>JAPQRP010000011.1:24867543-24882891 GCA_037367295.1 Apogon hyalosoma | reverse complement strand
GCCCTTAAGTGGCTGGGATGGGCTCCAGCGACCCCCGTGACCCTAGTGAGGATAAAGCGGGTTCAGAAAATGGATGGGTGGATGGATGGAAATTAATAATTACTACAAATGTCAAATGATTAAATCCAATCATTCATCAAATCATTAAATCATTGAAACACTGACTTCTTGAGTAAAAGCTGATGAAACATGGGAGTTAACATAACATAGTTTTAACATAAACAAATGACAAACACACACAAAACAGTAGAATATTACACTAAAATATACTCAAACTTTCAAAATAGCTAGCAAAGTATTCTTTCAACATTTAAATATGTACATGTAAAATTAAGGGGAAAAAAATATCAAAACCATGGAAATATTTAGTGTTTTTTTAATCTGACAATGGAAACAAAATGTGCTCCAAACACAAAAGATGTATGTATTGTAAGATGTTTGTAATGTATTTAACAATAATTCTTGTTATTATTTTATCAACTACTCGTAGTGTCAGTTGTGCCTTTTTCTGTATCTATTCAATGAGACTATTAAATTAAATCAATGTAAAAAAAAAAAAAAATGACTGTGTGACACTAGGGATGGGTATTCATATTTCAGATTCTGATTTTATTGATATTACCTCTGTTATTGGTACTGTTTTTTTTCGATCTGGCACTTAACAGTACTCTTATCACTTATTTTTCAGGCTGGGGTTATGGTTACAGTTCAAATTCTGAACATAACAAATATTAAAATAAATAAACAAATAAACATAACAAATTCTGAATATATGCTTTATTTTTCTATTTTGATATAAAATTAATATTCTTTAGTAGGAAGGTGCTTTGAATAAATTATTATCATAGATTCTGATTTTGTTATAATAATAATGTGACAAATATTTTGTTTTGCGGTACAAAAGGAAACAATCTTTCACTCCTCATTTGTGGTTTTAAAACTGAAGACAGGACTATCAGTGTCTTGACAGTGGTAGTTTTCCTGCTATGTCCAGATCTCCATATCCTCCTGCTCTCAATTTATGACCAATAGATCAGATGATGTTCTTACTGTTTGACATTAAATTTAAAAACACACCCACAGTGAAACAATCACCAGTCTACCACCTAGTTTTAATCATTAACTCGTGTTTATGCTCCAGGTTGCTTGCATAGTAGTTACAGCAGTCATAACATACACAGGGAAGACAGATGACATGAGTTAAACATCACATTGTGCACTTCTTTTCCTGTACTTTCATTGGGATTTCTGACAAAGTGTCTAATTTCACGCTAAGCATTAGTTCTCTGATGAACACCAGCCACTGTCTCTAGGATGTCTGTGTCTAGGATGTTTGTGCTGCTCAGAGCTGCAGTGTGTGACAGAGTTAACCCACCCCTCAGTGACCAGACCCCAAGGTTCTCATGTAGACTGAATATTACAAAAATATGTCACAGATAAACATCTTAGACAAAAATGGAGTTGGTGAGAAAAAAATGCAAAACAACATATATGTTGCTGTAATACATAGTAGACTTTTTCCTCTAGATTGCATTCTCCATTACATTAGGAAAACCAGTAATGTCACAGCTTAGCAATACTTATTGATAATTAATATAAATAAATAACTGTTTTTAATTACCCATCCCTGTTGGCACTTTTAGTTCTGGTTGACTACTGCAATGGTCTTTTAACAGCACTCCGCAAAAATGCTCTAATAATGCTCTAAAAATGTTCTAATGGTTAGAATAACCACTGGAGTATGTAGTAATTTATTATAACATGTGGTTTTACATATTCTGTATTGCATTCAGGCTTTGTTGTAACACAATGCAGCAGATTATTACAAAATGCTACTGTTAATACATGAAGAAATGAAAGAGTATTACTATTAGTGCTTTCAAACAATTACAATTTTTAAACAGGTCAGTCAAGGTTGCTGTGGATTACTTTTGATTATTCACAATTAGATATCATTAATTTTTAAGGTCTATTAATTATATTCATTTTCATCTTGCATGAGCAAACATACTCAAGAAAGAAGGGAATATACTGTATGTGCAACTAATGTGTTTATTAAACACCTTCAACAGTTTCAACAAAACAACTTAAAACAAAACAACTTGAAACAACTGTTCCATCTTGAGTTTTTTGTATTGAAATTTCCCATCGAGAGGGCCAACGTGCTGTTTAGTGTCTTCCATCTTTATTGGTTGGTTCTGCTCCCTGTCACTACCAGATCAACTGCCCTTTGCATATGCACAACAATAACTCTACTTGGACAAACTGCCCAAAATGCATTGCCAGAGACATTTAGAGTCATTCTGCACTGCAGATGGGTTAATTGTGTAAAAATTTTCAATCAGATTAATCATGATGATGAATTAATTTGTGTTAATGCATTAATTTTGACAGCCCTAATTACTATATATTGTTACATATTTGCTGAGTTGTCACAAACAATAGGAGTAAATAAGAAGACATTATTTACATTCAGTTTACCAAAAAATTGTTATTGTAGACACTGTCCAAAATATAAAGAAACTAACAGAGAATTATGAATATATTAATTATTATAATATTCATATATATAAATGAATGTAATTAAATTTAGAAAATGAATGAAATCCTAAAGCTTTGGAACAAGTACAACCACAACTTAAAGCACCACAAATAAAGAATAACAATAAGATTTTTTTTTCTGAAATTATATTTTCACAATTCAAAAATGTTTTACATTCATTCAGTTATTCCTATCTTAGTCACACAAAATGGCTTAATGTTAATTTTACATTGGAGAACAACATTATGGTACAGTTAGGAAGCTTTAGATCTGTGACGTGACTGTGTTAAAGATAAAGCTTTCTGACAATATTGGTGACATTTTCCTCCTCAAAACATCTTTACTTAGTTTAATGACACAGTTGAACCAGATGACAGCGTAGTGAATGCTTACTGCTCTCAGTCGTCTGCTATCATTTGTTGTTTGATATGTGAAGCAGTATTACCAATCCAACAGGTTTCTCACCTCAAGTCATTTCCATTCCCCCTCCACTTGCTGTAATTATCCTTTGGCCAAAATAGCAAGGTGTGAAAATTAATTTACAGAATCCAAATTAAGTGGCTTTTTGAGCAAAGAATTAAATTGAGATTTTACTGTACCTCTTTCTCTCTTTCTTTCTCTCTCTCTTTCTCTCTCTCTCTTTCTCTTTGACCTTTCCCAACTGTGTTTTTAAATGAGAGTGGTCTTCTGAGCATTGATTTTATTATGAGCCCTGCCCTGGCCCTAAGTGCATACATTTGATGCTCTTCTGTGGGGATTTTGAAGTCCTGAAATAGACTATGATGCAGTGTCAAAGGTTTACCTCACCACTGGGGAACAGCAAAGATCCAGAGGTCAGTTTGTGAGTATAGGTTATTTACCTCATGATGAGATAGGAGGAAGAAATATTAGCTCAGAAAAGTCAGGGAAGTTTATCAGACAAAACAAGTAAATAGAAAGAAGAGTTTGATGTTCCATGTCAGGCTTACATTTGAGGCCTGCACCATAGCCTGTCTGTGTATTAACTTTCCCTCTTAGTGAAAAACCCATCTTCAAAATGTCTTGAGTAGTTGTAAGGATGTAATTGGAAAATGCTAGATAAAGCCTTTGATAAATTGTCCTGAAATAGTAAAAATGTATAAAGTTCAGCGTGTCATTAGTATCCACAAAAACCTGAGTGAAAATAAATGTTCATAACTATTAGAAAACATTCTTAAAATCCATACATATTGCTGTTTAGACTGGGTAGGAGCAGCATTGCTTTTTGAAAGTCAGTACCTGCTTTTCAAAAATTCAGCAAACGTTAGAGACAGACAAAATCACAACCTTAATAACAATAAATAATAACAAATGAATAAATATGTTATTTGTATGGTACTCTTTAGCTTAAGTTTACCTATAGTTTTCAACTTACATAATCATCTGTATTGTTTGGGATATTATGGGGGAAATTCAATCGGTGACCATTTAGAAAATATTTTGCTTCAAGTTTAGCTTAAGTGTTCCAAATAAATCAAGATTTTAACTGATGTTGTTCTGTCTACATGAAGCCAAACCTGAAAAGATGATGAAATAGTTTTCAACAAGAATAACTAAACAACAGGATTCACAATACTGTCAGGTATTACGACACGATTTATGAAATGTTGAATTTGCAGTTTACATTTTTGCAATGTTTGAATGTTAAAACTTAGAAGGATTTTCATATATGTTAAAAATACTCATTATTGTAAATGCACTGGAATTAGCTGATCAGCTTTTTTTTTTTTTTTCTAAAACCTTAGCTCATTGCCAACGTTATAGAAAAAGTACCTGGTTCATCAAATACTACAAAATAATATGATTTACTATGATACATAACATGAAATAAATTACAGAATGATAATAATTTTTCTCTGGTAGTTCGCTAAAGTAGGTATCTAGCTTCTGAGTGATAGCTAGCAGATATTTATATGCTTGGCTTTTAGTTCATCAAATTCATTCACTCAGCATCAGAGTAGCAGAACTCTTGACTCTAGAGCATTGATAATCTGTCATATCTCAGTGAGAGACCTCACATGTTCAGACCTCACAAATGTGAGTGAGGATTTTCAAAATGTATTTATTTTTTGTTTATTTTTTGTGAATGATTAATAGAATTAGTCAATGTCCAAGCATAACCACATCCAGTTGAACCAAACCCCAACATCAGGCAGTTTACAATAATTTATGCTATTCTGAATTTGCTTTGACACATTTTTTGATTACATTGTGTATTTGGTTTCAAGTAGCTTTAAAATGAATTTATATATGTGATTAATAGTTACCACAAACATTCATCTTTCCTCATTGTTAGGAGGTTCACTCTGCCAACTCTGCTCTGACTGTCAGAGCTTTTCATTCTTTTTCCTCTGCTGTCTTTATTGAGTGTCAACAGCAAACCATCATCATCCTCAGTGAAAGACCTCAGTGTTCAGCTCCCATCTTAGCTGTGTAAGCCCTGTCTCTTTGTCAGCACTGCTGTGTAGAGGGGATCCCTGGCCTGGATTTTGTGTGTATGTGTGTGGTTTTTGTCTGTGTATATGTGTGCAGTCTCTAGGGCTACATGCAATTAAAGCAGACAGGAAGCGGCAGGCTGCCTGACGGCTGTACTACTGCATCTCCTTCATGCCGGGTGTCAGACACACACTCACATAATGTGTACACTCCTCAGTGTCTACAAACACATAGCCATGCACACACTCAACTGCCACTGCATCTTAATGATTCTTGCCCTTGGCACATTTGTTTGAGGCCTTGCTTCACACACTTCCACATATACACTCTGTTTACATACCATTCATGTCACAATGTCACAAGCTCCCTCTGAATTTGCTGCACCTTCAGTGCTCTGCTCCCAAGCTTGTCAATCAAAGCATGCCCCATGAAACCTCAACATGGGATTGGCTGAAGCTGACAAAAGGAGTATTTGATTGATAGGCATTGACAGAGGTGTGTGCGCAGAGTGTTTGAGCACTGGGGCGGGGAAAGTCAGACAGACAGACATTCAGTTGGTCCCTAGATTATTCAGCGGCGGCATCACGGGAGTCTGCAATGTCGATCTGACTTTTATCTTTTCATCTGATTCCAACTTATCTGCTTTTCCCCTTGAAGTATGCTGAAGAAACTCTTTGCCAGCAGTCACAGAACATTGCTTTTAATTGCAGTTAAATTTTTTGCTTGGAATTTCCTCAAAACAGTAGATACTATCTTCTAGAAATCAGATCCATTTTTCCTCAACCTACCTCAAACTGTCTTATGTCAATCACTGGCACTATAGTATTATTTTTACACTACAGAAGAATAAGTGCAAAATCCATTTAATTCTAGTTTAAATTAAATACACAAGTGCACCCAGTGTTAGGTTAATGCGACACTTTGCTGTTCATTAATGTGAAATGGTTCTCTGTACAGTGACTGATGAAATACTGTATGATCATATGTAAGACAGCTGATTGTGTGATATCTTTGCAAAAATAATTTGATATACAGCTCTGAATACAGTGAAAAGACAACTGTTCAATGGATCATATTATATCTTGGGACTGAAGCTAGTTAATGTGTCCTTCCTGTTTGTAACTTAATTTCATGTCATGTAGCGTGGTACTGTGCTTCCGATCAATATTTCCCGTAATCCAGTGGGTCAACTGAGCAATGTAACTGTAAGGCTATTGTATTCCAAAATTACTAATATCTCCCAAAATATTTGTCCTTTGAACTTGCCAAGATATATAATGTAGAGATGGGACTATTCCTCAACTGTAGGTACCAAATTGGCCAGTTAAAAAATGTCTCAATTTCTCAGTTCTGTGCAGATTTACACACACACACACACACACACACACACACACACACACACACACACACACACACACATATATATTGTCAAATAGTATGGAACTCTGGATTGCCAGTTCAAGATCAGATAAGATGTTACTGAAGATAGAACTCTAGTCAGAGAGTTGGTCAAGGAGTCATTTATTCCAGAAACATACATATGGATCAGTGTGGTTCCATAAAACATACAGGAAGAAGATTAAACAATGTATTAATAAAGGAAAATCAAAGTACTGGTGCTCCAAACAACATCTCACGCATTGGAATACAAAGAATTGGAATATGCTAACAGGCATCAAAAACACTGAAAACAAATGCACATAACTGAGCAATGCCATTACAGATACAGAAAAAATCAGGCATAATTACTTACACTGCATCATGCACACACACGGAAAACTTCGCCACTACCCATATAGATCTTTGCTGAAAGCGGAAGTGACAGCGCTACTGCAAAGAGCAATTCAAATTCAAAGTAAAAGTCTCACAAATTAAATAGACTTTCTGACACAGCCGTGCCCAAATTTAGCTATAAATTTTAACCCAAAAGAAAGTTTAGTTCAGATAGTGTCCACTTCATCTTCCCAGGCTGGCAGCCGCACTAGGCGTACAACTGGTCGCAGGTAGGTCTGACCTTGCATCCTCACTTCAGCTGCCCTGACTTGACCATCCAAACCCGGACAACTCTTCTCTATTCTACCACTGGGTTCTTGTGAATCAACAACCATCACCATTTGGCCAATAGTTAGAAGCAGGGGGGTCAAAATGGAACTCTGTCTTCTGTCTGGCAAGCTGTTCTTGGAGAGGGGCTTCTAGAGCAGCAAAACTGGCTTCTAACTCTGCAGCTCCACCTTGGAAGTTAGTCCTTCTATCTGCCAGGATCTCAAATGGCTTACCCTGTCGAGTGATGAATCTACGTAAGGCCATCAAACAAGCATCTGTGTCGAGGCTCTCAAGCAGATTAAGATGTACACAACTTGTTGTCATGCACTTAAAAATCAGCCCCCATGTGCGTCTCAGTTCACCAACCCACTTTGATGTGGTAGGGCCCAAAGCAGTTGACTCCATTCAACCAGAAAGGTGGCTTGTATAGACATAGTCTTGCAGAGGGTAGATCTGCCGTTTGAGAGACCACTGGACTTACACGTCATTTTTGACATTCGATGCAGCTGTGCTGATGATGTTTGATTGATTCTCTTCCACATAAGATACAATATCTTTGCCTTAACTGCAAAAACTCACTCTGGACCAGGGTGTAGAAGGTCATTGTCATACTTCTTAATGAGCAGTTTGGTAACAGAGTGTTTTGGATCGAGAATGATTGGATGTATGGTACCTGGGTCAAGATCCTCTGCTCTACAGAGCCTGCCTCCCACCATCATTAGACCAACAGCTGCATCATACTCTGGAGAGAGTATAACTAAACGACTCTGTGTTGAAATGGGCTTACAAGCAACCAGTGTTTCAACTTCTTCTGGGAAGCTCTCCCTTTGTGATTGCCTCAGAAGGTGTAGTTCAGCAGCTAAAGCTTCAGCTGCGGTCATTGCAGGACCACTTTGGTCGCTAGCCACTCCTTGAAGGCTCTCATGAGTGGCTCTGATATGACTGTCCCAGTTGTCATTGATGAAATCAGATGTTATACTTTGAGGACAAGTAGTTGTTCCACAGAACATGGTTTTGCGTAATTCATCCTCATCCTCCACAGGCACTACTTCGTCGTGTATCACCGGCCAGGTGTCTGGAGGTTGTCGGAGAAATGGCGGGCCTAGACTCCACCTGCTTGCTGGCAGAGCTCATGCAGGGTTTTACCACAGGTAAGGTAATCAGCAGGGTTATCTATGGTGCTGACATACCTCCAGTTTCCGCCTTCAGTAAGATTCCTGAATCTCTAGTACCCACAAAAACCTTATAACAGCATGAGTCTGATTTGAGCCAGGTCAGGATGGTTGTAGTCAGACCAGAGTGTGATGTGATGGGGAGCGAGTGACAGTTCTGTCATGATGAGCTTGGCCAACTGCGCACCAGTCAAAGCAGCACACAGTTCAACGTGTGGAATAGACAACTGTTTATGAGGACTAACTCGGGATTGAGCCATCACAAATGCTATGTGGACCTCATCATTGAGGTCTTGGGTGCTCAAATATGCCAGAGCTCCATATGCTCTCTCAGAAGCATCACAGAAGATGTGTGCTTCTTGTATGGGCATTTCCATATCTGTTTCATGTTTAATGTAACATCTGGGTATTTCAACTTGTGAAAGACAGACTAGTTTACTCTCCCATCATGTCCACAGATCCAGTAGGGCTTCTGGCTGAATCTCCTCATCCCAACCAACTTTTGCTTTCCACAGGTCTTGGATGAGGATCTTTGCTCGGGCTGTGTAAGGGATAAGATATCTTATTGGGTTGTATTGTGTGGCCATCACCTTGTACAAATTCCTCAGAGCGGGCTGTGAATATTTGACCGGTCAATGACGGTACCCCAGGCGATCAATGAAACAGTTCCAGCGAAGGTGTAGTGCTGGTTCTTCTGGGCCTTGAGTATACTGGGAAAGCCAGAGTTCAGTGCTAGCTACTTTCTTCTCAACTGGGAGGGGATGTTGCTGGACCACTGCCTTATGTCAAAGCCTCCAGCAGACAGCAGCATTCTCATTCGGTCTATGAGGATCTTAGCTTGGTCTGCACTTGTGAGACTAGTCAAAAAGTTGTGTACATAGGGGGCAGTTTCCACTACATGTAAAATATCCTCCTGTCCCTTACTGTTGTCCCTCACACATCTCTGCAGAGCATATGTGGCACAGCATGGACTGCATGTAGTCCCGAATAGTAAAACCTGCCACTCATACACAGTTGGTTCCTCCTCCTTTCTCATACCTCTCAATAGGAATTGGAGTAGCGGCTTGTCCTCCAGTAGTAGGCACACTTGATGAAACATCGCTTTGATATCACCACTTATGGCTACACAGTGTTCCCTAAACCGGAGGAGGATGCCTAGGAGAGACGGGCCTAAAGTTGGACTGGGCAGGATTTGGCTGTTGAGACTATGTCCATTGTGCTGGTAAGAACAATTGTAGACAATTATTGCCTTGCCATTGTGATGGACTATATGGTGAGGCAGATACCAAGACTCTTTGGAATCATCTACTGAGTCAGGAGGCATGGATGAAGCATAGCCCAGTTGTTCTAGCTTCTCTATCTCTTGGCAGTGTGTGTCAGCCAAGGCAGTGTCTTTGGCCAGACAACGCTCTATACTTTGCAGCTGCAGGAGCAAAGTGGTCTTTGGTGTCCAAAGCGAAGGGCTTGCCTTACGTCGGAGAAGTGGAGTCGCATACCTTGTTACTACATCTAAGTGCGTAACAAAGTAGCAGTGTGAGTGATCGTTGGAGAGTTGGTTGAGATTGGCTGGGCCTTGCAACACCCATCCGCAGCAGTGCAAACTGCTAAGGGACTCCCAGAGGAACCAGGTCGGACTGACTGTTTAGGAATAAGTAGGTGCAGATAATCAGATCCAGTAAGGAGTAAGGGTTGAAATTTGTCCACCAATGGCAGAGAAAGTCCTTGCAGATGAAGGTATCTATGCGTGAGTGATTTAACAGGATAGCTATGTTCAGACAGACTCAGCTCCTCAGCTGTGAATGCATGGTTGATGTTATACCTGGTTTTGGGCATGAGCTGGGAGATGTTGAAAGAAACTGCAGCTCCCTGTAAGTGGACCACCTCTTGGCAGACCGTACACAAAGGCAGGGTTTCTGGTTCTCTAGCTAAATGGAGGCATTGGGCTGCTCAGGGAAGAATAAGGGTTCTTTCTGATCCATCATCCAGAATAGTGAAACATTCTATGGAGTGTTCAACACTGTATAAACGTACCTTCACCAACTTGAGCATAACCTGTGCGGACGATTTGGGTGGTCAGCATAGGCAGTTGTAGGTGCAGTGCTGTCCGTTAACACCTTTCTGGCTCCTTTTTGACACACTTCATGAAGCATAGTTAGATGTTGCTGCTAACAGACTTTGCATGACTTCTTCAAAGTGCATTCTTCTGGAGTATGATTCCTTCCACATCTCCAACAGCCTCTGTCTTTGATCCAGGCAGTAATCTCTACAGCAGGGAGTGTTTTAAACTGAGGGCACAGGCTGAGGTATTGTTCTCTGGAATCACAGTGTGGGCAGTAAGGTTTCAAACTGGGTTTTGCCTTAGGAGGCTTTAGGAGGCTTGGTACTGTGATCTGTATCTGAAGTGGTGGCTTTGGCTTGGCTTTCTGTGTTATAGTACACATTAGATGGATGGCCTGGAGATTTCTTCTGGGCTTTGACCAGTTGGCCCTTGAACTGCTCTTGGAACATAGTGGCTGCTCTTGATGAGATACGGTTTGCTTGGAACTTAAACTTCAGTCAGGTAGAGAAATATGCAAGCATATATGTCTTATCTGTTCTGGTTCTCAGGATGTCTTGATTCAAGCTGTACTCGACAAACCCATCCCTATAGCCGGCAGGCAGTTTGCTAAGTAGTTTATCAACATGAGAACCACATAGCAGTTCTTAGCCATTCTCACCCTCTAAGGAGTGCAACACGCCCACCAAAGCCTGGACTGATAGGGCAAAATTGTCAAATGCCTCTGGATCTCCTGCTTTTATTGGAGGTGAGTTTAAGATAACGTCTAACCCACTCTGCACCAGCTGCCGAGGTTGTCCGTATTTATCCTGGAGTGCCTGGAGCACTGAGGTATTCGGCTTTGGATCATGCATATATGCTTGGGCTAGCTTATATGCACTTGGCAGCTTTAAGTGATCCAGGAGAAATTGGTATTTGAACTGTTCTGTGAGGTGAGTATGTGACTTGAGCAGATTGTCTAAAGCCATTTTAAGTAGGGCAAAATCTGACTCTTCACCAGAGGTGAACTGGGGTAATGGAGGTTTAGGCAATCCATACAATGTGGCAACTAATATCTCCATAACTTCAGGGTTGGGTGCTATTCTAGACCCAGATGAGGTGTTGGCACCTGTTGTAGTAAAGGTGGCACAGTGGAGTAAGGATAAGGCAGCATACCTGCATACGGTAGTGTTGGCTGTTGCTGTGGATAATGTAAAGTGACAGGCAGGACTTGTACTTGACTGGAGCCCATTGGTTGCCGGCTAAGTGGAACCATATTGAGAGTTAGAGATGGAGGTAGAGCCTGAGGTCTAGAGACAGGCCTGAGGTCTAGTGGATACTGGACAAAGTTGAGGAACTTGGTAGGCACCTGCTGGCATAGAAAAAGATAAGGTGGTATATATAGGTGGTAGCATGGTTGGCCTAGTTATAGTAGCATTAGCTTGGTCTAGCGGGGCAGGCTGGATTTGAGTCAATGGGAGGCTAGTGGAGACCAGAAGATTCACTGTTGGAATAAAGGCTGGTAGTGGAACGTTAGTTGATGGTGTAGAGTGGAGCTGTCCAGGTCGACTCTGTGAGTGTGGCAGTAACATCTGGAAATTGGCTAGAAGCCAAGGGTTGTACTCACATTCACTGATGGGTCTGGAATGGGCAGAGCTCTGGGGTGCTTCCTCCTGTAGGAAGGAGGCTATCATAGCAACTTTCTCTACTTCCATCTCCATCTCCTTTAGTTGCCTTTACAGCATCAGATGTTTAGTTATTGCCTCCTTAGTCTTGTAAGCAATCTCTGCTTTTTTTCTCTAATTCACGCCTCTGCCACTCTTGTTCTCTGAGAGTCTCTTTTTCATTGAGTGCATCTCGAGCTTGTTTGTCCAGAAGACTGCAATGTTCATTGACAGGAGTCTCCTCCATAATCTGCCTTTGCACCTCGGCTAATTCCATGCGCTTAACCTTTTCCTCCAACATTGCCACCTGCAGGTTCGACAGCCTATCTGTAACTGACCTCTTGGAAACTGAGCTCTTGGTGCTTGAGCCAACACTGATTTGGGACTTGGGCCTACTGCAATGAGAAGTTGCTGAGGAATGGTAAAAGTGTCTCTCTTGCAGCTACTGTTCTAGCCTCCTCTTGTATGTTGGCTGCTGGTGGGCCCGCTACTGTAGGGTTGTATCCAACTTCATAATCAACAAGATATGCTGGTTGCCGTTTCTCCTGCTGGGATCCGAGACACTCTGCTGGGTCTGCAGGGATTTGTAATGACTCCATATTGTCTTCAGTAAACTATCTGATCTGGCTTGAAGGACCATGTGAAAAAGTATGGAACTCTGGATTGCCAGTTCAAGATCAGATTGGATGTTACTGAAGATAGAACTCCGGTCAGAGAGTTGGTCAAGGAGTCATTTATTCCAGAAACATACAAATGGATCTGTGTGGTTCTATAAAACATACAGAAAGAAGATTAGACAATGCATTATAAAGAAAAATCAAAGTACTGGTGCTCCAAACAACATCTCACACATTGGAATAATAAAAATGCAACAGTAGAGACATACACAAGAAATACAGAAACATTTACTGGTATCTGGCACCCTCTAGTGGACAAATAGCACAGTGTGTGCAGTATGGACTTAACACATGTATGAACTGAACACGAGGGGCTCCCATGCCTGATTAGAATCAGCACAATAAACACAAACTATAAATAGATACAAATACAAATAGATGGCTACTCTGGAGTTGAGGAGCAGATATTACCGACTACTTGTCACAAATAAGTGCAACTAAATATGAACAAGCTGACAAACATTCACCTTACTGTGGTGGAGAAATTTCAGGGCTCTAATGAACCTAAGAGCTATGTTGTCCGGGGCACTGTGACCCTGGTAGGGTCTCCCATGGCAGATTGGTCCTAGGTGAAGGGTCAGGCAAAGAACAGTTCAGAAGACCCTTCATGATGAAGAAAAGCATGAGAGTGTGTACCTGGCCCAGAGGGTTACCGGGGCTTTGCCCTGGAGCCAGGGTTGGCGCCCATGGTTGAGCGCCTGGTGACCGGACCTTCACCCATGGGGTCTGGCCAGGCCCAGCCCAAACCGGCTACATGGGGTTGTCACCTTGTGGGTCCACCACCCGCAGGGGGAAGTGGAAGGGTCTGGTGCCATGTGGATCGGGCAGCAGACCAAGGCAGGGGAGCATTGAGTCTGAATGGACTCTGTTTCGCTCTGCCATTGCCGAGGTGGCTGTGGCAAACTTTGGCCGTAAGGAAGCTGGGGCCAGTCATGGTAGTAAACCCCGAATCCACTGGTGGACACCAGAGGTGAGGGGAGCCGTCAGGCTGAAGAAGGAGGCCTACAGGGCCTTGCTGTCCTGTGGGTCTCCAGAAGCAACTGACTGGTACTGGCGGGCCAAGCAGTGCATGGCTGTCACAGTCGCCAAGGCAAAAACTCAGGCATGGGAGGAGTTCAGTGAGGCCACGAAGGAAGACTACTGATCGGCTCCAAAGAGATTCTGGCAAACTATCCGGCGCCTCAGGGGAGGAAGGCGGCAACTCGCCCACACTGTTTACAGTGGGGATGGGGACATGTTGACATTAACTGAGGATGTAGTTGGGCGGTGGAAGGAATACGTTGAGGAGCTCCTCAATCCCACCAACTCATATTCCGGGGAGGAAACAGAGCTGAGAGGCCAGGAGATGGATGGCCATGTCTCCAGAGCAGAAGTTGCCAAGGTAGTGAAGCTTCTCCGTGGTAGCAGAGCCCCAGGGATTGATGAGATCTACCCCAGGTATCTTAAGGCTCTGGATGTTGTAGGGCTGTCTTGGCTGACACGTCTCTACAACATTACGTGGACATCGGGGGCGGTACCTTTGGAGTGGCAGACCGGGGTGGTGGTCCCCATCTTTAAGAAGGGGGTATGCTCCAACTATAGGGGAATCACACTCCTTAGCCTCCCCAGTAAGGTCTATGCCAGGGTACTGGAAAGGAGGGTATGGTTGGTAGTTGAACCTCAGATCAAGGAGGAGCAGTGAAGTTTTCATCCCGGACGTGGAACTGTGGACCAGCTCTATACCCTTGCTAGGGTGCAGGAGGGGCATGGGAGTTTGCCCATCCAGTCCACATGTGTTTTGTGGATCTGGAGAAGGCTTTCAACCATGTCCCCAGAGGCATCCTGTAGGGGGTGCTCCAGAAGAACGGGGTGGATTGCCCCCTCCTGGTAGCCATTCAGTCACTGTACCGAAGGAGTGTGAGTCTGTTCTGCATAGCCGGTAATAAGTCAGACCTGTTCTCGGTGAGGGTTGGACTCCACCAGGGCAGCCCTTTGTCACCAGTTATGTTCATAACTTTTATGGACAGAATTTCTAGGCACAGCCAGGTGGGGGAGGGGGTTGAGTTTGGAGGCAGGAGGATCTTGTCTCTGCTTTTTGCGGATGATGGTCCTCTTAGCCTCATCAAGCAGCGACCTCCAATTCTCATTGGGGCAGTTCACAACTGAGTGTGAAGCGGCTGGGATGAAGATCAGCACCTCCAAGTCTGAGGCCATGGTCCTCAGCCCAAAAAGGGTAGGGTGCCCACTCCAGGTCAGGGGAAGTCCTGCCTCAGGTGGAGGAGTTAAAGTATCTCAGGATCTTATTCACGAGAGGGTAGGATGGAGCGGGAAGTCGGCAGGCGGATTGGGGCAGCATCTGCAGTGAAGAGGGAGCTAAGCCAAGAGGCAAAGCTCTTGATTTATTGGTCAATCTATGTTCCGACCATCACCCATGGTCATGAGCTCTGGGTAATGACCGAAAGAATGAGGTCACGGGTACAAGCAGCCAAAATGAGTTTCCTTCGCAGGGTGGTGGGCTCAGCCTTAGAGATAGGGTGAGGAGCTCAGCTCCAGGAGGGACTCGGAGTAGAGCCACATGGCCATCTGGTAGGAGACCTCGGGGCCGACCCAGGAAACACTGGAGGGATTATATCTCGGCTGGCCTGGGAACACCTGGAGATTTCCCTGGAGTAGCTGGTGGAAGTGGCTGGGGAGAGGGAAGTCTGGACTTCATTGCTGAGGCTGCTGCCCCTGCAATCTGGACCCAAATAAGCGGATGAAGACAAGTACGAGAACAAGTATA
>JAPQRP010000011.1:24843843-24867443 GCA_037367295.1 Apogon hyalosoma | reverse complement strand
ATGCTCCGACAATCCATCAAGCGGTGCGGCTTCGTAGCTTACCAAAGTCGTACTAAAACATTTTGACGGATTTTTGAACGCTGTGTACCACATAAAATCGGTTCAAGGTCAGTAAGCACAACCAGAATTAATACATAAGGTGCACCAGATTATAAGGTGCACTGTCGATTTTTGAGAAAATTAAAGGATTTTAAGTGCGCCTTATAGTCCTAAAAATACGGTAGTTTGACTTTTGTGTTTGCTAAGGGATAGCTGTTTTGTTCAATTCTGCATACGAATTGTTGAAAATAAAACAGAAAAATAAAAATGTTAAATTGACTCTGACTGAATTCAGTCTCTACTACTTTTGATGCCTTGGCTGCTTGGCTAGCTTGACAGCAAGGCACACATACTCTGTTTAAGTGCTAAGCACACAAACACACAACTTTACAGTAAACACCTTTCATATGCTTTTTTTCTTTTTCAGTCCTTGCAGTCCTTTTCAATTTATTCAACAGCTTTGTACATTTGTCTTTATTTAGTGGTGGACAGAAAATGGATTTGTGCCAATAGTATTTATACAGTATGTATATACACAAAACTCAAATCAGAAAAGAAAATACACATCAGATTCTCCTCTACATCATAAAACATGGTGATCAAGGTGATGCATCTTGCCACTTGATGAAGTGTATTATGTTAAAAATCAATACACTGTATAAAAAGATATTTGTATTTGTATGGGTGCAGCTCCGGGAGGCCTGTGTTTGGACTTCAGAGGCATTGTAAATTGCAGCTGTTTAGATTCTAAACCTGTGCTTCAATTTTTTTGCCTTTTTGTCCTCTAACTGGCTCTTGGGGAAGCCATTTCAAAGCAGTTTTAATTACATCATAAAATAAATCGCTGCAGTGGCAAAGTTCATAGTGGTGCCAGGTTGAAATATGAATGCTGCTGATTACGTGTTTTCCTCCCTAACAGGGGAAAAAACACAATGCAGTTTGTTGTGATGATTAGACTTCATGTGTTGCTGTGGAGAAACGCATCATACACAGGATATAAAGCAAACAGACATGAAAAATTCTCATATATTTAGTTTATAGAAATGGGGTAAACTGTATTGGTCTCTGATTCTCCTTTTGTCTGCGTCATGGTCCGCAACCAGCTTTGCCACTGAGTCACCCTACTTCAACTCACCCCACCTGCAGCTCATCCGACACCTGCAACCCATTATCAACAGGGTCTCTTTTAAGCAGCCTCCCCTCACCAACCCACTGCCAGATTGTTCCACACTTCTACCCTTTAACCACTCCGCTTGTTCTCCTGTCCCTGCAGTTTACTCTGGACCAGGCTGTCACTATCAATTTTGAGGTTTTTTTCCCCTGTGGTTTTTGTTAATAAAGATCATCATCTAAAACAGCACTGTGCACTTGAGTCTTTTCCCTCACCTCATGACAGAACAATCTGGCTAGAAGCTGTTCTCAGCCAGTGCTGAAAGAACCTTGCCCCACTCACCTTAACCAAGGAACTAGAACCACAGTGCCTGATCCAAAACCCCTGAAACCTAATTGTAAAGCGTAACCTTATTCTTCCATGAAAAAACAGGGCACAGGCATCATTTCAAGATGACAGTACCAGGATTCATTGGGCTCAGATTGTGACAGAGTGGTTCAGGGAGCATAAAACATAATTTTCACACATGGATTGGCCTCCACAAAGTCCAGACCTGAACCGCAGAGTCCAGGCCTGATCCCCATTGAGAGTCTTTGGGTTGTACTACAGAGCACTTTGCACATCAATCCAACTCTCCCATCATCATTCAATTCAATCCAATTTTTTTGTAGAGCCCTATATCACAACAAGGTTTCCTCACAGGGCTTTACAGAATTAGTTGGATATGAAAACAAACAACAGTCAAATAAACAGTAGATGGAGGAAATGGATTAATGTCCGGGTATACCCCATCCTTAAAAACTTCAAAAACCCAGTGGGAAAAGAGAAACCTTGGTGAGAACCACAGTGAAGGAGAGATCGCCTCCCATAGACAGACAGTCTCTATGGATGCACCAAGACTGATGGATGTCCATTTGCGGATGTAGGTTCCAGTCTGTAAAGATGCTGTAGGGTGGGGGCACATGAGGGGGTCTATCTAATCAGATAAGACAGGTGAGGATGAGGAGGTCCATCCAAACAGGTGAGGGCAAGGAGGTCCATCCAGACAGGTGAGAGTGGGGGAGGAGATCTGGGGTCACAGGTCAGGACAGGGCATAGATTCCATCATCATTGGGCCCCAGGTGGCTACAACTGAAACACTAGCCACTCCCCCAGAGGGGAGTGGGGAAAAGGGACACCAGGTGACTAGTGATGAACGGACTAAGTAAATTAAATATTGAAAATTATAAGTACAGACAAAAGTGGTGCATAGTAGAAACATCGTTACAAGATCTTGGTGAAAAATGAGTGCTTCCCTAGATGGAAATACATGTTGTGACATTGCAGAGGCTTATCAAAACAATGCCACAGTGAAGGTGTGCCGTAATCACAGCTAAAGGGGGTCCAGTGAAATATTAGAGTGTGTGACTTTTTTGGGCCAAGTAGTGTACAATACTTTGTCAATACTGTAATTGTCAATATTCTACTTGTGGTAGAAACAAGATTTTTTTTTTTAAATGCACCAAATACAGACTTTATGGAGTCCATAAATACAGTTATGTGTGAATATTTATTCAGTATATCTTGAAGTTTCTATCCGCATGCTCTCCTTTCCTATGCAAGAATGTTTGCATTCACCAGCAGAGCTGTGTCTTGGGGCCAGGTACCACAGCACTTTAATAATCTGCGCACATTTATGAGTCTGCATCCAAACCCATAGATCATTGTCAGTGTGCTGACCTGTGAGAACATCAGTCAGATCAGATACAGACTAATGAAGGCTTGCTCACATTACTTCCACCGTCAATCAAACACGCCCTTAGTTAATCATCAGCATCTCTCTCATTAGGAAACACAGATCCCCACCAAGATTCAACTCTACTATTCTATTCCAGTCAACATCCTTGTGTATCTGATCTATAGATATGGCACTGAGAGAAGCTCATGTATGGTGTATTTGTTTTTACTTTATAGTAAAACCCCATACATTAAAGGAATTAAATGATTTAGCATTTTACCATGAATTGATATATTAATTATCACAAACATGAACAGATGGTTATTGGATACTGTTCTAAACATTCATCAAACAAACACTATCAAGTCCTATTTCATTTTGCATGCTTTTTAGGGAGTTTTTTGTATTGACTTAATGTTGGAGTTAAAAGGCAATGATTTTTGTGGTTTTCCCATGTATGCAGGATGCACAAGACATGTCAACTTTTTTCTGTCTAGTAATCACACATTTTTCTTAATTGAAGTTCTATAAGCTGTTTTATCAATATCACATCAATGATGGTGATCTTCTGATCTAAGATGTAATGTACCCACAACACTCAATCAATCAATCAATCAATCAATCAATCAATCAATCAATCAATCAGAATTTATTTATATAGCGCCACATCATAACAAAAGTTATCTCATGACACTTTACATTTAGAGTTTTTAGAGTTTTTCATTCTGGGTTTGGTATATTACAACATTTGTACACTAGTAATTCAAATACATTTTAAAATGAGATATAGGACATTTATAACAATAATATACACAATTGCAAACAAGCTTGACATTTACATTATAACTTGCTCATGTGTTCTGAAATGTAATTTGCAGGTACACTTGGTTTGAGTGTCACAGTTCAATCCCAAAAATGAAATTTTTTTTAACACACCAAGTAGTCTGAAAAAACACTGTAACAATGCTAAGGTTATAGTCTTGCTTGGTTTAGGGCAAAAACAGCAACTCTACTTTGGGTTGGGAAATAAAAGTTGGTATCTGGTATCCTATACACCAAAATGACACTGTAGGGGTACATCAGCTGTTTAAAAGGAAGCCAAGGGCTCATGACCAAGCAGATAGGAAAATGTTTCAAAGGTTAAAAAGAGAGAATAAAGAATAGCTTTTTATTTTTGATTTATATACCATCAGTCTTACTACATTGTAAGATGTATCATATTGCAGGTCTGCATTAGAACAACTGGATTGGTTTATTAGGCATTCAGTATAACTCACTGGTTCGTGCTGAGAGTTGTGTAGCTTAGAGGGGAATTAGGCTAGTGTCAGCATTTTATTGAAGTCACGTACCAAGCAAACAGAAAATGACAGTTTGCTCAAACATGTGAATGAAGACATTGTATTTGCTGCTGAGATACTGCCAATATAGTTTCTAGAAACTTGTTTTATTCACTCAGGGAGGGCTTGCTGAGCATACATGATGTTTTCCACTGACATCCTGGAAAGTAGCCAGTTTAACAGCATGCTGGAATGATGAAAAGACTTGTGGTTGAATTATTATTATTATTTTTTTTTTATAAACTTCTTTACTATATTTGCCTGGATATTTGTGGCTGTGGGAATTTAAGCGGCAATTCTCTCGCAAAAGCAGAACAAATCACCACAGAAGTTTGTTCAGTGAAGGTCAGAACATATTAATGAGGTCAACTTCAATAAACACATCCCGCTTTCTGTTTCTCAGATCAGCCCCTTACACTTGTAGATCTTAACTACATGGTGGTAATTTAAATATTGTGTTTTTGCCTTTTTTGAGTTTCACAACCAAACTATTGAGAATTAAAATATAGTTTTTATTTATTTATTTATTTTTGTTGTGAAAGGTAAAAGTACATTGCAAACCCTTTTTGCCCAGTTCCACCTTTTCCTTGATTAATTTGGAGTATTTCAACCAAAGATAAACAGATGGAACCAAAAAAGAAATTTCTACTTAACTGTGGACTACAAAAAATGGTGACTGTCATATTTAAACATAAACATTAAACACTAAAATGGGCTAGCTAACATCTTTTTCTTCTGCAGGAGCTCTGTCGACAGCGCATGGCGGTCAAACCTCCAGCAGATCGTGCTGAGCCCATCTCCTCCCGGATCAACAGTGTGTCATCTCAGTTCAGCGATGGTGGTCAGGCGGTCAGCCCATCAGCACGCAGTAGCATCTCATCATGGAGTGAAGAACCTGCCCACTCCAACATGGACATCTCCACTGGTCACATGATTCTGGTGAGTTTCCAGTCAAATTATTCTCTTCTGTCATTGGAACACAAAACAGGTCTCATATCAGGTGCCAGGCAGATTCAAACTTAGACTCACAGCTCAAACTCAGTGATCTGTGCCATGAAGGCTCAGATCACTTTATTTGAAAGTTTTTTTCACAAAGGACATTGGATGGACATATATTAGATGCATTTGTTGACTAAAGACTAGTACTTTAATTTTGATAAGAGTTTATTCAGTTTATTGAATACTAGACATGGATTTTGTAGGTATTCATTGGTGATGGTTTAGGATAACAAAGTCATAACAGATTTTACCAAATCATAATATTTCAGACTTTAATAATTTGTTCAAGGGAGTGTAAAGTACTGCAAGGATGACATGTTTTTAGAGGCTACCCTGGATATAAGCATCAACCAGTTCCCCTAAAAGCCAATAGGTTTTGGATCAATGAAAAAAAATAAACTGTGAAGCATATAGCATTATATAACTTTAATTTTCATAGCTTATTTGTTCTATTTGTTCTTTGTTTAACATCCACCAGGTCACTGATCACCCATGTAAGGGTTATTGTTTCTTTTGATGTAGTCCATGTAATTTTTTTTAGCCATGGGTTTGTATTTAAGTCTAATACATGTGTTTTCGCCTGTTATAAGCCTAACCCTAAAAATTTCAATAATGGTTATGGTTCAATGCAAAGGGCAAATTTTATGAAATATTTATTAAGCTCCCTGGTTGCGGCCCATCCACCAAATCAACATAAGAGGCTTTTGACTTAATATCACATTGCTTCATCAGCTGAGACAACTCTGACAAACCCAAAACAATTGTATTTGCAGAAGTTCAGACCTCTCTGTCTCTAAATTTGAACCTGCGACCTTGGGAAATTAAAATCCTTCCTGGAATTGTATTCTGGATGATTTTGCCAAAGAGACACTTTAGCCAGATGATATGTTTGTATAAAACAACAGAGCTTCAGTGTGCACTAACACACAGCTGCAAATGGAATCATTGCAGATCTCTGGGGTAATTAGTATCTTTGTGCCTATTGAACACATCAAAAAGACTGCTCTGTCACATCTTGCCAGCAGCTTCATAATGCATGGAGAGAGAGAGAGAGAGAGAGAGAGAGAGAGAGAGAGAGAGAG
Organism: Apogon hyalosoma; assembly: GCA_037367295.1. Classification (NCBI taxonomy): domain Eukaryota; kingdom Metazoa; phylum Chordata; class Actinopteri; order Kurtiformes; family Apogonidae; genus Apogon; species Apogon hyalosoma. Next base: position 24,861,158 of record JAPQRP010000011.1, on the reverse strand, counting down.
AGAGAAAGCGGGGCTGGGGGATGGAAAAAGGAGCAGGCGGTGTAGTTGTAGGTGGTTGAAGAGAACAGCTCTATATTGCAATTACGATGGAGCATGATGGAATACAAGGGTAAGAAGGCTGCTTATAGAAACTGTGGGTGTAATGAGATGTATAGAAACAAAAAGACTTTGGAATTGAGATGAAAGAGAGGCACAGAGACATGAGAGGAGAAAGGAGGAATGTACAGGGGGAAATGGATGAAATGCACAAATGTAGAGGAGACAGATATCCTGAAAGCAGAGAGGAAAAAAATGTGGCAGTGGTTTTTAAAGTCAGAGGTTTATTGGGGCAGATGATTGACATGTTTTGTGTTAAAAGCAGTGGCAGAAAAAACATCAACAAAGGTAAAATAAAACTTCAGCTGTTGCAGACAAGAATATTACATGTGGTACTACTTGTTATGGAGTACAACATGTAAGGAGGTTGAAGAAGATATTGTTTGTACAATCTGGTGAATATGACCAGATGGAGCTGTGATGAACATGAACATGTTTTCTGAAGTGCCACACCAGTATGCTACTATTTGTTTAGACTGTCTGTTGTTAATTTGTCTTTATAGTGCCAGGTAATTTTTATGCCCCAGAGATGAAGGTGGTTGAAGACAACAGCTCTATATTAAAAATATGATGGTATATGATGTAATGCGACCGAGGTTTAATATCGATCCTTAACTTCAGAACAAATGTGTGCATAATAGTGGACAGTTTGTTTTGGCATAGCCTAACAATAGCACTAGGTGGATGTAGATTTGATACACTGCTGTATTACCTTGGTCAAATAGCTATGCAGGAAATGGATTTCAGCATTTAGAAATCTGCACTGAACTAAGCAGTGTGCAAGAACCCATTAAATCAGTGTTTATATAATTTCTGTGGACAGATTTGCAAAAAGTCTTTCGTGTGAGTGAAGCTATTAAAGTCCTCTGAAAATTATTTTCCCCCCACTCAACCTAGACATAATAAAAATGTTAAATATTGCATCCTTTGTTCCAACTAGTCAAAAAAATTAACTTCCCCTTTGTTCCAGATTAACCTTTAGGTTAAATTTTCTGTCAGGTCCTCTTTTCTTTTTGGCAATTTACATTGTGTAAAACACAATGCATCTGTATTTTAAATGTAAATCTTTTAAGCCCTTTTTGTGTTGATGGAGAAGGTTGATTTAGCCATTTTGTGTTTGTTTGCTTCTTTTGTTTACCTGGGGAAAAAAAAGAAAATTGTGCAACAATTCATTTTCAATTGTTTGTTACATATGATACAATATTTGTATTAATTTCTGCAAAACTCCAAATAAACAAAGTTTGAAAGAAATAAAATAAAATATTACAACAGTGGTTTCCCCCAATATCAAATAGCCTAATTTTCTATATTAACTTTGGACATAATTCTTCAAATTAGCTTTTAGGATAGTTTTTGCCATATTAGTTATAACTGAAGGACATTACATCACATTTGTAAAATGAAGCCAACAAATTAGAATTTAGTTGTAGATACACAAGGTCACCTTGCTTCTGTGCTATATCAAACAATTCTCTTGCAAGTCTCTTGGTACTTAAATTCAACCTTAGAAATCAGCCCCATTCATAGGACATATTGATGAATCCTACATTTTTGACAATTCACAGTTGTGGATTAGTACTTATGAAACCCTCCCAAATAGTTCAACCTGTGCTGAGGAGGAGTTGATGGCATATTTAATTTAAGCAGTTCATGGCACTCTCACCATCACAGGAAGTGATGATGTGATTATTTGACCATGTTTTATTTTAGTTTTGTTTTTTAACAAATTACTGCATTTAAAGGGTAAAACAAATGCAGCTCAGTGACCCCATAGTGTGTGCTGAAAGTGTTTCAGCACTGTGGACAGCTCTGCAGGCTATCTCCCAGTCCAACAACTGAAACATTTGACAGCAATGGTAAGTTACATAATGCTTCCATAGAAAAGCACAAGTCTCTAAAATGTCAAAGAAAAGAAAAAAAAATCTATTTTTCATTCTTTTCTGCCTTTGGAACATTTGAAAAAGCACAAAGGTCACATTCCTAGCCCACAGAAGAGCATGTTAACCTTCAACTGAATTTTAAAGATTAGAGAGAAGCAGGCCTTCACACTGAAACTTCTATATCTAAACAGCCACCCTTTTCTCTGCCATCTCTCTTTTTTTCTTTTGCCTTAATTGTTGACTCTTCTTACCTCAAGATTTCTTGCCCCACTTGATTTCTCATTGTAGCTAAATTTCTACTCAGCCCTACCCTCAGCTTGTCACATGCTTGGAGTGTTGTTTTGTTGCTGATGGGGTTAGTATTAGAGACTTCTAGGCACCTCTAAAAACAACTTTGTAGAGGTTTGAAAAAGGGCCAGCTTAGAGTTATGGAAAAAGGGTTGAGGAAAAGGAAGTCAGGGAGGACACACAAACAAAAACTACCTATTTGCCTATTTCAAACTTCTAAAGATTTACATTAAATTTATGTTGTGAGGGTACCCCAGGCATTGGAAATTGATTCTCAGGGTACCATGACCAAGCACCATTATGGGATGACTTGATAGTGTGAATGGCCTCAAATTTTTGGTAAATTTTACAATTTAGTTTTTTCAGTCTTCCTTTCTGTTTGTAGTGTATCTTTGCATTTGTGTTTTTGAACTCCCCTCCAGATCTTTATTCCTATATGCCATCGTTTTCTTTCCATCACTGTCTATATTTTTGTTTTACAGCCCAAGCTGTCGATTTTTCACAACAAGAAGTTCACACCTACAACAGACTAATATCAGATTCACATCTGCACCTCCAGACTGAAAGACAGCTTCTTTCCAAGAACCATCACAATACTGGACACAAACTTAAAACATACACATCAGACCTGACCACCATCCACACACCCTAAAGGTGCTATCACTGTGGTTGCTAAACAAAAAATAAGACATTAACACTGCTGATGAGTTGCAGCCTCCATAACATTAATTGTCTCTCGTAAAGCCAGGGCATATTCATCATCATCATCTACCCACTGATTTTAATTGGAGAAGAAACAGCTTGCACCATCTTATCTAAGTTAATGTATTAGTTGGACCCTTGTGACAAGGACCAAACAAACCTCTAGCCACCCCACATCCTCTCTCTGCTTGTGTCTTAAGAGGATTAGTTGACTCTATGTATAAAGCACATTATCTTCTCTTTTGTTACTAGCCAAGTAAGTGTTATAGATTAGACTGCTTCCAGAGCCTCCATTGAGATTACCTCTAAGGGGAATTTGTTGTGGTGATGGCATTTGTAGCACACCAGCAGGACAGCGGGCTTTGGGAAATGTGTGGTTGAGACATGCTAATATAGTTAAGTAAAGATGGGAATCGAGTTTTTGTCAATTAATTGTTTAGTCAATATACATAATGTAATTGGCAATTCAGTGTACTGTCCTTCATATATGAAAGTGGAAGATGCATTGGTTGTAGATTGTTAAGACATTTCAATTTGTGGACAGGGGCACCTCCAGAAATTTCTTATAGGGGTGGCCAGATGGGGCCACTTAAAATCTTGAGGTGGCACACCAAACCTAAAAGCCATAAGTTCAGGATGTAATTATACTGTTGTAATATAAGGCCAGTAGAAAACTATCAGAAAAACTTATGAAAACGCCTACTGATATACTTTGTTTTATTGTGTTACATTTAAAGTTACTAATGATCTAATTTGCATAGACAGTACAGTTAACATTTTGAGTTTCACAACATTCCTGTTTTATTGGGTAATGTATACATTAGGCAAAAGGTGTACATTTATTGTAATCAAAATAATTATTGGGAAAAAAAACAGGTACTGGCAGATACAAATAGAAGCAAGTACAGAGGAGGTGCCCCTGTGACATTAAAATAATAATAGTGGTAGTAATGAGAATACTTAGCCCATCTCCATAGTAATTATCAATTATAGCTGCGATAATAGCCTATAGGTTATTCATATTCAGCCTAATAAAACTCAACTACCAGTAAACATGAATCAAAAAGCTTTAAGTGATTATGTCATGATTAGTAATTTAATGGAAACACACTATAAACATACATTTTTCCAGATGATATTACTGTCTAGGTTAGCCATCAATTTCATTATTAGAGCCACAGCCATAACTTCACCTGTTGGTCCAGGAGCAGCTCGAACACCTGCTTTTGCTGAGTCCTGCCTCGCTTCTGGAACCATTATTGGTGCTGACTGTTCCTGGTCTGCTGCTGCTGCCTGCCTACATTAAAATCCTTTATTGTCAGTGTACAGTACAGTTACTTTTTCTGCCACTCCGTGGAATCGAGCCCGCGACCCTTTGGTCACGGTCCGGCTCTCCAGCCGATCTCCAGCCAGATCTCCAGCCCTCTGGGCCATGGCTGCCCCCACCACTTTACTCTTCTCCACTACGTGCAACTGGCTTGACTCGACTCGGGTACCAGGTACTATTACTGGAGACCGTCTCCATTACAGGATGCTACAGACTTTAGAGTACCTGGATGTCATAGTGGTGTGGCGTGTTACTTCCGTGTCGTCTGCTCAGAGTTGCTGATAAATTCACTTGTTGCATGTTGTCTCATCAAGCTCATGCTGATTTTTTATGTTGGCCACCAAAGGCTGAATCTCCTCAACTGACCATGGTGTAGTTTTTTGTGGGCTGTCATCATGTTGATTAATCTACCGCTATATGTACTCTCAACTTCCTGTTCTTCTGTTTTTTGTGAAACGGTGGGTCACAGCGACAACTCTCTGACCAATCAGTGGCTTGCAGTGTTTACATGTCACATTTTAGTAACTGTTCCCCAGTCTTGGAACCTCAGTGGAGGTGGTACCAAAAAACTAGTAGTAGGTACCAGATTCCAAGTCCTTTTACATAATGAAAACGTAAAAAGGCCGAGTCGAGTCAAGCCGGTACCGCTGTTGCTCCCCTGTACATCTCGTCTTATTTTAAGAAGAGATGTCTATGGCCTGTCTCTTCATTGTCTGTAAATTGACATAACATGTACAAGCAGCAGCTGTCTCTGTCTTCTTTCTTAACTCTTTTTGAGATCAGTGACCAGTTATGTGCACGTGCTGAGCTGCTGCTGTTGGAGCGCGACACAGCGGCCGGGGGCGGGGCTGTGAGTAATGTGAGAGCGGGTTCCTTGGCCTGGCTGGCTGTGCATTTGGTATGAAATGCATAACTGATACTACAGCAATCTATGCAACTGGCCAGCGGGGTGGCCAGTAGGATGGCCAGCAAATTTATAGGGGTGGCCTCAGGCCCTGGAGGCACCATTGTTTGTGTAATACTCAGTGGCACAGTGCTGGAAAGACAAAAGACACATTTAGTAGACAGACTGCAATGGTAATTTTCTTTTCTTTTAATTGATTAATTAGTAATGGAATATTATCATTATATGCAGCTCTGCAGTTAGAATGTCATTACAGAATAAGTAAAACTAAAACCCCTTTTGCTGACATGATTTATATGGTTGAGCCCTATAAATTAGGTATTTTTTTTAACAGAAGTATTCAAGAAGAAAACTAAATCACTTTAAAAAAATCATACTGAAATGCTATGTAGATATGGTTAAAATATCTGCAACACATAACACATAAAACACTATAGAAAATGTCCTGTGTAATAATCATGAGAAATAGAAAGGGGCATTATAACTTCTTACAAGATGCTTATTTACATTATTCATGTCTCGTGACATTTGTATGATCATGTTGTGAAAGATATTAACTGTCTTGTGCTGGTTGTCATGGTCAAATCACTGTTCCGGTTAGAACTCCAAATAATGAGTTGTTGGTAATTTCTTGAGGTTTAATAACATTGACTTAGATTTACAGTTGCTTTCGTCTTTTACAAGTTGAGGCCAGTGTGGTTTTGCTTTTCACATTCAAACTTCAAAGTATGGTGGCAAACAAATTGTAAACTGAAACTTTAGACAAACTTAGAACTGTAAACTCTGCTGCATCTGTTGATGTCATCTCTCATCTTTTCCTCTCCCCTCGTGTGCTGCTCACACTGGTGGTCTAGGCTCCACCCCTTAAAGGGCCAGCATCAAATCAAATCAAATAAAATCAAATGTTATTTATATAGCGCCAAATCATAACAGACGTTGTCTCATGACACTTTACATATAGAGTCGGTCAAAACCAGACTCTGAAGCCAAGCATGACAGTCTTTAGGCAGCCTTTTCTACAGCCACCCCCAGATTCACCTGTGTGGATACGAACAACTAAAAAGGCTGAGAGAAGGGTGGATTTATCATCCTTTTGCAGGGCAGGTAGGCTGACAAGTCTCGCCACTGGTTGGACGAAGGTTCTTCCCTTTACAGTCACTTCAGCTGATCTGATCCGGGTGTCTGATCCAGGAAAGACTTGCAATACTTTGCCCACAGGCCACAGGGCCCATGGCAGCTGGTTGTCCACTATCATGACCACATCTCCTACTTGTAAATTGGCCATTTTTGGCAGACTTGGAGTCCTGGCAGGTAGTGCTTTAGGAAATGTTGCCAGAAATGGTCGGCTAGGATTTGACTATGCCTCTATCTCCTCCACCCTAGAATCTCTGGGCCATCATAGACAACTTGCAGCAATGAGGCATCCTACTGCCCCATGAGGAGACAGTTGGGGGTAATGGGGTCAGGGTCCACTACTTCAGATGAGGCATAGCCCAGGGGTTTTGAATTGCGCATCCCCTGAATTTCAGTCAGAACTGTGCGCAACACCTCCTCAGTAACTGTTTGGGCTCCAATGGCGACTTGAAGAGTGGTCTTCAGAGTGAACTTCCTGCTCCCAGCACCCTCCAAAGTGTGGGGATCCAGGGGCATTGAAGGCAAACTTGATTTGCTGAATAGCTAGCTGCTCTTTGAGATCAGGGTGAAGCGCTTGAAATGCTCCATACAGCTCGCCTTCTCCTCCTAGAAAGTTCGTCCCCTGGTCACAGAGAATTTCCTTGGGTTTCCCTCGCCTGGCTAAAAAGTGTCTTAGTGCCGTAAGAAATGCATCTGTGTCCATACTAAGGATCAGGTCAAGATGGACTGCTCTAGTAGTTAGACATTTAAACAATATTTCCCACCTGCATCCAATCTTGATGGTGTACAGACCAAAGCAGTTCACACCTGTGGAATAGAATGCTGGTTTGAAGAGGCACAGTCTGACTGGAGGGAGGTCTGCCATCCTGGGTGGCTTTGGGTGACCTCTCCACTTCTTGCACTCGGCACAGGTTCTTTGGTGGTGGCATACAGCTTCACATCCACGTAGCACCCAGTATCTCCTTCTAATCTCAATACACACCCTTTCTGGGTTAGCTCAGTGCTGATGACCTTATAGAGCTGGGCACCTGATAGAGTAGCGCACAACTTTAACCGGGGAATGGATTACTGCTTCTGGATTCTCTGTCCTCAGAGAAACCACTGATCCATATGCTTGCTCAGAGGCATCACAAAATCATGATGTCTCTCATTCAATTGGGCTGGTCCATGCTGGGACAGGTGTAGCACCTGGGCAGTATTATCTCAGACAAGTGTGCCAACTCTGCTTCCCATGCATGCAACTTCTCCAGTAGCTCCTGTGGGAGTTGTGGGTCATCCCAATCCCTCTTTTACTCCCACAGTTGGCACACAGTGACTTTGGCTGGGGTGGTATAGGGCACTACGTAGCCAAGAGGATCATTTTGGCAAGCTAAAACTCTATAGATGTTCCTCATAGTAGCCACTGAGCAGTCAATGTGTCTGTGTTTGTAGGTGAGGGTGTCAAACTTACAGTTCCAGTGTAGTCCAAGGGCTGGCTCCTGGATGTCGGGCTGACCTTGATTGAGCCACAACTCACAGCTGGATGATCCGAGGTCTGGAGGAAGATGGTTGATGACACTTGGATTGTTACTTGCCCACTGCCTCAGTTCAAATCCCGCGTTAGCCAAGAGATGTTGAAGTCTGAGTGTCAAATATTGTTGCAGCCATCAGGCTCTGGAACTGTCTGCAGAGCTCAGCATTCTCTTGGCACATCTCTTTGAGGACAGCACTAAACTCAGTAAGTTGGTTGGTCTGCCGCCCCCTAGATTGGCTGAATTCATGTCCTTGCTCCTCAACATCCCCCAAGTTTGCAATGGCAAAGCTCTGGCTAATTGGTGGTAATGAAGATCTAGTAATTGGACGCTTCAATGTTGACTCCACTAGTCCTCCCCCTGCAGCTGGTCTTTGTAATTTACTCTGAGCCCTTGGTCCACTTAGGTCATAATCTGACAGGTAGGACTCCAAATAATGAGTCGTTGGTGAGTTCTTGAGATTTAATAACGCTGACTTAGATTTACAGTTGCTTTCTTCTTTAATAAGTTGAGGCCAGTGTGGTTTTGGTTTTCAAGCAGACACTTCAAAGTATGGTGGCAAACAAATTGTAAACTGAAACTTTAGACAAACTTAGAACTGTAAACTCTGCTGCATCTGTTGATGTTTTCTCTCCTCTTTTCCTCTCTCCTTGTATGCTGTTCACACCAGTGGTCTAGGCTCCGCCCCTTAAAGGGCCAGCATGACAGTCTTTAGGCAGCCTTTTCTACATGTTGTAAATGTCTTTAGTCTTACTTCATTTGCCTTAGAATTTAAAAAGTAAACTGTCATTATTTGCACGATTAAATGCTACAAAAAGAATAACAACCTATACAGTAGTTGTTTTAAGCTTGGAAAATATATAATAATAGCATAAAAGGTAAGTAAGACAAGACTTCAGTTATAATAATAAACACTGTATAATAGGCCTTATCACCTGTTAACTAATGCTTAGAAAAAGGCTCTTGATTTTAAAAATTCTAAAACCTTTATTAAGTCTTTTGTTGGTTTATTAAGATTATTATATACACATTATTATTCATTTAGTGGTGCAATGGTTAGTACTGTCACTTCACAAGAAGGTTCTGGGTTCGAGTCCAACACCAGCTGACGAGGGGGAACCTTTCTGCATAGAGTTTGCATGCTCTCCCTGGGTTTGTGTGGGTTCTCTCTGGGTGCTCCAGCTTCCTCACCATCCAAAGACATGCATCAGTAGGTTAACTGGTTAAAACAGCATGACTTTCATCAACAATTTTTCATCAAATCTGTAAAACCTTAGTCCTAGCCTACGTATCACAAATCTGTAAGTCTTTCCATGATTACTCACCTGAATTGTGTAACGATGTGCATTGTGGGAAGCGGAGCTCCAGCCATGCATTTCCTGCTAGGCCGCTGTGGCCATAATGCGACTCTGTGAACTTTTGCCTCCCACAATGCATGTTGTGACAAAATTCTGAAAATGCCCGAGTTACCTACCGGCTTTGTTTGTAAACAAATGGATTGTTTATGGTGGAGTACGCTTAGAAATTGTCCGTCCCAAATTACTTTGTAAGATGTCTGTGTAGGTTCTCATTTGCCCAGGTCATCATTCCTCTTGGTAGTTCTCAGTTCAACTGGACTGCTTTAGCTCTTTTGAAAACGTTTCGTCTGTCATCCAAGAGACTTCTTAAGTTCTGAAGAAGTCAGAACTACCAAGAAGAATGGATCAATAACAACAATTAACCATGTCCTTATTAAAGGTGGGACACAAGATCTTAGAAAAATAGTTTGAGCAAGCTACATTTTGAAAATATATAATTCAAATGTCCAAACCCCTTTCTTCAGACATCCCCCCAAAGCCACGCCTCCAGAACATTGGCACACACAATGCTTGTTTCTGAGGGTTCATGAGTGCTGCACAGCAACCATTTGCCCAGCTCGGGCTCCAACCCCAGCTATGGCCCCAGCTCAGGTTCCGACCCTGGCTTCAGCCCTGGTTCCAGCCCCGCCTCTGACACTGGCTTGGGCTCTGACTCCGATCCATGCATACCTCTTTCAGTCTCCTCCAACACCCTTGCTCTTACAGAACAGCCCCAATTTATACCTATCTAGCTAACGTTACATTTCCTAGTGATTTATGTTAGTGAAAAAACAGTTTTCCGGTGAACTTTACATCCTAATATAGCTAATATAGCTAGTCAAGCTCTGGCTTCATGTTCTGTACCAGTGCTCCAAGCCTCTGAGAATGCACAATTCATGCACGAAGAGGGGTATGTGCAGAGGGGAGAGGGGCAAATGGCAGTTGAGTTTGATAGACATATTACCGTTCAATCATTTTGATTGGGCGCTTAAAATAATTGGATGGTGTTTTTCAGTTCTGTCCATTCTACAGGTGACTAATTTTTTTATTTTTGTGTTAGAGCATTTCATTAACTAGTTGTAATCAGGGTGTGAAGGGGATTTTTAGCAATATAGTAAAACATGCTCCAGGAAAACATCTTGCACCCCACCTTTAAGAGTCAACTGTCTTTTGCTCCTGTTGGATCAAAGGTGAGAGCAGCTAGTTATTTGAAATCAATAAATATGATTGCAATGTGATTATAAACAACAGGATGAAATTCAGCTCAAACTCAATAATGTTAAGAATTTTTTAAGCATTTACAAAGGCTGTATCTATTAACTAATGGTTATTGCAGGGCACTTAACATACAAAGATTTCTACAAAATCTCAATCTGGAGCATTGGCCCCTCAAATTATTGTTTTTGCTGTTGTTGGTGTCTTTGAAAACCAATACTTCATACAAAATTCTATTTCTGTGGCTCATACTGTAGTGTGACACTTTTCTTGTTGCACCAGCAGAGTAACTGTATCCTAGTGCAAATTTTCCCCTTCAGTGTTGTGTCAATCCGAAATGGCCGCCACATTACATCACCTCCCTTGTGGCTTTCCATCTTTTTGGTGCTGCTGCTGTTTCTTCCAGGTGCTTAGATGGTGTGTTAGAGCCACAATGATGTCTCCAGCAAAGCCTTATTGCATAGCAGGTTTTTATTGAGCATCTTTTGGCAGCTGTAAGCCCCCCGTAGTAAGGGGATTATTCAGTGTTTGGTCGACACATGGTGATCTCAGCACCTCCTGATTGGATTGCAATAATCCCTTTACACAGCCACAAAACCCTATTACTCTGGCATTAGAGAGTGAGAAAGAAGGTTGGGGGTAGAAGGTGTTGGTATGGGTATCTGATGTACAACTGTTTGTGTTTAAAACTGAATTTCTAAATGAAACATCTATTTGTGGATGTATTTTCATGGTTTGTGAACATATTTGTTTGTGCTTGTCTTGTTGTTCTGTCTTTTATGAGCAAATTTTTAGAACATAAGTGTTTTAAAAATGTAATTGTATCTGCTTGCTCCTCTTGTATGTTAGTCTTTTCTGTATATGTGAGTGTGTGTGATGACTGTGTTTTGGTCTATGATGTCTATGAAAACCCTTATGAGTGTATTGTCCTTTATATCTGTGTATGTGGACTTTTATGTTGTTTTCTCTTTATGTGTGTGTGTGTGTTTTGAAAGTTTCTGACCACCCGCTGTTGATAAGTATCTGTATGCAGGTGGAGGGTCACAGCTCAAGCCTCCTGTTACATCACTGCTGCATTTAGCAGCTCAGCAGTGAATGTAACACAGGACTGATAGTACAGAAGCAAAGGACTGCTGTTACTGTATACAAAATGGTAATGTTCAGATCAGATATTAACATTTGTTTTTAGTGATTTATCACCAGTGGACAGCTCTATGCACGTCTCTCCACACCTTTACTTTAAAAGGGACTTATTTTGTTACTTTATTATAGGGCACATTTGTAAAGCAGCTGATGCTGAAAAAAACTTCAACATTTTTTGACATTTAGCTTCAAACAATGTTCAAAAAACAGGTGAGAAATTTGCAGTTACTTTTTTTGCACATTTAAAGCAATATGTGTCAACTTGGAGAAAATTGAGAAAATGTAAATAGTTAAATATAAATATTAAATATTACACCTAAATGTTAAATGTAAATGCTAAATCTAAATGTTAAATATAAATCTAAATGTTAAATGTAAATGTAAATATAAATATTAAATGTAAATCTAAATGATAAATACAAATGTTAAATATCAATGTAAATGTTAAATTTAAATGTTTTGGCCGTTTTAGCGGCACTTCAAAATTTTTCATCGGGGACAGCTACAGCAACAGCAACCACCATTGGCCCACCACCACAGCCCACCTCGGTAAGTGTGTTTTCCAAATCACATAACATTGGGTTCTTGTCAAGGCTAACTTAACTGAACTAGCTAACGGTAGCCAGTAGAGGCTAGTAGCAAGTCTTTACTGGCTTCCATGGTGGTTGCTGTTGCTGTAGCTGTCCCCGATGAAAAATTCTGAAGTGCCGCTAAAACGGCTCTGCTTATGGTATCTGCTAAGCCTGATTCGCTGGACTTTTGCAAAATGATGTCCATGCAAAAAACTCGGACTAGGCTCTTTAAATAAAGGTTCTCCAAATGTTTTTTGTTCTTTTAGATTGTTATATTATCAAGATAATCCACGACCTAGAGCCCATTTCCCCTGATGAGGGTTTTTTTTTCCATTGTCATTTGACACTATAAACACACTCTGACCTCCCAGAGCTCTTATTTTGGTACATTTTGAATTTGCATATTAGCAAAATATTTAGTTTCACCTGAAACATTTAAATTTAACATTTAGATTTACATTCATATTTAACATTTAGATGTCTATTTAACATTTAGATTCAACATTTAGATTTACATTTAATATTTATATTTACATTTAACATTTAGATTTGACATTTAGATTTACTTTTAACATTTAGATTTACATTTAAGATTTAGATTTAACATTTACATTTAACATTTAGATTTACATTTAACATTTACATTTAGATATAATATTTAGATTGAGATTTAACATTTACATTTAACATTTAGATTTAAGATTTACATTTAGATTAAGATTTAACATTTACATTTAACATTTAGATTTAAGATTTACATTTAGATTTAGATTTAACATTTACATTTAACAGTTAGGTTTAATATTTAATATTTATATTTAACTATTTACATTTTCTCCAAGTTGACACATATTGCCTTAAATGTGCAAAAAAGTAGCAGCAAATTTCACAGCTATTTTTAGAACATTTTTCAAAGCTAAATGTCACAAAAATGTTGGAGGTTTTTTCAGCATGAGCCGCATTACAAACGACACCCCGTACTTTATGGCCTTACTTATACTGAGGCCATCAGCTGAATTGGCAGTTTTTCCATCCTGAACAATTTGTGTCCACACTGCTAACCACCTATGAACATTAACATTTATTTAATTGGATTCCAGTGTGTCCTGAGTGACTCCTTGCATTAGAAGTGTCCATTTGTGACCACAATGACGGATTTACCTACCAGCACCCACTAATGTAAGAAGCAGTTGTGAAACCTGCTGAGTCTGTTAAGTTTGTTAATAAACAAACACATAAAAGGATAGAGGTAGGTCAATGTGTATACAGTTCATGCAAAAACATGGTCACATATCTGTGTTCAATCAGGGCACTTTTCTATTATCTACCACCAGTCTGACGTCTGGCTGGCAATGCCATCTTCCATTTTTAACAAACTCCTCTCATTTTAGCAGAAAGTCATTAGGTCTTTTTTGGAAACTAATTCTGATTAAGATCAGCCCCATTTATAACTGGCACCATAAATCATCACCACAGCCATTTAAAGAATCACACCAGCTCATTTTATTCCCTCATCCATTACAAACCATCATGCAGTCCATATTTTTCATGTCCAGGCTGTTGCTTTCTAAGGCTGCTGTAAGAAACAAGGCTATACTGGTTAGCCTCATCACAATGTGCACAAGCCTTGCTGTGATCTCTCATGTGATGCCAGTTATTAAAAATCACATTTCCTTAAGTACTACTAATGTATGATAGGTAACGGCTTGAATGAAACTGGTTGTTATTTGAAAGGAGCAGAGTAGATGAACTTGATATGGTAAGATTTAGGGTTAAAGGTTAACTTACTTTATTATCCCTGTAGGGGGATTTTTACCCATCCTTATACATACTCGATAGCATAAACATTAGTAATTGACATCAGTGCACATTAGGAGCAAAGAACTGTCATTGGTGACCAACTCCAGATCTTCATCGGGACTGTGGGTCTGGTTGAGAGACTTGAATCTGGAACCTTCAAGCTGTGAGGTGGAAGTGCTAACCACTAGTGGTTGATGGCGATGTTGTATGTCTTATGATATTGTTTCCTAATAAAGTGACAAATAAATTTATATATGCAGGTACCTGCACTGTAACAAATTTCCTGTTGAATTTACAGGAAATACCAGGCTAAAAAGTTGCCAATAAAGTGCTGTCAAATTGTTTGCTAAATACTCTAAAAATAATTACAGTATATTACTGGATACTTTGTACAGATTTTTGCTGTATATAAATTACAGGAATGTATTGTTTTATATTAGAAAAACTATTAATTGTATTTTAGGTTTTCTTTGTTTTGAGTGCTCCAGTTTGACTGTAGCCGTGCTAAAGGGTGCTAACAGAGCCTGGACTATCAGTGGCATTTCTGAATGGGACTAATGCACGCAGCTAGCGTTAGCTTCAGTTAACCAGTTTTTCGCTAGCTAACATTTACAAAAATAGTGCATTCTGAGTCCCACAGCCTGTATATTCCAGATGAAACACAACTAAGATAAATAAAATAATGTGAAATTACAGTCACTCACACACATAAAGAAATATTATTCTTACTAAAATGCTGGTTTTGACATTACAAGCCGAGTTAAGATAGACATCTACACAGTCAAATTATATTGCATGAAGTTACTACTTGACTCACATTTTAATTTTGTGGACTAATAATGTCTTACACTTTATTGAGTGGATGGATGTTGGGTTTACTCCCCCATGTCCACCTTCATGTCCTCTTTCACGCCTTCTAATACTAACAGTGTGTAATTGTAATTTGTTTCGTTTATAGTCAGGACCAAGTGAAAATACATCCATCCTGTAATTTTACAATATGATACTGTGAAAAACTGCTTGAAGTTGCTGTAAATATTTTTTTACCCATACCATCGAACAATTTACAGTTACACCTTGTAAATTGTTCAAAACTAGAAGTTACTGGAATCTTGAAATAACAGAAATTTGTTACAGTGTACTTTTTAATGGTACGCCAATTAAAACCTTTTTTTTTTTTTTTTTTTTTTTAAAAATGAACAACCCTAACCCTACACCAGGGTCATGGAACATATGGCTAGGATTAATATAGTGTGAGGTCCAAATGGCAGGTGGCCTTTTCCATCTGAATCTAGAAAAATGAATTCATAACAAAATGGATTGGACCATATTTCTATTAAAAATGTTATCTCGTCCTATACCTATGTGTTACTATATATTAGTTTTCCTTCTGTCCTCTGCCTGGAAACAAAGCAAACCATAATTCAGTTTGTTCCAGATGAGAACCATCTCTATTTTTTGGATCAAAGTTTGACTGCTTGGTTTGAGTAAGGTTTTGTCCTTGTACAGTAATTTTGGTTCAAACCAAATTGGAAAGTATGCAGTGCTCTCAGGAACTGTCCCTCTGATTCAACCAGTGTAACCATCATCAAACTGTTTCACAAACATGCACAACAGTTTACTTCTGGTTAAATTCATACCAAATTGGGTTTATAGATTGCCAGAGACCCAAAATAGATGTCATTATATTTTGGCAAAAGCAGGTCAAAGTTTAAATTCTTTATGAAGTTTTTTTTAAAAATCTGTTTCTTCCCCATTTACTTATAAATGGGTGAAATGTCACATCTGTAGCTGCAAATTATTGGTTGAATTCATACCAAATTTAGTTTATGATTGCCAGTGACCCAGAATAGGTGTGATTTACATTTTGGGAAAAGTAGGTCAAGTTCAAATTTTTTAGAAATTTAAAAAAATTTTTTTTTTTTCTCACATTTACTTATAATAGGCAAAATTTCAAATGTCTGTAAAAATATAAATTTTGTTTCAATTTACTTCAAACTTGGCACATATATGGAAGCAATTGATATGCTGACATCAGCACACACATAGACATGATGACATCAGCTGGATTAATGCCAAAATAAGCTACTATATGTGCGAGGGGCCGGGTTTGTTGTGCCTGGCACCACTTGTTAAGTCTGTAATGGTCAATGTACCTGTAAGTGTTGTAATATTCCTAAAAATCTGGTGCTTCATGTTTACATCTATGGTCCTATGCAATAAAGATAACTGATGCAGCAGTAGCTGCACCAGTGGAATTAAATGGTATAAACTTCCTGCCTAATTTCCTGCTTTAGATGAGCAATTATATAACTACAGTGGTGGGGGAAAGGTAAAACCTACTGACAAAGATTGCACATGCTGGACACAGGGACAGAAACTTTAAGAGAGCAAGTATTAAATTCATTGGGAGTCACAAAACACTGCTAAAGTAGTGATAGTATGGAGATGCCAATCTCCATACTATCACTACTGTGTACTAATGTGTACAACATCCTCACATGTTCTCCTTTCTTTGTTTGTCTTCTTGTCTCTTCAGTCCTACATGGAGGATCACCTGAAGAATAAGGACCGACTGGAGAAAGAGTGGGAGGCTCTTTGTGCTTACCAAGCTGAACCCAATACTTCCACCATTGGCCTCAAAGATGGAAATGCCAAGAAGAATCGCTCTACTGCTATTGTGGCATGTAAGCAGTTCCCATGCCTTCAGCAGTATTTCTGTGTTTCTTGGAGAAAAAAAAAAACAAAAAACCACAGCTTCCAAGATTCAAAATACTGTCTTGTATCTTCATCTACATTTTGAAGACAGGTTACCTTCATCTAGATTTTCAATGACAAAGTTAATGGATTGTGCAACACTTCTTCAGACAATCACAACATGGATTGAATTGAATTGTTCCCAGGGTAGTTTCGTTCACACCTCTCTAAACACTAATCTTTTCTAGGTGCTACTGAAAATGGAAGTAAATAAGCATGGCCCAGAAAGAAAGCAAAATGTTTCAATACTTAGAAGAGACATGTAAAGGGAAGACAAAAAAAGAGAAAACAACTCATTTGAAACATTTGATTGAAACCAAAATTCAGCTGTTACCCCTCTGTTGTCCAAACATGGTGGCATTACTCTTCACAACACTCCCAGTGCTTAGCCTCTATAATCAAAAACCAGAGCAGATGCAGAGAGCTGAAGATTTGTAAATGAGTTTTCTATTACAGCACTCCTGCATTGACCTC
The DNA here is from genome assembly GCA_037367295.1 of Apogon hyalosoma. Lineage (NCBI taxonomy): Eukaryota > Metazoa > Chordata > Actinopteri > Kurtiformes > Apogonidae > Apogon > Apogon hyalosoma. The sequence continues at coordinate 24,844,018 of JAPQRP010000011.1, read as the reverse complement.
ATCAATGAGTAAAATTTCTAAGCTTCTATGGAAATAGCTCATCTAAAATATTGCTGTCCCATTTTTTCCAATATGGTGAGGCTTAATGAAATCCATGTTGTCAGAGGGGAAGGTAGTTGGTCAGGAAAAAAATACACTTTTCTATTTGAGGGACCATGGTCTTCTCTTAAAAAAG
>JAPQRP010000011.1:24788134-24819206 GCA_037367295.1 Apogon hyalosoma | reverse complement strand
AAGTGGCTGGGATAGGCTCCAGCGACCCCCGTGACCCTAGTGAGGATAAAGCGGGTTCAGAAAATGGATGGATGGAACACACCTCCCGTTTAAAGACACAAAGACATATCAGATTTAAGTTCATGTTCTATAAAAGCTACCAGAAGTCTTTGGCAAAAACAGTGATTTTATCCCAGGAACCAGTGGATTCTTGGATTGAGGTTGACCTAACCTGCAAACTAACCACCAACTCCCATGTGCTGCATTGTATCTTTCTTTAAGAGCAGACATCATTCTCTTTAGTGTAAGGATAGATTAATTAGCATTAGTTTGTATCGTAATAAGCATCATCTAACATGTAAAGTGGAAGTCAAGTAATGTAGCTTTAAACTACTTAACAATGTATGGACGTGAGCAGTAAATGCTTATTAGTTAACTATCAGTTAACTGTTCCTTCATTCTTTTTACCATATTAACTTATCTTAATTCATGTAAATAAGGGGTAAATACCTTATATATCATTTACCATGAATACTGTCAGTAACTGATTAGTAGATGCATTCATTAATTTTTTATACTTTTGTAGCCTAACTGTAATGTGTTGCCACTTTAATTTTTCCCATGATTTTAAATCATGGAAAAAGTTCATTATTCCAATTTGACTAGATGATTAATATTTTTTTTTTTTACAGAGACTTAATGAAAAGAAAATATGTCATACCAAAAGCTAATATTTTTGTCACTGGTATCCCTCTAAAACTCTCCAAAAAGTCCATACTGAAATTTATATTATGATGTTATTTTCTAAGTATTTTACAAAAAAAAAAAAAAAAGACCACGTTTGTTGAGCTGAATGTTTTTATAGGGCTTAAAATAGAAAGCCTTTGAAATGTCAAAAAGGCTGTTATGGAGAAGATATTACAAGGCTTTAGGTTCAAAGGTCCTTAGATTCACTTCAAACATGAACAATCACAGAAATCTACAGTTTAGGGAAAATAGATTTCAAGCCTTATTACTGCAGGTCTGAGATTTCTATCCTTGACAGTGATGCCTTATGGATCACACACACAGGCTCTGTGCCTTTGCATATAGTAGTCCTGCTGAATATTGTTATTTAAAGGTATCACCATGAAATAGAATCAGAGATGATATCCAGCTGCGATCAACCTTGCAGTTCTTTCTTTGCTCAGATGTATGCTTCATCTTTTTGCAGATCTGCTGGTCTGCTTTGCATTCTGATGAACAAGGTGTGAAATTTTGACAGCAGTTTTTTTTTCTTTCTTTTTTTTAAACAGATATGCTGTTTACATAAATTTCTTTTATGTATAGATAAAAGCAGTAGCATACAGGAGGGAAATCTGTCCCTTAAGCCATGCATCAGTCATGTTAGGGTTCCGTACATGAGCTGGTAGTAGTTGCTGCTATATGTACTCTTTTGATCAACCACTGTGAGCAACAGTTTTCTGCTGATGGTTCCTATAGTATTGTAATATGTTATTGGTAAGAGCTTCAGCTGTAATGTTTTTTGTTTTGTTTTTTTTTTAGCTTTTTTCACAATGTTGTCATATATTATAAAAGTTTGGCAATTAACAGAATGTGCAAATGTTCAATTAACATATGGTAATACAAACTGACCACTAACACCTTAGTATAGATTAGTAGCACATTAGGTCTTTTTCTGTAATTTTAAAGCATTTTGTGTCAGTTATGATGGTAATATGCTTTGCTCGGTACAAGCCATATAAGGTGGTAATACCACAAGAATACTCATTCTTAATAGCCATTGAAGGTTTGAATTAGTATATAATCACCTGAAAATAAACGGCAAGTCTGACAACTTGTTTTCTTCTAGAAAGATTAACAGCATGACAGGGGTTGTATCTATACTGATCATCCAGTAGTTTAACAGTATTTTTCTGTTATTTTTTAGGTTAGGGTTAAGATCTAAATTCTGAACATAATTACTTGCTTCATATTCTTATTTTTAACATAGACCAATATAATTAATATGTTGTTAGTATTCTTTAGTAAGAAAATGCAACAACAGCATTGTTTTAAAGAAGTAATTATCTCTGTACTCTGATTTTGTTCTGATAATTGTGTGAAAGAAATGTTATATATAAAAAAAAAATAGTCACTGCAAAAGAAAATAGTATTTTCCTCACCTCAAGTATGTGAGACTATCACTATCTACACAGTGTGGTACCTTCCCCACATATGTAATAGACTTGTTACTTGTGTGCCACAAAGCTTAAATCATGGTTTGGTTCTGACAGAGAAATGGATGGCTTTCTGCCATTCCTTGTGCAGGACTTTCTCATTTAGTTCTCAGTGAACTCCAAGTCCTGTTTTTAGGATATCAGTGTGTTTGTGTTTGACCAGACCCCTGGTTTGTTATCAGGACTGAAAATCACTAAAATACATCACAGATCAATGTCTTAGTCAGAAATGGTGCTGGTGAGAAGAAAATCCAAAACAATTTTTATGATGCTGTTATACATAGGATATCTATCTTTCTATTTTTCTTTATCCAGTACCATCAGGAAAACCAGTAACATCTCAGCTTATCAATACTCTGGTCTTTAATTATTTGGTCCCAGGCCCCATTTAGTACCAGGATTCAGTACCCATCCCTAATGGGAACACTGGGAATTCTGAATGTTTAGTCATAAACAAACTATGCACTTTGACCAAAAGGTTTCACAAGTGATATTTTTTGGCAAAGTGAAGTACTATATGGAAACTTATTTACAGATGTTTTTAGATTTTATTATTGCCAAGTTGTTCACTTACCCCATGTTTCTATAATGAAAAATCATAGCAAATATTTCAGTGCACTTTTTTTCCTCATTAAAAGTGGAGTTAACACGTGCCCCACTCTGTGGTGGGTATTTTGAAAACCCAGGTATATGAAATACTGACTGTGAATGTGGTCTTGTACTTGTGACATAAACACTGAACTCTTTCTCTTCTTTCTTTCTTTATTTTTTTGCAGAAAAGTTAACAAGTGCTACCGGGGACGTTCCTGTCCAATCATAGTCCACTGCAGGTAAGTGTAAAAAAGTACTAATTGAAAAACTTTTATTTCAGGTGAGTTTGTTTTGACAGAGTAAAAATAGGAGCACTTTCACTGCTATCACCACGTTAATTTAGTAGTGTTTGGTGATACAAAAACGAATGAAAACACTGCAGTTTTTTGAGTGACTTCTTGTGTTGTCAGATCTTCAGATTTAATTGCAGAGTATGTAACATGACCCCCAAAATGACATATTGAATCATACAATAATGATCATTCACAATCATTAGAATTTTCTGTTTTTCTCTTTTTTTTTGTTTTTTTTTTTGCTGTGTTTGGTTCTGGGCATTGACCATCAGAGAATGAATTTGTAACTTAACTCAATCAATAACAACATCACACAACATGAAGGAGTACCACAATATGTGACTCCAGTTTATTCTACTCTCCTCTCTTACTGCACAATTCATTATTCATGCTTACTACTTACTACTAAACAAAAAAAAAACAGATGAAGTTTTGGAAACATTAGCTAACCAAAAATGCACATTTAATCTGCAATTTCTAAAGGACATTAGTCTGTCATCCATCAGCTGATTAATAGTTACTATTATTCATTAGTGATTACGCAAAATGTTGCGAGACATTTTCTCTACTGATCAATACCACTTAAATGTGATGAATATTTCTACCCAATTAGCTGTGTTCTGCAGTTATATTTTCAGAATACAAGACACTGAGGACTGATGGACTTCATCAGTCCTTCATCAACCATCAGTTCTCAGTGAGCTGCTTACTCCACTCTCTCTCTGAGTTTCTGTCCTGCTTTCTTTCCTTGTGAACTCTGCATTCTACAGATGGTGCATTCGAGTTAATTTTAAAAATCTTTTTCCAAATCTTTTTTTGTTATACACATTTTAAAATACATAGGTCTTTATCTGCCATTCCTTGTGCAGGAGTTTTAAAAATGTTAAAACCATAACAACATCCTATTCATTTCTACAATGACTGAGTCCCTGACTGAAACCAAACTGTTTTTACCAAACTCAACAATGTACAACAGCTTATTTGATACCTGTGATCATTTTCAAGTGCTATCTAATTCAAAATTCATACTCATGTGGTTTGTATTTTGGCCAGTACATAATATAGCTGGATATTCATTTTGAATTACTAATAACTAGTAATAACTGTTGTAACTGTTGCGACCTAGAAATATTTGTAATAATTCCTAATTTATTACTCTGTGAAAATATAAACTTTCAGTAAACAGTATATTCTTATTTCATTGTATATTTATGTTGGGACATTTTCTGTGAATTTATCTTATTTTTGGCATTGTCTAAAGGTTAGAGTTGACACAGATTTTGTGATGTCATCAGTGAGCATGAGAAAAAAAAAAAAGAGAGAGCTGTATAGGAAAAAAAACTTGTGTTAGCTAGTGATTGAAATGACGTCACATGTAATGTAAACTCCAACACCGAACTGTGGGCAATAAAGTTGCCAGAAGGAGTACGCAGTCGTGTCTCTTTGAAGGTGCAATATAATCTTGGTGTTTCCACCTGGTTGGAGTTTTTCACCATGAAGAAAGACGAGCTACAAATGAGTAGCCACACAAAAGCTAACTGCTAACCGACATCATAAGGCAGTCTTCCCTACAAAGCAGTGGGCGTAAAAGTTTTCTATCATGTCCAAAACACAACAGATGTCACCTGACTGGGAAAGGATTGTTTTGGAGATAGAAGAAAAGTTACTTACACTGTCGGCACCGGATTTGAATGATATCTGTGCAGCGCTCAGTTTAGCTGTGGATAAAGATGATAAAGACTCACCTCGTAAACTGAGGAGGCATATCCTCCATTATTTAGAAAGGGGTGATGTTACTTCTCAGGAAGTTGGTATTGGAATTAAATGACAAAATCGACGAAGTTAAACAGAAAAATAATGACGGTAATGAGTCATTGCCTCAACAAGTGGCACAAGATCACCACCCTGTGGATGAAAATATAATCACACCCAGTAATTCAGATGCGCAGAAAGAAAGTGTTTCTAGCCTGAAAGCTACAGAAGCAACCCCTGTAGCTACTCAGAGTGTTTCTTTTGTACATCCATTGTACAGAAGAGATTGAAAATAATTGGACAAATTAGAGAACCAAATCAGAAAGATACATTAACATACACTAGCCTGGAAATAAAAACTCTAAGGGCATTTAAAAAAAGGATATGATGAAGGTGAGGTTGTTGAAACTGTCATTCAAGCCATAGCTCCAGGAACAAAACCGAAGAGTTATCTGGAAAGTAGGGTTGATTTGACATTACAAGCTCTCAGACAAATACTATGGACTCATTACTTTGAGAAAGATGCCACGGAATTGTATCATTCCCTCACACGAGCTGTACAAGAGCCGAAAGAAACTCTTATTCAGTTTTTGATGCGAGCTATGGATCTTAGGCAACAAATTGTCTTTGCTTCAGAAAGAGTTAAGTCTGGTTTGAAGTACAGTCCAGAGCTCATTCAAAATCAGTTTCTTCAAACAGTATTCACTGGCCTCCATGATGACACCATTCAAGCTGACATGAAACCATATTTACAAAATGCTACAGTCACAGATGAGGTCCTTTTGGACAAAATGACTGCTGCGTACAGCCTAGAGACTGAAAGAAAGAATAAATTGTCAGCTATGTCAAAAGTGAAGATTATTAAAGTTGTGGTAGTAAGTGAGGAAAATTAAGTTCAGAAAGAAAGCTGTGCACATCAAAAGAACAATAAGAACAAGGTGAAACAACCAAACGAGATACATTAATGGAAAAAGTTGCTCAAGGTAATAAGGCTATATGTGAGGCCCTGCAGAGCCTCACCACTCAAATTGCCAGTCTTCAGCAGACCGCGAAGCCTCAAAAAATTAGACTGAGTGACCAGTCGGACTGAAAATACCGACCACAGTCTAAGAATGCCAACATTAGACAGTGTTGGCAGTGTCAAGTATCCAATCCAGATGGGAGATGCGATCACAGTTATAAGTGTGGCAGTACAGAACACTGGGCTTCAGGTTGTCGTAAGAAAAATGTCTCAGCCAACACAAGATTGAAATCATGCTTCATCCCGAAAGAAAGATGGATCAAGCAGACTCGTTCAGCCTCAGAGCACCACTCACTGGTAAACAACAGCAAACTGCAAAGCTGGTAGGAAAGAGATGCCTGGTTCATGCATCTTTAGGAGGTGTCGATACTATGATATTGTGGGACACAGGCTCACAAGTATCGATAGTGGGGATGAACTAGAGAAAGAAAACCATACCTGACGCTGTGGTGAGACTAGTGGAGGAACTGCTGGAAGAGGGAGCTTTAGAGCTTTCTGCTGCTAATGGAACCAGCATTCCGTATGAAGGATGGATGGAGACTGAGTTCAGCCTGTCCAAAAATGCTGTGGCTGGTATGAGTGACAGACCCATCCAAGTCCCAATTCTGGTTCCCAGTGGTGACACTGAATGCCTCATCATTGGCTTTAATGTGATAGAAGAATTAGCATTAAGAAATGACAGCTCTGAAGACTGTATCCCACCAGATCACATGGTAAACAGATTGTGCTCAGCACTAGAAGTAGGGCACAAAACTGCAAGAGCTGTCTTATCTGTTCTAAAGAAACAAAAACCTGACAGTCAACCCCACATAGTCAGAGTAGGGAGGTGACCAGTGACCATCCCGAAACACAAAGTGATGACAGTGCAGCGTGGCTGGTTGAATAAGAGAGTGTTGAGTGCACCACATGTAATGCCGGAGCCAAATCATGAAGTACCATGGCCAGCGGGCCTAGTCATTAGAGAACAGTTAATTCAGCTCTCTTTAGAAGACAATGCTAAAGTTGAAGTGACTGTTGAAAACATGACTGGTAATGACATCACACTTTGCAGTCACACTACACTGGGCTGGTTGCACAGTGTTGATGCCATTTACCCACCACAGGCCATGCCTATGGAGAGTGAGCTACCTCAGTCACCAAACCACAGTGTTTCCACACTCTACAGTACAGTCCAGCCAGACAACACAAGCTGCACCCTGGGATCCACCAGTGGACCTCAGTCATCTGACAAGTGACCAACAGCAGCAGTTAAAGCAAATGCTCAGAGAGGAATGTGACATTTTTGCAAAAGATGACTGGGACACAGGATGCATTAAAGATCTGGAGATGGATATACAGCTAAAAGACAAATGTACCTGTGCAAATAACATACAATGCAATCCCTAAACACCTTTATCAAGAAGTGAAAACACATACACAGGACTTGCTCAATCGAGGCTGGATCCAGAAATCTTGTTCTTCATACTCCTCACCAGTGGTATGTGTCAGGAAGAAAGATGGAAGCCTCCGCTTATGTATAGACTACAGACTATTGAATGGGAAGACACTGCCAGACAGACATCCAATTCCAAGGATACAGGAGATCCTGGAAAACCTGGGAGGCAACTCCTGGTTCACAGTATTAGACCACAGGAAGGCTTACCACTAGGGTTTCATGAGCGGGAAAAGCAGACTGTGTACTGCATTTATAACAACACCATGGGGACTCTGTGAATGGGTGAGGATCCCATTTGGTCTAACTAATGCACCTGCAAGTTTCCAGCGCTATATAGAAGGATGCCTGGGAGACCTCAGAGATGAAGTTTGTGTCCCATATTTGGATGATGTACTTGTCTTTAGCTCCAGCTTTGAACAACACATCCAAAATGTGAGAAAAGTGCTGCAGCGGTAAAGAGAATGTGGTATCAAACTAAAGCCAAAGAAGTGCGACTTCTTCAAGCATGAGTTCTGTTGTGTGGGACGAGTAATCTCTGCAGAGGGATACAAGATGAACCCCAAAGAGGTGGAAGCAGTGCAAGCACTGAAGCAGGAGAGACCGTCTACTGTGAGAGAGGTGAGAAAGCTAATGGGTTTCCTTAGTTATTACAGATCCTATATACAAGACTTCTCAAGGATAGCCAAACTTCTTTACGAACTGTTAGCAAAGCCTAAGTCTGAACTAAAGCAGCAGAGCCCAAAGAGTAAGGGGGATAGCTGAAAATATGCCGAGTTACCACCATCCCACCCAGTCCAGTGGACACTGATCCACCAAGAGATATTGAGCAAAATCATAGATCAGCTGACATATCCACCAGTCATGGCCTATCCAGATCTAGAGAAACCCTTTATAGTGCATGTGGATACCTCAGAAGATGGCTTGGGTGCAGTACTGTACCAGCATCAAGAGGGAGTTCTTAGAGTCATAGGATATGGGTCACGAACACTGACAGCAGCAGAAAGAAATTACAAGCTACATTCTGGCAAACTAGAATTCCTGGCTCTTAAATGGGCTATAAGAGAGCACTTATGTGATTATCTGTTTCACGCACCCCATTTTACTGTGTACAGTGACAATAATCCTCTGACATATGTCACAAAGCCAGCGAAACTCAGTGTAGCTGGACACCGCTGGGTGGCAGGCCTCGATCAGCAAATTGAGATGCAGATTTCCTGTCACGAAGGACAAAGCCCATTAAGGAAATCATGAAAGAACGTACAGAGGAGTGCCAGCAGGATGCCATTAAATGTACTGGTAAAGCTGCTGAAAGGGAGAAGACAGGAGGAGTTAACTGGATCTCTGCTGTCACCTGTAACATTGATGCACTACCAGGGGGGTGTAACATCTCAGGGCCAATTCAGCCTCTTGGAGTTGAAGACATCAGAAATGCCGAAAATGCAGATGTAGCCATCAGCAGAGTTTTGACCCTGAAAAGAACACACACCCACTTGAAACATAAAGACAAAATAGCAGAGGGTGAAGCAGTCTGGCACCTTCTCAGAGAGTGGTCACACCTGCAGATCGATGGGAATGGCATTCTCAGAAGAGAGACCACAATGAGAGACCAGTTGGTTGTTCCTGATTCCCTTAAGTCCATTGTCTACAAACATCTACAAGAGGAGATGGGACACTTAGGGGTGGATCGGATGGTCATTCTTGCTAGGGAGCACTTCCTCTGGCCTAAAATGAGGCAGGAAATGGAACACTATGTTACCCAAGTATGTCGCTGTATAAAAAGGAAGAAACCTAACCAAATAAGCAGAACACCTATTCAAAGCATTGAAACCTCTGCACCATTTGAGATGATATCCACTGACAACTTGCACTTGGACAAATGTAAGGGAGGTGAAGAGTACATACTCGTAGTCATGGATCATTTTACTAAATATGCTCAAGCATGCGCAACAAGAGACAAATCAGGGAAGACTGCAGCGAGAAAACTTTTTGATGACTTTATCATGCATTTTGGTTTCCCATCCAAGATACATCATGACCAGGGAAAAGAGTTTGACAACAATCTCTTTCGCAAGCTCCAAGACAATTGTGGTATCAGTCATTCTCGTACATTCTCGTACCACCCCAAAGCCAAACCGGCAGGGCGTTTCAATAGAACGCTTCTGGGTGTGTTGCATACACTCGAAGAGCCTCAGAAGTCAAGATGGAAAGAACACCTTAACAAAGTAGTCCATACCTACAACTCAACTGTCTGTTCTGATCTGATGCTCCCAAAGAGAGGAGAGGAAGGAGCCAATTACACACTGGCTATGCAGTGGAAATGGAAGGAAATTTTGCAAGAAGCCTATGCTGTTGTGATGCAGAATTTGAAAAAGACTGCGAGAAGAGGACAGAAAAACTACAATCAGCGCACATGGAGTTCAACCATGTACTGGTGCGAAACGTCACACCCAGAGGGTGTCCTGGGAAACTGCATAGTTACTGGGAAGACATAGTTCATGTCATCAGGGGAAGAAAAGGGCCTGATAGTCCAGTGTACGTGGTGTAGTCATTGCAGGGAACAGGAAGATGACGAGTTTTGTACCTTAACTTATTACTGCCATGTCCTTACCTGGTTGAAGAGCCAGAAGTGTGTGAACGCAATTTGAAAGAGAAAACAAACAAACCAAGATGGACAACAAAAAGACATCGTCAGACCAAACCTGAAACTTGCCAGACAGCCACAGACAGCTACAGACAGTTCCAGTGATGATTGGCACATGTGGACAGCAATAAGACATGTTGATCCACCACTCAATGCTGAAGCACAGGAATTCTGTCCTAGAAGAGAAGTACTCAGAGAGAGAACTGATGAGGCGTTTGCACCTGAGGAGCACCCTGAATAGGAACACGTAGATGAGAGACATAGCTTGGAGGGAGAGGCTGAAGCACCAGCTGTTGAACTCAAGAGTGAGCAGAGTGGTGCCGAAACATGGAGGGAAAGGCCAAAGAGGATCAGACAACCACGGTGACAAGCTAGGCCAGCCGACCTTCTAGCAGTTAAAGATCTGCCCTATCAGTGTGAATGGTCCCTCAGGAATCAGCCATGACTCTTCTGTTAGACTGCCATTTGTGTATCTTTTTCAGTATGAGTAAATGTTGCAGAAAGCACATAAACAATGTTATAAGTTAGTTTAATCTTTATTTAACATAAGTTACAGTTCATGGTGATGTGGTACTGACATGTTACAGTAAAACAGAGACAGGTACTCTGAGCATTTACTTTAGTAATAAACAGAGAAAAGGCTTGCTATTCTATTATAATCTACTAAAGACAGTAGTGTGTACACAATAAGCTTACTGATTTAATGGCTTTGAAATGTATAGTCACTTAATTTTGGGGGTATATGGTATTTTCTTTGTCCCATTGTGAGGATTTGGGGGGCCCACCAATACTTCTATGGACAATTCACCTGCCAACACTGAAGGACTATGGGCATTTAGTTTGGTATTGTGGCCATGAGAGACTTTTGCCAAGAATGAAAAAGAAAAGAAATAATACTAAGAGAAAGTACAGTCTAATCATCCTGGAATGTGTAATGTGTGAAAATACGTCTTCGCTCACCTTCAGCCAAATGTTCTATTGTTGGTATGATGTAAAAAGATTGAAAGAAAATGTTGGCAACATTTTTTTTAAGTGGGGGAGGGTGTTGCAGCCTAGAAATATTTGTAATAATTCCCAATTCATTATGTTGTGAAAAGATAAACTTTCAGTAAACAGTATATTCTTATTTCATTGTATATTTATGTTGGGACATTTTCTGTGAATTTATCTTATTTTTGGCATTGTCTGAAGGTTAGAGTTGACACAGATTTTGTGATGTCATCAGTGAGCACGAGAAAAAAAAGAGAGTTGTATAGAAAAAAACGTGTGTTAGCTAGTGGTTGAAATGACGTCATATGTAATTTAAACTCCATCACCGAACTGTGGGCAATAAAGTTGCCAGAAGGAGTACGCAGTCGTGTCTCTTTGAAGGTGCAACATAACTGATATCTAATAACATATTTTTGTTTCAGTCCGACTTCTACAATGTCTTCTCAGACAAAATTTGTCCCTTGGACCAGGGTAGTTTTTAACTTATGTTATACATAGTGTAGTGAAAAACACAAAACATGGTTCATGACAGAGATAGTCTCTCAGTGTAAAAGGATTTAGTACTGTCCACTGATACTGCGCCATGGTGTTGTGATTGGACATTTATTCCACTCTCTGAAGCTTGTGTGGACATGCCTCGCAGCCCTTCTGACTGCTGCAGTACATGTCAGCATTCTTGCCCTCAGACCAGGCTGACCCCATGCTACACCTATAAACTACACAATCACGTGCAGAGATGAACTAATCAAAAGGCCTGCCAAGTTTCTCCCTCAGCTTTCAGTTGGGTCTGTGAGAGCACACTGCTCACAAGCTATTTATCACTAAAAGATAGAACAGAGTGAAGCAGTCAGGAAGTTAAGTGAGAGAACAGCAGATGCAAAAATCAAATTATCACACACTGTTCAATTTGCTTTCTCTGTGTCTTTTTATCGCATCTTTTCCTCATGTCTGACCATCTTTCTATCTCCCATTTGAAATAGAGTGAGTGGAGGCAGCAGACATCTTGACATGTTTACTCACAGCCCTCAGGCTTCTTCTGACACACACACACTCACCAACACATCACAGATTTTTGCTCGCCTTGTAATGATGCTGGCAAGGTACAGCATATGACAGATCTAATCATGCCATAATAATGTGTGCAACACACACACACACACACACACGCACACACACGCACGCACACACACACACACACACACACACACACACACACACACACACACACACACACACACACACACACACACACACCCACTCACACACACACACACACACACACACACACACACACACACACACACAGCTGTATCTGAGTAGAGTACACACAGCACACATTCATACTGCAGTGTTTTTCTGCTCAATTATTGCGAGCAGGTTTGCTCATATGTACTGTATGTGTGTGTGGGTTTTGAAAATAGCCAAGGCTCTGGTGAAAATGAAATGTTGAGGACATATGGCCACACACACACACATCCTCACATGCACATTGGAGTGTGTTGGATTACACAGCAGCCCATGAAATAGTCTGGTACAGCTGCAGACATCAATTTTCAACACTTCAAATGAATCTACAAACCCAAATATTCTCTCCCCTTATCCAGTCTCATTTTTTTTTCTCTTTACCCGTCTGTCCAGTATGAGTTGATCCTTTTTGATTGATTGATTAATTTTTTTGGTGTATTCACACCGTAATTAAAATTCTTTCTTTTTTTTTTTTTTTTTACTTACTGTTCAGCACTGTAGAATTTACAACATACATTATCTAATTAATTCATCACTTTTTGGCATCTTAAGATGATAATTAAAATCATAATGGTAATGTCCTAATGTTATTTAACTATCTGGGGTAAGTTGCTAATTGGTAACTGTTATGCTGGTGGCAGTAGACCATGGGCTGGGAAGTGGCTGGAATGAGGATGTGGGTGAAGCCGAGTAGAGGAAGCATAGGAGGATGTTCTACAGAGGAGGAGGACAAACGCAGGGGACAGGATTATGTCCGCTATGTCTTTAAGTGAAACTGTGTAAGATTTTACCGTTTTGGTTCTCTTTTGCTGTGTCTGTAGCATTTTTCTCTATAGAGCTCCCTCTACAGTTTTGAAGTATATATTCACTGTCATAAAACCTACGCTTAACCCTCCCTGTCCAACCATGTGCAAGTGGAGACAAGAAGGCAAAAAATACTTATCAAATACGCTACTGGAGTGGAGCGAAGTGGGAAACTTTAGCTGGACATTGAAGTTTCAGACATTTTTTTTCACTTCATGGAGGAGGTCGCTTAACCGGAGCTGCGGTGGGGGGATGGGAGGAATCCCCTGGCCATCCAGGCATATTGACACGCCAGTTATGGGTGCAGACTGCCAGTCTGGGGCTCCAGCTGCAGCCACTAGGACCACGCTGCTAACATTATCTGCACAGCTTAAGAGCTAACAGGCTAACAAACATCATTAGCTCACACATGTCACCAATAGCAGATATTTGACAATATGACAGATATTTGTCATTATCAAAAGCACTCAAATATACTGAAATACATAGAGTATAAAAAATTTATCTCAGCAATACTTACAAGTGCAATGGCAACAATGCCAAGTCTGTGTCTGTTTTGCATCTTTCTTTTTCTTTCAGCTCTCACCATTCTGCAAACCTCTCTCAAGACTCTTGTCTTGTTCCTCGTTTGGTCACACACTCTTTATTATTCCTAGCATCCTCTGACAATGGCCACCTTCTCCTTTTCTTTGTCAGCTCTGCCTGTGAAATGAAGGCCTGGTTGGCTTCTGGTTTCAGCTAGCTGGCGGTACCTGGCTGGGGGTGTGTCTGTGTTGTAGTACCATAAACCATGGAGTTTCTTGTGAGAGACGAGATGTAGGCCACTGGGATGGTGCAGAGAACTTGCAAGTGGTGTATTCTGCTCTAGAGACCCTAGTGGGAAGGGGGAGAGCTTCCATTCTGCCCATAACAAGCCATTTAACCATTGCAATTACTTTAAAGCTGTTTAAGGTAAAAATCTTGTACAGTTCTGCTTTAAGATTCTGCGGGTGGAATTCTATAGAAAATGTCATATTTTAATAAATGTGGTACAACTGTCACTACTCAACTTCCTACTTAAGTAAAAGCTGTATTTTTAAAATAAAATGTAACTAAATTTAATAAAAAGGTGTCATTTTTGCCAGTGATAAAATAGAAGATAAAATAGAGGAATTTATCACTGGCAAAAGAAAGAAGACATGTTGCCAGTTCATCGCAGGGCTATTACAAGTACAGATAAACCTTATTAATCCCTAAGGGGAAATTCATCAGAATCAGAACTGTGTTTATAGGGTTCAACAAACATGCAGTAAAAAAATATAATAAAATAGAATAAAATAAAATAAAATAAAGAAAGAAGTAAGAGAATAAACAAGTAAGCCAAAGTTCAAAATATACAATATACAGTGTGGACAAAATCAATAGTTTGAGTGAGACTATAATGGTACCGGTTATGGTTCTGTTCAGATAGTGCAAGTAATTAGCAGTGCAATCAGCAGGTGAATACAGTACCAATGCAGTGTATTCATATGTCATTTATAAGCCCTGCATTGATCTCCGAAGTAATGAAATTAGTTAGATGACACAAAATTCAATGCTAAATTAAGTACCACTACTCAAAATATAGATTTGGTCCAAAATGCTACTTTCTAGCCTAAAATAAGTGGTTTGGCTGTAAACCCTCCATATAAACACACGTATGCAGTTTCACATACACTATTAAGAGCTACATGTTAAACTGAAACTCTCAGAGCTTCCCTTATTGGTCAAGTGATACTGTTACAACTGTCCTCAATCTCCCCTATATGAATCATGAATCATCCACAACATGGGGTGTACACCTATTGTAATGGAATGCTTCTTAAAATGAATCTTATCCAGAATATATATAATTTGTTTTCTGATACTTTTTATTATGCTTGAATGGAGCAACTGTGACACAGTTATTTTGTCCTGGGATTAATAAAGTATTCTGTTATTAAAAAATTAACAGTTACCACTGTAAAGGCAAAACTATTGGTTGAATTTATACAAAATTAGGTTTATAGATTGTCAGTGACCCAGAGTAGATCTGATTACATTTTGGGAAAAGTAGGTTAAAGTTCAGTTTTTTTTTAATTAATTTCTAAAATCTTTTTTTCCCCATTTACTTATAATGGGCAAAAGTTCAAACGTCTGTAGCATCAAAACTGTTGTTTGAATTCATATCAAATTGTGTTTATAGATTGCCAGTGACCCAGAATAGATGTCATTACATTTTGAGAAAAGTAGGTTAAAGTTCAAAATTTTATATGAATTTTTTTCAGTCTTTTTTCCTTTCATTTTGTTTTAATGGGCGAAATTTCAAATGTCTATAAAACATCAATTTTGTTTCAATTTGCTTCAAACTTGGCACATATATAGAGGCAATTGATATACTGACATCAGTACATGCATAGACATAATGACATCAACTGGATCAATGCCAAAGTTACAATACATGCGAGGGGCAGGGTTTGTTGTGCCTGGCACCACTCTATCATTCATTCATTCATTTATTCATTTTCTGAGCCCACTTTATCCTCACTAGGGCCACAGGGGTCACTGGAGACTATCCCAGCTACGTATGGGTGAAGGTGGGGTACACCCTGGATATGTCACCAGTTCATTTGCAGGGCCTGGCACCACTTCTTTTCCTTATTTTAAGAGTTTTAAGAGTGGAACCATGTTGCATGATTTCACAATTTAACAATACCAATTCTGTCTTAAATAAGTGTGTTTTTTGTTGCTTGTAAGATGCTCAACTCACTCAAATGTTGGCATATTTCTTACAGTTTTCAGGCCATTGGCAGATTTGTATTATGAATTTTTTCTCTTGATACTAGACAATCTGGTGATATTCAAGACTGTTTGGCTTCTTTCTTGTTGGACTCTTTATAGTGTGGCCAAGAAATAATCCAGACAAAATATAGCAGCCCTGCTTTAACCTTTGATGACCCATGTGGACCAAACTCCCAGTTGCGAACTATAGCAACAGAAAGTTAAAGGAAGAGGAAAAAATATTTAAAAACAAAGTATTTTATAGACAGTATTACTGTCATGACAGGATGAAGAATTGAACCCAAAAGCACAACTGCAAGACCAAATGCAAATTAACAGTCTTTATTTCAAAAAGTACAAAAATAAAAATTACTCATAAAGATGCAAAAGGACTAAAAAGCAAAAGACTGCAAAAAAACACAAAATCCAAGTTACCAAAGGCAAGTTACCAGAAACAGAGGAGGAAACAGTTTACAAAATAAAAGCAGAAATCACAAGGCAAAAATGGACACAAGCCAAAAACATGACTTATAATTTTCTGGTCATGACAGTTACTTCTAGTGTCAATAAAAATAAAGACCATGAATTGGGGGGGGGCTGCATATTGATCATATTTCATATTGGACCCCTAAACTGGTAGACATCTTGTTCCGTGTCAGGTATGAGTCTGGACCTGGTACATGTGTGCACCAACTTCATGCAAGGGATTAATTTCTCAAACAGTATAGGGGGTGATACTGAGCCATTTCTGGCAAAACATTAAAATCCACTGAAAAAGTCAGTGATGCTTAATAGATTATATTGGGTAAATGTGAAAATTCATGCCATAGTACCACGATAGCATTTATTCAAATAACTGATCTAAAGTCAGCTGAATAAACTTGGTTCTAATCAAAACACAATGGAAACATAAAAAGTCTTCATGTTTTTTTATCAGTAGATCATTCAGTCATTCAGTCATCTTCTGAACCACTTTATCCTCGAGAGGGCTGCAGGGTGCTGGAGCCTATCCCAGCTATCTATGGGCAAAGGAGGGGTACACCCCGGACATCTCGCCAGTTCATCGCAGGGCTGAATTAACAGACAAACGACCAATCGCTCTCACATTCACACCTATGGGCAATTTAGCTTAGCCAATTAAGCTATTACTGCATAAAATTTGAATGATGGGAGGAAGCTGGAGTTTTATTTTATTAGTTTATTAGTCTTATATTATTAGTATTTTAGTTTTATTAGTAGATCAATTTTACCATAAAATAACAAATACTTAATCCATGAAAAAACAGTGACCTAAATGACTGTGCAGATACTGTAAATGTTAAATGTGAATTAGTAGAGGAGATATCTTATAATAATTATTATAAGATAATTTCTCTCTTTCTCTCTCTCCTTTCTCACTCTTTGTCTATGTATCTTGTCCACCTCCACAGTGATGGTGCAGGTAGAACCGGGACCTACATCCTCGTTGACATGGTCCTCAACAAGATGGCTAAAGGTGGGTGGCGTCTGTTTTTTTTTTTTTTTTTTAAATCATCACAAATTTCCACTCTTGGTTGAGTGCTACATTGGCAACATTTATTTCTTTTCTTTTTGCCATCCCACATATACACCACCAAAAATGAAAAAAATAAAGAAATATTTATTTTGTTACTACCCATGAAATATTATCAATAGTGATTATCTTTTAATTAAAGAGAGGACTTTCTTTTATGTGTTTGTACTATAAATAACTATTGTAATAGTGCAGATGTGTGTATTTAAAAATGAACATGAAACAATTCAGTGTTACTCTCCAAACTGGTGATGACTGACATTAGTTGATTTTTGCTCAACTTTCCAAATGAATATCTGTTTTTATACTGCAGGCTGTTTTTGACTAACATTTACACAAAAGGAATATTCAAGTCCAATGAAATGTAGAAAACTTCCATGGCATGTCGAGAAAGACAGCAGAAAAGCATGAAATGACAGCATCAGTTACCTGCTTTGAACCTTTACAGACTGTAAATGAACACTCTAGAGTCACTTTTAGCACACTCAGGGCCTGATTTACTAAAGGTTTGCACATGTAAAAATGTGCGCAAACTTGACTGTGCACACAAAAACATGTTGCAGCTTATCTACTAACAGGATGCACCGAGGGTTGTGCCTCTTAAATAGGTAAAATAGTTCGTGCAACCCATTTAGCGTGTTTGCCTTGATGAATATGCAATTCTGGGCGTTTCTGCCAGAACGCACAAATTATTGGGAGGAGTAGATGCAAATATTTATTTAGTGCACGCAATGTGATTTACCAAACCTGAAACTGATTGCGGGGGCTGATTTTGCGTCTATATTTAGCGCGTCTGAAAGGCAGGTTTTAACTGACACAGCTTCATGCAAAACTGGCTGCAGTTGTTATGGCGAGGAGATGGCATAGGCACAACCAAAGGAAACACAGAGAATGAATCTGTTCTGATTGCATCAACATTTTTGGAATGACAGAAGAATAAAAATAAATAAAAACAGAGACATATTTACTTTAGGCCAGGACCTGACTTTTGAGAGGCATCTCTCTCTCTCTCTCTCTCTCTCTCTCTCTCTCGCTCTCTCTCTCTCTCAGTCTCTCTCGCTCTCTCTGTCTGTCTGTCTCTCGCAGGGGAGACCAAACAGGACAGGTTCTCGTGCTGCAAGCTCACACACACACACACACACACACACACACGCACACACACCTACACACACACACACACACGCACACACACGCACACACACACACACACACACACAGGGCCGTTTCTAGCTTCGTGGGGCCCTTAAGCAAGATGCTGTTTGGGGGCCCCTAGTTTGTCAAATTACGATGAAGAGATTCCTAAACCCTTTACTCAATTACACTGCCTGAGTAAAACAGGCTACAGTTAAAATTAAACATCTTAAGTTGAGTCACTCGAGCAAGTTAAACTGATAAATAACTATAATACAAGGAAAACAACAATGCTATACAGCAATAAATAAAACACATTTTGAGTGTTTATAAAATGTGTTTACTTTAAAGAAGAAAATACAACAACGGCTGAGATAACTTCTTTTTGATGCCATTACGGTGTCTGTTTTGTTTAATAATCTTGCTAACAGGAATGGTAGGTGGGTAGCTGTCAATCATTCCCATCATACCTGGCCGCTCTGTCACGATGTGACAGTGCACTCCAATGAATATGCCCTAATAATGCCACAAAAACACCAGCCACAGCTTATCGTTGCAGTTTATTTTATTTATATCCATATAAGTATATAAAGGATGTAATAAACACATGAGATAGCTACAGATAAAGACAGGGCATTTTAATTTTCTTCAGATTAGGCTGAACATGCAGCCTTGGGGCCCCCTGGTGGCTTGGGGGCCCTAAACATTCGCCTAGTTTGCCTATAGCAAGAAACAGCCCTGTACACACACACACACACAAACAAACTGCACTGTCCACAGTGTTGTGACTGAACTCCTGAACCATCTATATAAGCACTGATGCGGAGGGTTTTCTCTCATGCCCATGGGCTTAAAAGTTTTCATTCACCATACAGAGCAACAAACAGAGAGAAGCTATTTATTTAATTAATAACACACATCACCACTGATAAACAACAGAGAAATACATATTAAAAAAAAGAGCAACTGGCATATCCCAGCGCAGTTTTTATTACAGCGAACTGTCTTCGTGACAACAACCAGTAGCACACACAAAATCCTCATTTTTACAGGGTGGTCTCCAAGACTTTGCGCCTGTTGTCATTTGTGCAGGCAATCTTAGTTGATCACTGGTGACACTCAAATCAATAGCACACGCATTTTTTAGCGTGAGCAAGCACATTTGCGCCCATTATTTGCGATCTTTGTAAATCAGGCCCTCAGAGTACATGATAGTGACTCCAGTTATGTCATGATATAGTAAACACAGTGTTTGCAGAATTTTGATACAATTGTAACATAAAGGCAGGACTGTGTTTCAGTAGAAAAAGGTCATATGGTCTGATGAGTTCAGACTGACCGTGTTCTAGAGTGAGGGGTACATCAGTGTGAGAAGAGAGGCAAGTGATTACCCATCATGCCTAATGCCTACAGTCTAAGCCTGTGGGGCCACTGTTATGATCTGGGCTTACTTCAGCTGGTCTGGGGTCTGTTTCACAAAGCATGTTCAACAAACTCTGAGTCTAACCCTGAACTCTTGAGTCGATCTACTCTGAGATAGGAAACTCTGAGTTTTCAGTTTCAGAATAGCCGATTTGAGTTAGTTTGATCAACTTGAAGTAGTTTCACCTGGAGTTAAGCATGTGCACCACAACTATAAAAATACAGCATCAATGGAGCCCCGATTCGACGAGTCACTATGACAACGGGGAGGAGGGCTGCGTTTTTCATCCCCCTAGAAATGGATATCGTAATGCACTCATACAGCGAGTTTGAGCATGTCTTTAGAAAGACGTGCAACTGTATAATTCAATGTCCTCCTTATGTATTCAGTTACCAGTAGAAGAGATTTACAAAATTCACCTGCTGAAAAAAATCCAAAAAACTGACAAAGAAATGCAATACTTGGACCACCAGATTAGGAGAGCAGATTTAGAAATAGAAATACTGGAACATAAGTTAGAGGTGGGTGCATGGTCACAGGTGAATTATGTTAATTATGTTAATCATTGGAACATTAACTAAACTAGCTCTTGTATTTGTAGAAAATAAAGAAGACACAATGAAATGTGTATTATATCTTTATTTGACTGCTGTGATGGTGGTGGTGATGATGGTGACTTAATCTCTAAGTGATGATGACATATAGTGTCTCTGACCGCCCTGCATACAGTTGTCTTACTTAAGTGCTCTACATCTCCGACATTATACAAAAAACTCCCATTAGCAAAGAAACACAGCACAACACACAATATCTGCTGGGATGTGAGAGCAGGACTACGGTTGGTAATGTTGCAAATGTAAGGACGGATTAAGTTGTGCATGTAGATGATGGACTGTGACATAAAACAGTACTGCTCAAAAAGATAATTGTCTGGAAACGCAACAACATCTATGTGCGGTCTGATAACCATCTCCCAACAAATATTTAATTTTCTGCCCAGTAAGGCTGCACCTTCATCCATGGGATTGTTGTCAAAAGGACATGCCATGTTAGTGAATTAAGTCTCCCCCTACTGTGCCTAATGGACTGCTCATATAGGCCTACTAACTGATTTCTTTTAATTAACAGATGGCAGAACTATGTTACACCAAAACTCGCCTGCTGACTTTATGAAATGAGGAAATCAAATACCATGTGTGGCTGAAAGAGGGCAGAGACAGAGGGAAACTCGAGGTTCATTGCCAAAAACCTGGTCCCGACCAGGTTAGGTTCATAGAGTCTGTTACAACGGTAACTGACCGAGAGCTTCAGTTACCTCTCTCTGTAAAACAGGCTAGAGTTACCCCTCTGTCTCTGGTTTGAGTTACCTCCCTTTGTGAAATGGAAAACTCAGGGTTTCCCTCATTTGAGGGTTAACAGACTCAGAGTTTTCACTAAACCTGCTTTGTGAAATGGACCCCAGGTCTATATTCAGCAATGTTGTATGTCCAGAAAAGGATGATGTTTTGACATTGCATAAGAATATTGACACAATGTCACAGCAAATGTGTGCTACGATGAAATATAATATATGTACAATATTATATGTGGGACCTGTGAGGTTGTGTGTTTTACATCCCTTATTTAACAAGGATATATAAGACCTTGGAAAGCATAATGAGTTAGAGCTGTCATTTTCATGGTGCTGAAGTGCAACAAAGTACAAACACACTTGAGCTAAATAGTAATGTGAAGAAATACACTGGCCATATCATTTATCAAGGTTATCACTGCAAAAGGTTAGGTGCAGGAAGATAATGAATAACATTTAAAAAAAAAAAGAAATTATAAGTAACAGTAAAAATTCAGCTAAATTAGCAATACAACCCTGGAATTCTCTTATTGGTGTTAGTAAGGTCAACTTAAATACCATGAACTCTGAGGCTTTGTTCCAATGAATACAGAGAGAAACTTTCACATTTTTCACTACATCAATGAATACTCTAACTTTTTGAGTGCAACTTCAGAAGCTGTCACATTGATCCTTTAAAATGGACTCAGATTATGGTAAACAACTCTTCTTCTGTAAATCATTATATCTGATCTAACTTTGTCTCCTTTTATTTTGAAATTTAAATCAGATCTTATGCAGTGTGTCTTCTAATTTCTAACTCTGAATGAAAGAACATAGAGGCTTTTTTTCACCTTTGACATCTGTGTGAGTTTGTCTCAACATCATTGTGCTTCTTTGTGTGTGTCATGGTGCTGCTGCTGTAGCAGAACGAGCTCCTGGGTCTTTAATTCCAGATCAAAGGGTCAGTTGGGCATGAGAGGCCTTTTCCCAGGCTGTCACACTGTGACTGGGGGCCCAGGTCCCCTCGCCAGCACCCAGGAGGAGCAGGGTGGGGCTAGATAGGTGGGGGCATATTCTGTACCCTTTTATAACCCTGCCCAGATTGTATTTGCAAGAGAATTAAATAAATTTTTAAAAGTTACCAGCATCAATATTTGAAATTTTTCTGGAACCCTGATGTGAAATAAAATGAAAGTTTGTGAAAGTGACATCAGTGAGGTGACCAAAAGGACAAACAGAATGATGGTGATGGTTCCTAAAAACAAATGAAACATTAAAATTTCAGCTACATTAATTGACTGATGTAATTACATTATATCAAATGTTCTGCAATATTGTGTGTCAGAGATATGTGTATTTTATTTTAATATAGCAGCTTCTTTGATTTGATCTCATAAAATTCACAATAAAAAGAAGGTGTGAATTATGTGTGTCTCCTTAGACCAGTGGTTCTCAAATCTGGTCCTCGTGGCCCAGTGTCCTGCATGTTTTTGATGTTCCCCTCTTCCATCACACCTGGAAGCCATTACATCATTATCAGGTTTCTGCAGAACCTGATGATGAGCTGATCATTAATTGAACCAGGTGTGCTGGAAGAGGGAAATATCTAAAACATGCAGGACACTGGGCCACGAGGACCGGATTTGAGAACCACTGCCCTAGACTGATTTGGAATAAATAAATGAGGCAGGGGAATGTGGTAAGAATGTAGTGATGTAGACAACTTTCCACCTGACTGTAATAAATAGAGGTAAAGAAGTAAAGCCATCTGTCGCTGTTTTCCAAATCATCATCAGCATCTACCACCTTTATGGGAATCAGTCAATCATGTGAGACTTACATTAAATCCATCTTAATTTGTTTGCTTCCATTTCCCATTTTGCATATTAACATGTTTCAGAAACCTCCTCAACCATAAGAATGTTTGTGGAAAAATACAGCACTATGTCAGGCACAGTGTGTTTTTAATTATTTCTAGTCTGCAGCACAATCATCCAGTAGAGACATAATTTAATGATATATTATATGAAGTGTCTATAGGTCCGGACCCGGACCCATGTCACTGTAGCTATTTGTCCATACTAGTTCCAGTTTACAAGCACAGTTCAGCATTGCGCCAGCTGCACCAGCATTCTTTCGTGCTAAAAATGGGTTTAGAGTTAGGGTTACGGTTGGGGTTAGGATTAGGGTTAGGGTTAGGCATCCAGGCGCACTTATGTATCACTGCACAATGGCTGACTGCGCATGCACACAGGATGTGCTGGACAAATAGCTAGCAGTGACATGGGTCCAGGCCCGGACCAATAGCAACAGCCTATATTATAATATGGAGCTAGCTTACTATAATGTGCAACCAGTGAATTATGAAATTCACCAAACTAATACGTGTGATGACACAATGGTAATGCTAACTAACATACAGTTGGATATGTCATCTTATTTAATTTTAAAGTCTAACATTAGACCAATGTTACTGTATTATAATGACATTACATGGAATGAATATACTGTATATACATCACTCAATGTAATGTCAATAAAACTATTTGCAATATTGCTACTAAAATATTCAAAAATTACCTAAAATTATTACTAGTGTTGAGGAATGAATAATGTACTGTGTTAAACTGGGAATGTTTTTATATTTTTCTTACCATCCTGTATTAGAATACATCTGTCATTGGTTT
Source organism: Apogon hyalosoma (assembly GCA_037367295.1). Lineage (NCBI taxonomy): Eukaryota > Metazoa > Chordata > Actinopteri > Kurtiformes > Apogonidae > Apogon > Apogon hyalosoma. The sequence goes on along the minus strand of JAPQRP010000011.1, from coordinate 24,795,332 downwards.
CTTCAAATCAAAAAAAATCAAATTTTATTTATATAGCGCCAAATCATAACAGAAGTTATCTCATGACACTTTACATATAGAGCCAGTCGGAACCAGACTCTTCTTCACTTTCACTTCAGATTTTTAATAATTTGAGGCTGAAATCCTAATAATATCCCATTTTTCTATGTTGGCTAATTTTAAAACTATGTTCAAAACTTAATTTGTAAATTGTTATCACCACTCCCACAAAAAAAAAAAAAAATCATCAGGTCTCCAAGTAACTCTGGAAACAAGTTTTTATTTTTTATTACTTAAGGTGTAATTTCATAACAAAACTATGGGACTTGGGAGAGGTGGAAAAGTTGCTCTAATTCAACTTCAAGCATGAACCAATAGGGAGAAAACATTCACCAAATGAATACAAGAAACAAACATAGATACCATATCAAACATTAATGAAGAGGACAGGCGTCAGAAAAAGGCATTTAAAGAACATGGAAATAACGTTGGATGAAAAAACTGTTTGGCAATTTCAGGCGTTTGTCAGAATTTCTCTAACATCTATCAGTTGCTCAATCAGCGGTTCATTTGAAGTTTTAACTCATGTTGATGACAATTGTAAACAGTCACATTTTCACATAACATTGAGGAAGGAGCATGTAGTCACATTTTTTCCCCCCGGAAATACAGTTGAAAATTACAGTCAGTTTGGTTAGAGGCAAGCCTATTGTGGCTGGTGGACTCTTTTGTCCCCTATAGAGGCCAAAGAGTCTAAAAGTGAATTGCAGACAAACTATACAATCCTTTCTCAATATATATACCATTTCTGTAAATGGTATAATTTATTTTAAGACAAGGAACCTCTCACTTACAGTTTTGCAGTGTAAATGACTAAAAAAAAAAAAAAGCAATAAATGTATGTCCAAAAGCATCACTTTGAATCCTCCCTCTTTGTCCTATATCATTTCTGTACAGTACAGCTCTGGAGGTTCTCCTTTAAATCTGCTGCTTTCCCATCTTTTACATCAGTGCTCTCAGACCTCCTCCCCACTTATTTTGGATTTTATTTGTCTCTCCCAAGAAGCTAGAGGCCCCCAGGTTAGCAGGCTTCCTCATCCTCATCCTCCTTTATTCCTACTCTTTCTGTCCCAAGGAAAGGACTGTAAATTTGTCTGAGAATTATGTCTGTTTTGCATGCTTGAAGAGGCGTTGCTTGGCTTCTCAGGTTTTTTTGTTTATTTTTTTTTCTCTCACTCTCTTCCTCGCTTTCTTCTTTTCTTTTTCTCAGCATTTTCCCTTGTCTTTCTAAAGTACCAACAGCAACCCCCCACCCCTACCCCCCTTAATTTTAAGAATCAAATGAAAACCCATCGAGTGCCATAGAGCTTTTCAGCATCCCTCCAATCCTTTTTTCCCCCAGGTCCAGCTGGTGAGCCCACCACTTTTTTTTTCCACTGTTTTTTTTTTTTTTTATCTTTCTCTCCGTCTCCTCCTTGCCTGTACCCCCCACTCTTTTCAGTCCCACTCCTCAACCTCCACCCTAACACTTACAAAGGAGGGAAGCTCCGAAACAAGCTGTGGCTTTTAACACCCCTCCTTTTTTAATGCCCCCACCATCCCCTTTAAGGGGGGGGAGTTTTGCAATGAGGGAGGCTCAAATAAGGTAATTTTTTTCCCCTCTCTTTAAATACCATCCATTTTGAGGTTTATCAGAACCTGCACAATAGCTCTCAGCTTGTTAAGTCCTCTGCAGAGAAAGAAAAAACTACAGCAAAGTGAGTGTGTTGCAGCTTTCCTGGCTTGAAGGAAGTCTATTGTGATGTGAAATAAAAAAGACAAAAAACCTCACAAATCCAGTATAAAAAAGAGAAAGACAAAATGGTGTGAATGAACAGCTCTCCCACCATTCACATTCCCCTTCATCTAGACGACTAAAAGAGTGTCATTATGTGTCGCAACAAGGAAAAAAGTAAAGAGGATTCTTGCACTTGTTTCCTCCAAATTTGAATGTAGAAGGAGGCGAGGAATGGGTGGACAGAAAACTCTGTCCCTCTTGTTCTTTTGGAATTGAATTGTTGTTCCTCTAGCCTGTTTTGTCTCAGTTTTCTCTGTCTTTATCTGTTCAGACCATGCACATCCATCAAGAGATTTTCTTTAGTGCAAAAAAATATGTCTCAAACTGTGTCTCAAGTGATTACTTCATCAGATCTGAAAAGAACTCTTCTATAGTCTAAAAACAGGGGTCACCAACCCTGATCCTGGAGAGCTACTTTCCTGCATGTTTTAGATGTTTCCCTCTTCCAGCATACCTGATAGGTCATTATCATGCTTCTGCAGAGCTTGATGATCGGCTTATCATTTGAATGAGGTGTGTTAAAAGAGGGTTATATGTAAAATATGCAGGATAGTAGCTCTCCAGGACCAGGGTTGGTGACCCCTGGTCCAAAACATATTAGAAGCTTTCATTTCAAGTTGAACAGACTGGATTTAATTTTACATTTAATGGTGACCAATGACAACTTTTAAGGTGAACAGTCTAACTGTAAATGAATTGAGTACACATACACATACTGATCATTGGCCAGGACCTTAGATCTTGATGCATTTTTGCCTACTCGTAACCAATTTGTTTTTATGCCTAAACTTAACCAACCATATCATTGTGAAGATGTCTTTCAGACTAGGGATACATTGGTTTCCAGCATCCAGGGTACTCCTAAAGCATACCTTTTCAATGCACAATGTACCAAATAGAAGTCCCATGTTGTAAGACATGAGCCAGCTAATATAATTAAGTGGAAAGTAGGAGACAGTTTGAGATTTATGATAGAACATTAAAGTTCATGAAATGGTTTCATGCTGTGCAGTGTTCCTTTCTTGCATTTTCTCTTTCTTGTCTTCATTTTTAAACCCTTCCTAAACCTAACACTGTGCCTTTTCTGACTGAAGGCAGTTTATTTCTGTCTAACTCTAATGAAGCTGCAACCATAGTAATATTTCAGACTACTCTACACATCAAAGTATTATGTTCAAGGCATACCATAAGTATTAAAATGTGAAGCTGTGACTAAGCAGCCATATATTACTAGGAGGTGAGAAGGTATAGATTATTTTGTTCAAGCTTGTGAAGCAGAATTTAAAAGTGACATTTTTTGTGGCTTGTGAAAAGTTTGAAAATATCATCACACTAAGCTAAGTGTTCTGTTATCAGTCACTTGATTATGGTGATCAGATCACTACCTTAGAATGTGTGTTGTCTTCAACAGGATTATAATCCATTTGTAACGTATCACAGTGTGTGTCTTACCTGTCAGTCTGTAGATCCAACCACATGCAGCCTTTGTGTCATCAGCTATGACACATTCTACCAGTTGTATGTGTGCGTGTGTGTGTGTGTGTGTGTGTGTGTGTGTGTGTGTGCGCGTGTGCTCGTGTGTGTATGCACACAAAACATTTTACAGCAGACTGACAGTTGTTTGGCAGTACAATCCAACAACATTTATATGTGTTTGACAGGTGCCAAGGAGATTGATATTGCAGCCACTCTGGAGCACCTGAGGGACCAGAGGCCGGGGATGGTCCAGACCAAGGTAACAGACATTTACCCTGTTCATGTGGAAACCTCCTTAATGGTGCCACACTGAGAAAATACATTTGTTTGGACATTCTTACTAATAAGAAACTTCCTGATGATAATTTCCCTAATTTACAAAACAATTTCAGAATGATAACACTAAAATGATGAGTAGGAGTGTAACTGCAAAAAAGTCAGTTTATTTAATTCTTTTTTTTTTACATTGTATTGTACACTCATTTTAACAGTGGCACACACTTATTACTTTCTGTAGTAGATGAACATTCCCATCAGTGTTCAAAGACTGTGAAATGCTGTATGCTTCGATTTGATATATTTTGCTCTAGAACTGATGCAGTAGACACACTCATTTGTTGCTGCTACTGTACAAGGTGCGTGCTTTTACCAGCACTTCTTAAAGTAAATGCTTATATTGAGACAACACTGTCAGCGATGTTCATCTAACCAGTGATTGACTGATATCTGGTCACCGTGTTTTATCTACCGTAGTAATTAGAACAATCTCAAATACAGAGTAAATAAGTATTGTACGTAAAAGTCTTTGAGGTTTAGAAAGTACACAACATTAGTCAATGTTTATTTATGATTTTATTCATAGACATGAAAACGGTATTGGGGGGGGGGTTGCGCCGTGTTTAGAAGATTATTATAAAGCTGCAGTTAAGAGTTCTGATTGCATGGTGTGACCCAACTTGTGATGCCAGGTGGAAAGAAATAGATCAGGCTGAAGCCCATATCCCTCTTCCATCAATTGTTGGTGATAAATTGCTATTACAGATGCTTATGAATAATGTATCTAACCCAATAAAGATACTACTGAGCATCTGGTTTAGAGAATTTAAAAATAAAACCACCAAAAGAGATGCAAGAATCTTATGTGGGCTGGTGTATGACAGAATTTACCTCAGAATTTACCTGAGCTAAGATGGATAGCTGATTTAAATATAGGAACAGCATAGGCATTACCGCATACTGGAAAACATCATTCGATACAGGTTTAGACACATTTCAACAAATATCAAACAGTTACAACTTTGGAAAAGCAGACTTCTTTAGCTATCTTCAATTAAGACATCACTTAAATATTACTTAAAGACATTATAGGCAAAAACCAGAATAGGTCACCTTTAAGTAGGATCTTTATTGAGGCATGTAAAGGGAATCTGACAAAAGACTAATTTCTACGACCTACTCACCTACTCAGTATTACAACTACAAAAGAAAATGTCCAATATGTACATTAAGTGTGAATGGGAGAAAGAGGTAAGTATAAACTTAAGTGAAGAGGACTGGGTGAACATATATTAAACCGTACCAACTTCAAACTCTGATCTATGGAGAGAGTATACTTGGAAAAATATCTCTAGGTTTTTTGTTTACTAACTCGAAGATTAAAGAACTTCAAAGTAAAAATGCCAGAGATGACACAAATGTTGTACACCCCAGCAGGCCACTTCCATATTTTTTTGGGAATGTCCTAAAATCGCCCCCTACTGGACAGACTTGATGGAAAGGACTGAACTAATTACTGGGTTACAACTTGAGGAGAGTTTCAGTGTATTCTATTTGGTCATTTGGACTGAGGAAACAGGACAGATACCTGCTGCAAATATTACTGGCTGCTAGCAAGAAGGCTTTAACCTTTAACCTATAACCTATAACCAGATGGCTGAATGAAGAACCACCAGCACTTTTGGAATGGACAGAAATAATACATGAAGTATACATTATGGAGAGTATAAATTTATCTTCGAGACATTCTTCTGAAAAATGTGAAAGGGACTGGAAAAACTAGAAACAGTTCCTGAATCAGAGTTTACAGTAACTACTGGTTTCATTTCTTTTCTACTTCCAGTGGCAGTTCTCATTAGTTGTTATATCTTTGGGTTTGGTGAACTGTCTCACCTCGAACAAAATGGCCTGTTTACCTCCCTTTTTTTCATGTTGCAGTTGGTCCATTGCTGCTGTGTTATTAGTTCTCCATGTTGAATGAAAAATGTTCACTCAAAAGAGAGTATTTAAAAATGGCCTTTGTGAGGCAAAAGCTTCCAGAGGTGGGTGATCCCAGGGTCATCAAGTCAAAGTCCTGCCATGTATTGATTCCAGCCTGTTCACTTAACATAGATGACTCCACTAATTATCCTATCTACCTGGAAGAGCAGTTATGCTAATCAAAATGGGCTAGTTCAGTGAACAGGTTGGAACCAATAGATGGCAGGACTTTGACTTGATGAACCTGGGATTACCCACCTCTGAAAGCTTATAAGAGGTAGCTGAAGCTACCTTGTCAAACCAAATGTTGAGTAACTCCAGAACAGTACCATAAACTTCAATTAACATCTGTAAACATAATTAGAAAGAAAAGCTAGGCTGTGTGTAAAACATCCACAATATTGATCCTAGTTTTATTAAACCATGTGTCTTAAATAACTACTGACAGGGTAGTGTCTCGCATATTGACTCAGCCTGGTCTGCAATCCTACTCTCATCAGGTTGTAGTTTTGAAGGTAGAGGGTGATGTTCACTCCACATCTCCACTCCACCAATCCTATCTATGCTTTTCAATAATCAGGTAAAATGCAGTTTCTCAGCTTTTCATCATCATCAGATATGACTAATTTGGACATTCAGAGGCTCCCTAGTGAACATGGAAACTCCAAAATCTTCTGTAACACTGATTCACCAATGAAACCTATGTTGTTGTTGTTTTAAATCACAGTGGTTGTAGATGCTTGTTTTTATATCAATTAATCACATATTTTGCTGAAAATATCACTTTTCCTTCAGTTTTCTATGTTCAGATATAATCTTCGAATATACTCTAAGCTTAAAAAAAATCATGGGGAGGAATGCTTCTCGGACCCAAAAAAGAGTGTGTTTGATGTGCTCTTTGAAAAAGGGATTCATAAAGTACATAACAGGAAGAAAACTCCAAGGCACTCCCTTTAAACATTAAAATGTCTTTATTCTCACATTCTTCTTAAAGGTCTCCACATGGCCATGCTCAAAGCTTTTATGAACATATACATGATCAGTAAATAAAATACAAGAAAATACCAGATTTGCATTGAAAAGTGAAAAGATATGAATTAATAAAAAGCAATAAATCTGTTAGGAATTGTTAGATGTTGAGGAAAATCATGTGGCTGTTGCTACAAAAAAAATTCTCTCTTAACCCTTAAAGAAAGAACTAAAGTACCTCTATTGACAGAGACATAATACTGGATTATTTACTTGCAATCTTCAGTTTAGTTCACTTCAGTTCAGACTTTGAGATTTGGTCGATCTCAAAAGTCCTCGCACCCCAGACTCTCAGGAATCTCAGGCTTTAATCACCTGTCACTTTTCCACTCTGGGTCTTCTTTAGGTTTTTACAATTTTTTCCTTTATTTTGGGGGGAGATTTGCCTTCCTCTAACTGAGAGTCAATGGACATAAAGTGTCATGTTGTACAGAATATAAAGTCATTTGAGTCAAATATCTGATCTGTGATACAGGATTAATATCGTATTTTTCGGACTATAAAGCGCACCGGATTATAAAGTGCAATATCAATGAACGGGTCTATTTTCATACATAAGGCGCACCGGATTATAAGGTGCATTAAGCGAAACAAAACAGT
>JAPQRP010000011.1:24775738-24788034 GCA_037367295.1 Apogon hyalosoma | reverse complement strand
ATCAGTTCAAGGTCAGTAAGCACAACCAGAATTAATACATAAGGTGCACCGGATTATAAGGCGCACTGTCGATTTTTAAGAAAATTAAAGGATTTTAAGTGCGCCTTATAGTCCAAAAAATACGGTAAACGAAAAAGTGGATTGAATTGAAATTTTCATATTTTCCTTCTCTTTGTCTCTGTCTTTTTTGCTGCAGGATCAGTTTGAGTTTGCATTGACAACTGTTGCAGAAGATGTGAATGCCGTACTGAAAGCTCTTCCACAGTAGAGATGAAGGATGGTCTCATTCTGCTAGACAGCCCCACCCTTTTATTCTTCTGAGGGAAGGATAGAATTATTTCCTGTCACCTGCCCCATCTCTTGTCTCCTTTTTGTGACACTGTGTCTTGTTCAACTCGTTCTTGTTATATCCATTTATCTTTAACACTAGTTTGTCTTTGTTTTGCCTCACCTCATCTTCTATCCTCCTTTAGTCCACTCCATCTCCATGTGGTTATTTCTGTCCAGAGTTTGTCTCCATTTCTCTCTTGTCATCTCGTTTCACACCCTCATTTGACTCTTGCTCCTTTCCACCCATGGTCAATGCCATACATAGATAGACCTCCCTTTTATTGTAATTACCCTTCTAGATTGTTTTAAATGTCACACTTAAACACATTTGAAAAAACTGATTAAAAAAAAAAACTTACAAGTAAGCGTTTAAGAGTAAGAGTTTCTAGATGTGTGTTGACTTCATGGGTATTGAGTAAAATGAGGTTTGGCTAAAATCATTTTAAGAAAAACCCAATCTGTGTCATTTACTGTTACATAGTAAATTAAATTCAGTTACAAATTCTTTTGTGTTTGAGGTATTGATTATTGAACAGTACCCCTCGGTCACTGTCTGGAGTTACGGGTCATTCTACAGAAATTACCAATTTTCCGATGCCAAAATGTTTTAATATGCATCTCTTTTTCTAACAAAAACTGACTTATATAATAGCAGCATAAATACAAATAAAATTAAATGTATTAAAATATTAAATTTATAAATATATTTATCAAGCATGTTTGTTTACATCATATATAGTATGTGATTATTCTGTAGACATTATTGGAATTTAAATGTTTAAATAACATGTTTTCATTTTAAAATATGGAGACAGGTATATCAGTGGTACTTTGAATTCTTTAAATTTTATCAAAGCCCAGTTCACACTGGGGATCCATGACAAGCTGAAAAACATGCAATACTTGCAAAGCATCACCTGCAACACTCTGGTCAGAACTATGCAATTTTCAATGACAAATATTGACTCTCTTCTGTTCTTTCCAGGCTTTTTTCAAACTGATTTATTTTTTACTGTTTCAAAACATGAATGAGGACTGTAATGGTCAGTTATTTACTACACTTACATTTGTGGTATTTATTGAAACGCCAAACACATAAAATAGAAGGTTGAGGATTTCCCCTGCATTTTTATTATTTAGAGGTGGTTTCACCTCTAGTAAAAAGAGAAAACACAGACTATGGAAGCCAGATTGACTTAACTAATGACAACATTGTGCTTCATGGTAACAGGTGTATTACACCTATACATACTGAGAAAAACATTCACTGTACTGCACAATGTTCCAAAACAGTTTTTGAGTCCAGCTGAGGTGGTTTTGTCTCAACATGTATCTTTGATCTGAACATGGCTAAAAAACTTGGCCCATTAAGTCTTTCTCGAGTGTAAGGCTGACAGAAAAATGGACATTTCTATAGAATGAATATCCCATATCTCCAGTAAAGCAGTGATTTATCCATAAGAAGTGATTAATACATAACTTGTGTGTTGGACCTGTGAATAGAGCCAGCTTCTAAGCAATTAGCTTACACTCCCAACCCCCCCCCCAAAAAGTAACATTTTCTGAAATGCCATCATTTGTGTTTCATTAAACTGACACCCTTGGCTAGTTTCTGGCTGTATGTATATGCTGTTGCTCATATCATAACTGTATTTGTGTCTCATTTTTAGTGCCATAGTTTCTATTCTGTTTTCTTACAATACACTGAACTGTCAACATTTTGATCAGTATGGTACAGACTAAATATGAGTGACTTCATCTGTGGTGAAGGTTTATTCAGATTTAACGTGGAAACCCTCAAATATTATGGATCTTTCTCTTTCTTGGTAATGTCTCATGTTAAAATAGCCTTATTCCAACAGATTAACCTGTAGGTTCCAAGTTCAAAGAACAAATGACAGAATCTGCAATGTCTCATGGCTGTAGGAAGTGGACACCTGTCTAACAATTTGTGTTTGATTCAAACTGTGTCATTTAAAGCATATGCCCATATGAGACATATTTACCCTGGAATGAGGCCATTATAACATGTTCTTTCTATGATAAAAATGGCCATAGTTTTGCTTCTGAATAGCAGTTTGCCTATGTAGCATCAGTGGCTGATTTATAAGTGTACAGTAGCTGAACATGTGCCACATTGAAAACATCTTGGATTCCAGTGAAACTTGTTTAGCTGGTGATCCCTAATGCATTTTGAATCTGTTTTTCTTACTTTCTTTCTTCAGTCTAAAATCCTGCCCACACGAATACAAATTTTTCCAATAATATTTCTCCCTTCTATTTTATTTAATGTATCCACATATAGTGTCCACTTGAAAGTGTGGACAGAGTAGACATTTAGGTAATACTGGACCTAGTAAATGCAGAGGCTTTAATCTATCATGAAGCTGAACAAGTAATAAACGTAAGGCAAGTTTATAACTTAACTTAAAGGTGTTGGTTTGGGCTGTTAAAGTATGTTGTTAATATTCTATTTTTCACTATAATACTCACACATGTATCTCTCTCCAAATTTGTCAGTGCTTACTGCATGTCATACACTAAAAGCAAAAAATCCAAACTATCCTGTTGTAACTGCAGAGACTAAGGACATGTAATGAAAGAAACAAAACCTATATGCCTGTATATCTGTTGTCCATTACACAAACCAACATCAGGCAATGTATGTATTGGGATGTAACACCATCATTCACCACCCATTAGAGTTTCTGTGACCTCCCACTGAGATCGAGATCTCTTTTACAAGGGCAACCTGGCCAAGAGGTCAGTAGCACATGCCATGAAACAGTACAGGTTTAAAACAATGGAAATAATATATTAAAACAAACAATAATTTGACTGTTTTTAAAGTGCAATTTAATATTTTTTTGAGCAAAGTGCAAATTTTTTGAGTTACAGCAATTTAAAAACACTGACACTGACCAACTGACTCTTACTGAGCCTGTTTACATGACCATAAAAGTCTGATATCTGCGAGTAATTGGATAATTGTAATAATCAGATCTAATGCATTTACATGCACTTTAAAAATGCAGTAATTGAAAAAACCCTGGTTTAGATGCTCCTGTCCATTATTGGATTTTTTTTGGAGTATATTACATACGTAGTGATAGTAGACACAAACTTTCTGTTGTCTTCTTCTCACTTTTGACTACGTAACTTCTGTTCTCTACAATTCTTGATCGTGTTTACAGACGTAAAAGAAGGAAATAAATCAGATTAACCCATATACATGCAGGAAGACATCGGAGTATTGGGAGAAATCCAGGTGTGTCAGATAATTGCAGTTATCTGATAAAGCATATCCAACAAGTGGTGCCAGGCACAACAAACCCTGCCCCTTGCAAACGTTTTACCTGATTTTCCCTATCTCTTATCCTTGTGAAAACACATTTTTGGTGACCTTGACCTTTGACCTACATTCACCAAAATTTATTGGGATCTATTCTGGGACCACCTCACACCTTTCCTGAAAATTTCATGGAAATTGGTCCTGTAGTTTTTGCGTAAAGTTACTGACAAACAAACAAACACACACAAACAGACAAAAAAACTGAACCAAAAATAATACCCTCACCTCCCCTTCGTGGGTGGGGCAGGGTAATTATGCTGTTCACATGATCACTTAAATAATCTGACAACTACAGAAGTTGGATAATGATTGGAGTATTGGTGTGCATATAAACAAGCTCACTGTCTTGTCCGTAAGAGGGAACAAAAAACATGCAATGACATGAGCTCAGATATTTTCAGCTTTTCAGCAGGGGGCAGCATAGCTGAAGGCTCACTTCCCAGTTCAATCCTAACTCTGGGTATGTTCAAATAATACATTTCACAAGTCCATAAGGAATATTGACTAGTGGTTCTTTGGAGAAGTGAGGATAGGTATGACAGAGCCATACTGAGAAGAGCTTTGTAGATTAAAGTCAAATGATGGGTGAACCTTTATGAGCTCAAACACAGCCACACAGCTTTAGCACAAGGTTCAGTGATGAGTAAGGTGATTACAGCCAGTAATAAAATGTAGTGCAGATTGGTAAACAGTGTCCAAGGTTTGTAAATATTTGATGGGCACAAAATGTCACCATAGTCTAACACTGGTAGAAAAACAAGACAAAATAAGACTAAGAGCAGCTTTATGTGTGGATGACATGCCCAAACATATAGAAAAATGTCCATTTTGCTGCATTTTGGTCTTCGTGTGGACAGGACATTACAGTTTGTTTTTTTCATGCTAAATATGTGGATTTTTTAAAAAAATATTTTTAATTTAATTTAATTTAATTTTTTTAGAGGTGTGGAGTTTCCCATAAGCCCCTGGGTGAGTATGTTAAAAGACATTGTTCCCATCAATCTTGACCTCTTTCACCAAAAAAGAGGAACGACTTCTGAAAAGCCTTGGGGTTTTCTGTATGTTCTGTGATTTAGGTTCAGTTTAATAAACCATTGCAAACATTTGAAATAACAGTAAATGCATCTGTTCTTTATGGATGTCTTGGAAAACCAGCTCCTGGTTTGTGTTTGTATACAATCATTTGGGTTTCAGTAAAAGAAACACACTGAAAGAGTTTTCCCCTTGTATTCTAGTTTTGTACATGTAATGATAAAGATCTTCTTCTACACCGTTCTACACTTGTGCATGGCTATATATTAAGTTAATGAGTGTACTGTACCTTCTGTGACCTTAAGACAACCTGAGCTCTTCAAAGCTGAACACAAAGTCACACCATCTCACCAACTTTATTTCAAATTCTAGTTTGCACGAAAAGCTTCAAGAACCGTTTTAGTGCAAAAGCCAAGGATTATCATATCTAAACTGTGCAGATCATGGTGAAGTGAGTTAGTTGAAAGGTGCTGCAGCATAAGTATGATGCAATGCTGCAGCAACCCAGTGTCATGTTGTTAGAAACGATTCCATTTTTCATCACTAATTGAAATATGCTGCAAGAAGTACTCCTTCTGACAGCTTGTTTGATGTAGAAAGAGATCTTAATTCTCTCTCCCTGTTTAAGTATAATGTCTTTCTTTGATTTAGAAAATGGAAAATATGCGAACTGGCTTAAGGAAGAAGTGGAATTGTTCCATCCTAGTGGCTGTTGTTTTTGTTTTGAATCATAAACCTAAACTAAACTGGCTGTAATGGATATTTTTTTGAGGGAACTGGTGATGTTTCTCACTGAAGCTGTTCTTTCTTTCACATTCTCCATCGAGTATCAATAGATGGCCGGTCTGTTGCCACTTTGTACATAATATGATATGATATTTTGTTCTATTGGTGTAAAGAAATTGTGAATAAAGTATCATTGTCAGTGTGGAATTGAAACGCAGCTCTGTGTCTTGTTTTGTCTTGATTTGTTTTTCCACACCACTTTGAGTCCGTGAAACATGAATGAAGAAAAGGAAAACTGCTGGAGACAAAATTGTTAATCATTTTTGCCACCTGAGAGAATGTAGTACCCACTTTCTGTCAAAATGTGATGATGTCATATAAATTTAATCATGAAAAATAATACAAAAAATATATAAGCCCCGCCCCTTTTTAAGGCAGGACATCTGGTTGACCTAGATAATGAGGTTTACATAATGGTGTCATAGCAGTAGATAATGAAGTTACATAACGGTGTCATGGAGGTTCTGTATGTTTCTGTGTGCTGTGGGATTTTTCAAATGTAGGAAAGTTAAAATGTTTATGCAAACGTGTGTGTGAGGGGATGATGTGAGCTGTCAAACCTTTTCAAATTAGGCGGGAGGCAACTGGAGATAGTTACTACAGTACTTCCATACGTCTCCCGCCATCATGTTGTGAAGGGGGAAAATGGAGGGTAATTCTCTCACAGGTCCATGAGCGGTAGGGTCCCCTGGGGGGCGCCAGAGGACTTCAGGGGAGGTGCAGCTTGAGAAAAAACAAATCTGAATAAAAAAGAAAAACAGTGTAAACATCTGGTTAGCTAACTACAGTACATGCGAGGGGCAAAATGCATCGATTTTTAGTAGCTCAAGTGAAAGAGCGAGGACAGAGTCTGGGGCGAGCAGCAAACAGAGGAAGTCTGACCCTGATTATTTAAAGTTTGGCTTTTTACGGACTGGTCCTGACGATGCTCTGCTGCCACAGTGTGTTATTTGCAGAGGTGCTAGCTAACGACAGTATGCCACCATGTAAACTCCGGTGTTATATTGAAACTAAGCACCAAAGTTTGAAGACCAAGCCATGGGTTTTTGATAGGAAGCTTAATGAATTGGGATCACAGATGAAAGTCATCGAGACATTTGGCACTATAAATACTAGTGTTGTTCACGATTCATCGATTTGGCGATGCATCACGATGGGCCATGTTACGATTTGTCATCTTGATTAATAGCCTTGATGCATCGCAGCAGAAAACAGAACCATAAAGTGAGAGGAACCGAAAATATGTGATGCGCACGTCTGCTGGACAGTTTAGCGAGTGGGACAGCAAGTAATCGCGGCAGTTAGGATTAGGAACAACAATGGCTACTGCAACGCAACTCAGTGGTCCGGCTAATGAAGACAGAAAAATATTTTCACCATCTGGATGTGCTTCACAGGTTTGGAAGTCGTTCGGGTTTTATCAAAGTGCTAACAAAACCCTAGACAAGACCTATGCAGTTTGCAAAATTTGCAAGGTCAAAATTAAGTACTACAGTAATACCACCAATATGCAACAGTACCTCAAAAGATTCCACCCCAAGACGGAGAATGCACTGCCCCAGCAGCACAACAGCAACAGAGGACCACCATTGAGGCCACCACAGAACTTCACAAGAATTCGGATAAAGCCCGTCAAATAACACACGCAATAGGCCTTTTCATTGGCACAGATCTGCAGCCATATTCAGTAGCGAACAGCAGGGCATTTTGTAAAATACTGCGAGCCGCGGAGCCACGGTATAAATGCCCACATCGCAATCATTTCGCTACAAAGGAGGTCCCAAAAATCTATAGTGAGGCTAAAGAGAAGGTACTTATGTATTGGCTTATTTGTTGTATAACTTTATGTCTCTGTCGTCTTGTCATTATGTCTGTAGATGTTGTGTAACTTACAATGTAAGTTGTGCAGTGTTTCCATACTGATAAGTTACGTGGCCAAAATCGCCATAATCGAATCGAACCATGGCAGCAATAATTGTATCGAATCAAAAAACATTGTAATTGATATAATCGAAGAATCGAGGCTCCCATAATCGATATCGAATCAAATCGTGACCTACCCTAGATGGAACAACACTAATAAATACCAAGGCACCGAAGCATCATACCACGTAGCATTACGCATTTTGAAGGCAGAGAAACCCCACAACATTGGCAAGACTTTGCTCCTCCTGCTGCCAAAGACATGTGTCCGGTAATAATGGGCAATGATAAAAACACACAAAAATGTGTTAAAAGAGACATTAAAAAAAAACATACAGATGTTAAAATGTATTTAAAAATATGTTAAAACACAAAGATGTTAAAATGTGCAAAAAAGATGGTAAAAATACAAAGATGTTAAAATGTGTTTAAAAAGATATTTAAGCACATACACAGATAAGGCTGTTTAAAATGTTTAAAAAATATGTTTAAGAACATACAAACATGTTAATAAAAAGGTTTCAATAATACATTGTATACACATCTTTATTTTTTAAAGGCTGCATAGATAGGGAGGGGAAAATGGAATGTGGTATGTTGAAGGAGTCAGTGTCATGTCATAAATTGCAAAACTTGACCCTTTTTTTTTCTCTCAATGTCCCCTTACGGAGTCTATTGATTTGGGGATTTTTCTTTGGTTGCTTTATTTACTTTCGGTCATCATTATGTCCAGTGCACTGTGTCCATGGAATACTGTATAACTTCCCAGTCACTTGCTGCACATTTAAGTGGCAAATATTTTGACAAAAAAACATTTAATTGCCACCATTGCATTGTTTTAGAAAATTGTAATCATTTTGTGAATTTTAAAAATGCTTGTCTGATATTTAAAGTCTTGCATGGACCCTTCCCTCCTCCCTAGACAGATTTGATCAAATCCCGGTCTGTCAGTGGGAGGGGTCACCAAGGCCACAGCTCCAGGAGACTGTGAGGTGCCACACAGGCTCAGTACTGTTGGACAAACTAGGCTTTCAGTAATATAGAGACTGATAATTATATAATATAATTTAACCCACTGGTTTTTGAACTGTTGTTTTAAGGCCTTGACTTTTCCTTTTGGCCACTGGCATAGTGGAGTCAAGCATCACCATACTTGGACAAGAGTAGAAATGGTGCAAGTGTAAGGTGGATGATCGAATGTAAACACTAGCTTGGTGACAATATAAAACTAAGGTTAATCAAATATTAACTTCAGCAACACAACTATTCGAAGGTCTTGTCAGTAAAGCTGTTTTATTAAAATTAAGGAATTCATAGTTTAATAAGAAGAGAAGATTAATGAAAATCAGACAGACTTTCTGAAGCTACCATCCACCTTAGCCTCTTACACCTGGCAGCCTATGTTTCCGTTTGTGTTGCTTCAAGCATCAAATAGCAATACACACATGCTATAGAGCCACTAAACCAAAAGAATGCAAGATAAAAGCTCAACAAAACCATTATTTGGAAAAGAGAACCCAGTCCAAACAACATGTACATAAATGGGCAAATACAAATATCGAAAACAAACTAACAGTCTAAGATCAGTATGTCATGAATAATATCATAAAACAGACCAATTCCATAAACTTTGCACCTCTAAGCCAATACTAAGCAGGTCCAATCACTAAAACTCATTGAATGAGGTGAAGAAGTGCAAAAAAATAAAGGTTATCAGCTGAATTTTGTCTTACCTTTACTGTTTTCAGATCATTACTTATATTTTATAGGACAGAAGCTTCTGTTGCATTCATTGATGAATTCATTGTTTTGTGTTGCATTAAAATGATTCCAATTGTAAACAAATGGCCCTGGGTTAGGGTTAGTTTGGAAGGTTAAGATACTTCTGCATTAAACTCACTTTTAAACTGCAGTTGTGGTCTTTAACTTCAAAACACTGTGGGCTGGATATACTAAGATCCCAATTTACATGTACTAATAGCATTTACAATCTAGAATTTTGCATGTGGCCTGGTTTCCAATTGAGGACCTTTCTGTGTGGAGTTTGTATGTTCTCCCTATGGGTTCACTCCAGCTTACCCCCTCCATCCAAACACATGTTCTGATAGGTTGCACTGATGGTCATCTTAGAAATATTTGAAATAATTAAATGTAAACATTAAATATCACATGTAAATGTTAAGTATTAAATCTAAATGTTAAATGTTAAATATAAATATTAAATTTAAGTGGTATAACTAAATGTCAAATATTAATGTTAAACATAAAGCTAAATATAAATATTAATTGTTAAAGCAAAAATTTAAATATAATTGTTAAATATAAAGCTAATGTAAATGGTAATTGTTAACTCTAAATGTAAAATCTAAGTGTTAAATGCTAAATCTAAATGTTATATATACATATAAATCTAACAACAAATGTTAAATCTAACAAAAATTATAAATGCTAAATCTAAATGTTAGATGTTAACTCTAAATGTTAAATCTAAATGTTAAATATAAATCTAAGTGTTACGTATAAATCTGAATGTTAAATATAAATCTAAATGTTAATTGTTAAATCTAAATGCTAAATTTAAGTGTTAAGTATAAATATAAATCTGAATGTAAAATGTTAAATATAAATGTTAATTGTTAAATCTAAATGTTAAATCGTAAGTGTTAAATACGAATATAAATCTAAATGTTAAATCTAAATGTTAAATATAAATCTAACATGTTAAATCTAAGTATTAAATATAAATGTTAAATGTAGATGTTAAATAGCAAGCTAAAATTGCCCATGGGTGTGAATGTTAGAGTGACTGTCTCTGTATATCAGCCCTGCCATGAACTGTCAACTCGTCCATAGCCATTGTTTATAGGTAGCTGAGATGGGTTCCAGAACCCCGTGGCTCTAGTGAGGATAAAGAGTGTTCAGAAAATGAGTATCAGATAGAAAAGTGACCACCACCTAATAAATCACCAAATTTGTAAAAAAAAAAACCAAACCAAAAAATAAAAAAACAAACAAAAAAAAAGTTTATTTAAAGGAGTGATATTTGTCTTTTTTCAATGGAATTCTTCATTTTCCAAAATTTCCCTGTGGTCTACATAAACTGTAAATGCTCTGCTTGGCTCTGAATTCATTGCTCTGCTTGGCTCTGAATTCATCTCCATCTCGGTCATTCATTCAACTCCACAGGTCCATCTTCAACCCTATTTCTGAGTAATGACAGCAGAAAGCACGATTCACTTCAGGCCCGGTCCCTTCCAGGTTGTTGATCATGCTTTCTGTCCTGTTCAGCCACATGTGTTTGTTCATTTATTAACCAACAACTGAACATCTGAGGTAATCGACTCAAGGTTGGACATATTTTCAGTATGGACTAAATGAAAAGAAATGTTGGTCTGAAGTCTGGACCTTATATGTGCAAATGTGGTGACATAACTAGACGCAACAAATTAAGAAGGAATTCAAACAGGTTGGAGAAATCCTCTGGATTTTTGCCCAAATTAATCTAAAGATAGGTTTGCAGCACCTGGAGGGTTCAAATTCAAACTGTAGGAACTATCAGGGTCCAAATACACAAATAAATGAACCACAGACTAAGAAAAGTGGGTTTAGCAAAATATGAGGCCTTTAAAGAATATATAAACACATAACATGTTATGAAAAGCACGAAAATGCATTTACAATAATGCATTGCACAAAGCACATATTACAAATATATCTGAATCTGTGATATTACAAATATATCTATGAATCTGTGATTAGCACCAGTTATTTGCTAAAAAAAAAACAAAACAAAACCCAAAAACCTGTTATTGATTTGAATCCCATAACCTTTACTGCAATCTCTTTTCACCCATTCAGTGTTACATAGTTTTTGTAACAAATTTTTGTTTTCATAATTTAAGGTAGATTTAATGTCTATGATGTCAAGCAATTTTAAAATAAACACAGATTATTTACTTCAATGGCTATAGGAATGAATAAATTTAGTAGTTTCTGGTGAAAATTATAATTATACACACATATTTAAGCTTATTATGATATAGAAATGTATTAGAACATTTTAATGAACATACAGTACAAAGTCATATAATGAGGGGTCAAATTCTATGGGGGTGGGTCCGTTTTCAGCCCGTGAGTTTCATGCTTAAACCAGCCCACTTTTCCCATGGAGGAGGAGTTTGAAAAAATGAAACAGCAGCTAGCTCTGACAATGGCTTTGTATTGGATATAAGTTCAGGTATATGTTCATAAGTTAACAGAAAACATGTAGCTTTAACAATATGTTTAATTCAAATTAAAATCAGGTAAAGCGTGGAATGGGTTCCCCACCAACTTGAAAACCTGCTCCATCTACAAATGTTTTTATAATGCTACAAAAAAATGGCTTTAATCAGCACTGCCAACACTAATACTAGTTACACCATTCAATACTAATTCTACAGTCTATGGCAAAGATTTCAGTCTAGTCAAACAAATCAAGGACTGTACTATTCTCTGCACACATGTACTGTATAACCTGCCTTGGTTAGTCCTACTGAAGTTTTTAACTCAATAGTGTTTACTTGCACTTTTGTCTTTGTCTGGTTTGCAATTGTACTATTAGCCTATTTGTCTATTTTTTTTTTTTTTTATTTATTCTTCTTGCTCTTTTTTTATTTTATTTTTTCTTCTCTCTCTTCTCACCTTCTCTTTTTTTCTTTTACATTTTATTCTTGCTCTATGAATGCCAAAGTACTTGTTAGGATCTGATCCATGCTGATCTCCTTTCCCTCTAACTTTCCCATTGCCTCCCCCTAGTGGCATTGGGAAGCATTTTCCCTTGTGTCCTTTACAGGCGGGGCTCCCTGGAATTGGTGCACACCTGCTGGCGATC
>JAPQRP010000011.1:24735892-24752778 GCA_037367295.1 Apogon hyalosoma | reverse complement strand
TCTGCAAAAAGCAGAGATGAAATCCTGTGGCCCCCAAACCGGACCCCCTCCAGCCCCTGGCTGCGCCTAGAAATTCTATCCATAAAAATTATGAACAGAACCAATGACAAAGGGCAGCCCTGCCAGAGTCCAACATGAACCTGGAACAGGTCTGACTTACAGCCAGCAATGCAAACCAGACTCCTGCTTCAGTCACACAGGGACCAGACTGCCCTTAACAGAGGGCCCCGGACCCCTTACTCCCGAAGCACCCCCCACAGGATACCATGAGGGACAGTCAAACACATTCTCCAAATCCACAAAACACATGTGGACTAGTTGGGCAAACTCTCATGAACCCTCCAGCACCCAATGGAGAGTGTAGAGCTGGTCCAGTGTTCTGCAACTCGGATGAAAACCACATTGTTTCTCCTGGATCCAAGGTTTGACTATTGGTCGAATCTTCCTCTCCAGTACCCTGGAATAGACTTTCCCCAGGAGGCTGAGGAGTGTGATGCCCCTGTACTTGGAGCACACCCTCCGGTCCCCCTTCTTGAAAAGGGGACCACCATCCCGGTCTGCCAGTTCAGAGGCACTGTCCCTGACCGCCACATGGTGTTACAGAGACATGTCATCCAAGACAGTCCCTGCACATCCAGAGACTTTCTTACTTAGACTTTCTAATTACCTTACTGTCTTAAGGTACTTAGGGTGAATCTCATCCACCCCCGGAGCCCTGCCACCGAGGAACTTGCCAACTACCTCGGTGACTTCAGCTTGGGTGATGGACGAGTCCACCTCTGAAACTTCAGCCTCTGCTTCCTCCATGGAAGACATGGCAGTGGGATTGAGGAGATCCTCGAAGAATTCCTTCCACTGCCCAACAACATCCTCAGTCGACGTCAGCAGCTCCCTCCTTCCACTGTAAACAGTGTTGGTGACACACTGCTTTCCCCTCCTAAGGTGCTAAACGGTTTGCCAGAATTTCCTTAAGGCCAACCGATAGTCCTCCTCCATGGCCTCCCTGAACTCCACCTAGACCCGAGTTTTTGCCTCCACAACCGCTTGGGCCGCAGTACGCTTGGCCTGCTGGTACCCATCAGCTGCCTTGGGAGTCCCACGAGCCAACAAGGCTCAATAAGACTCCTTCTTCAGCTTGATGGCATCCCTTACTTCTGGAATCCACCACTGGGTTTGGGGGTTGCTGCCACGACAGGCTCTGGAGACCTTGTGACTACAGCTCCAAGCAGCTGCTTCAACAATGGAGGTGGAGAACATGGTCCACTCGGACTCAATGTTCCCAGCCTCCCTCGGGATCTGGGAGAAGCTCTCCTGGAGGTGGGAGTTGAAGACCGCACTGACATTGGGCTCTGCTAGACGTTCCCAACAGACCTTAATGACACATTCAGGCCTGGCAAGTCTGTCCGGCTTCCTCCTCTGTCAGCGAATCCAACTCACCACCAGGTGGTGATCGGTTGACAAGTCTGCCCCTCTCTTCACCCGAGTGTCCAAGACACACAACCAGAGGTCTGATGACATGACAATTAAGTCAATTATCAACCTCCGGCCTAGGGTGTCATGGTGCCATGTTTACTTATGGATATCCCTGTGCTTGAAAATGGTGTTAACAGCCCTGGGATTCAGATCAGGGTTGCCATTCTTCCCCATCACCCCCCTCCAGGTCTCACTGTTATTGCCCACATGACTGTTGAAGTCACCCACCCAACAATGGAGTCCTCAGTCGGAGCACCATCCATCACCCCTCCCAGGGACTCCAAGAAGGCCAGGTACTCTGCACTGCCGTTTGGCCCATAGGCTGAAAACAACAGTGAGGCATCTGTCCCCGCCCCGAAGGCGCAGGGACGCGACCCTCTCATTCACCGGGATAAACGCCAACACATGGCGGCTGAGCTGAGGGGCTATGGGCAAGCCTACAACAGCCCGCCGCCTCTCCCCACGGGAAACACCAGAAAAGTGGAGGGTCCAGCCCCTCTTGAGGGGTTGGGTTCCAGAGCCCAAGCTGTGTGTAGAGGTGAGCCTGAATATATCTAGACGGTACCTCTCAACTTCCTTCACAAGCTCTGGCTCCTTCACCCCCAGCAAAGTGACATTCCATGTCCCTAGAACTAGACTCCATGTCTGGGGATCAGGTTGCTGAGCCCCCTACTGTTGATTGCCACCCAATCCACATTGCACCCGGCCCCTACAGTTCCCTCGGTGGGTGGTGAGCCAGCCCACTGGAGGACGGGCCCATGTTGTCCTTTCGGGCTGAGCCCAGCCAGGCCCTGTGGGTGAAGGCCCGGCCACCAGGCACTTGCTTACGAGCCCCAACCCTGGGCCTGGCTCCAGGGTTTGGCCCCAGCTGCACTCTACTGGGTGATGTTGCAGTCCTTGATTTTTTGTTCTTCATAAGGGCTTCTGAACTGCTCTTAGTCTGGCCCATCACCCAGGACCTGTTTGCCATGGGAGACCCTACCAGGGGCATAAAGCCCTGGACAACATAGCTCCTGGGATCATTCAGGCACTCAAACTCCCTCACCACAATAAGATGTCAATTCAAAGGGGAGTCAATAGTTATTATTATTAAATTAAAAACTAACTTAAACAATGTACCTGAAACTAGTGACACAAATAGTGACATCTATGTGGTATTGATATCACATGTAGGTCATGTAAGTCTTGTGGTACTTAATGAGTATTTTCATCTAATATCACAAACACAAAAATGTGGCTGAATTTAGCTGCTTGGAAATCTTATAACACAACAAGTTGGCGTCATCAAATCCTATTCACTTATGTCATGTGTCAATGAATTATTTTATTTGACAGGGCAAATAGAGGTTACTAGATGGTAACTCTAATTGTATGAGTATGTGAGTATTTGATTCATATTGGTTTTTGGTGCCCTGACACCAATGCATTAACCACTGTCAGGAAGCAGAATAGCACAATGGCTTACAGTGTAAAAATCCATCATTTACCTTCCTTTTGAGTTGTGCTCGTAGACTCTTCATGGGGTCAAGTTAAGAGGTGGGCACAGGCCAGAGCAAAGCAGGAATAGCATCAGCAGCCAGAAGATAACCCTGGGAAGTCTTTGCTGTTGGTTGGCACTGGCCAGAGAGCTGGTGCTGATGATGATGAAAGGGGAGCCTCTGGGGTCACAGATGAGACACCAGCTGTTCCCATGCTCTCCCTACCACTTTTCCAAGCAATCAGTCACCACCTGTATGTTCGGGCTGAAAAGGACATATTCAAAAACTCCCATTGCTCATAGTCTTGTAGGGTCAACAAGTCCAGCTAGTAGAAGTATCTGTGTCTTACCTGTGCCACACAAATTGTATGTTCAACATCAATGATGAAGGCTTGAGAAAATTATGGGCATGGCAATGCTTTGGTCAGTAGCTCCAAAATCACATGTGATGAGAGCTTGATGAATTAGTCAGCCTGTCGAGTAAGCCCGCCAGAAAAGCAATATTGCTAGCCAGGACCACACCCTGAGGGCCACCAGTGTAGCATCTGTTGAAGAGACTGGCCATCATCTTATCACTCTCAGATGATAATGATGGTCTGTCACCCAGCCAGAGGAAAATGGAGGGGAGGATGTAAACCCTGGTGCATCCACTCAAGGATGAACATCTCTGCCTGAAGCAGTTGAGGCAGAAGCCAGCCTCTGCCTGGTGTTGTCAAGAAGTGTATTCTGCTGTAATGGATTTAAACAAGACATAAGCCTGAATTTCTGAGATTTTGAATATTTACCATTTTTACATGCTGATAGGATTATAAACCAAATCTGTGGAAAATTAATCCTGTAAATGATGCTTTGGATGTTTATAGGGCAACTGTGATAAAATCAGATAAAATATCTTGTTACATTTTTGATTGGACTTTTCTTTTGGAATCCCACAGGACTTTTTTTTTTATGAGGGTTACTTTTCCTTTGCTCCTAACAGCACTACACTGTTTTCTTTGTAAAGTAATCCTACCCTACCCTACCCCTGTCCTACACAGACTATAGCAACTATCTCTCCTAACCATGTGGATGGATGTGGAAATCTTCCAAATTGATCATTTAGGTAGTAGCTTTTGTGCAGTAAAATAGTCATAGTCAGAGTTTCACTTTTATGTGTTTATTTATTTACTTATTTTTAAGGTTACATCGATATATATACAGGTATGTTGCATTATAATGCTGTGCATGTTCCAGAGCATTTAATTAACTGGTTGCAATCGGGGTGTGAAGGGGACTTTAAACAATATAGTAAAAAAAAATGCTCCAGGAAAACATCTCCTACCCTACCTTTAAAGGTGATACTTATGACACAAGGCATTAAAATTGTTTAACACAAATATAGAACATTGTAAAGATAATATTTATAGTTAAATCAACATCTTTTGTAAAACATGTCATCTAAGGACAACTGGCAGCACAGTCAAATATGTAAGTCAAAGTTTGTGGAGGTCAGCATAGGATAAATCTTAATAAGGTTTGCACATCTGGCTGCAACTTTACTCCATTCATCTTTGCAAAACTGCTCAAGCTCTGTCAAGTTGCATGGAAACCAGGCATGAACAGACTTCTGCCATAAATTCTTTATTTAAATGGAGGTCTAGGTTTTGACTCGGCCACTCCAACATTCAACTTCAAAACAAAACTAGTTATTTGGAGACTGCAAAGGGAACCAACAAATACAGATTCAGGGTGTCAGTATTGTAAGCGTTAATGAAAATAAGCGAGGATGGCAGAGTGTTTATAAGCAAACTCCACCCAGATGACCTGCTAGCTCCAAGTAGCAGGATGGGATGAGGCTAGAAGGCGAAGGCCCGTCTCCAGAACCTGATTAGTCCTCTCACTCTGCCTGTTAGATTGGATTGATAACAGCTTCCAATATATGCAAATTAAATCTATAAGACAAAGTAAAATTAACATAGACTATAACACACTGAACCCACCCCAACTGCTAGTTAACATAAAGAACTTTAAAAACCTGAAAAAACTCACCTCAAAATTATACAGACATATCAACTCTGACAATATAATACAATAAACACACCAACAGAAAAATGGAACGTGGACCTCGACATAGCACTCACAAAGAAACACTGGACAGATATTTGCAAAAACATTTTTTATATGAAATCCAACACCAATCTGCAACTCATTCAATATAAAGTTATTCACAGGACATATATCACGCAATACAAGATGCAAAAAATAGGACTATCTGACACAGCCACTTGTTCACAGTGCACCACTGGAGTCACTGACAGTTACCTACATGTACTTTGGGAATGCACTCCTGTACAGGCTTTCTGGGACGCTATCACTCAAAAACTCACAAATATCCTGAGCTTTGGAGTCCCCCTCCTCCCCTCTTTCTGTTTACTCGGTCTCACCACAGCAATTACCACACCATCCAGACATAAGAACAGCCAACTGACATCTCCAACTATTGTAGCGAAAAAAAATTTTCAAAATTGGAAATCAGAAAAATCAACATCAACCATTGGACCAATTCTCTTACTCAATACAAAACATCCTTACAAATGACAGCTTGCTATGATGATTCTAGATGGTTCTAGCCTCCATAGTTCAGACCATGTGATCTTGCACTTTGGCAGGTCCCACTTTGTCCATGTTCCTTGTGATCCAAGCCCGACAGCCTTTGCCCTTCTCTCTTCCTCCTCCAGGTGATGGACTTTGGCTTGGGTCCTGTCACCCCTCTGCCTCTACTTTTCCTCATTGCTGAAAGTAGCTAGATCCAAGTCCCTGCCTCCCTATGCACAGGTTTCCTATAATGTCCTTCAACTTCAGCTGGCTTTCTGCTAAGGCCCCAGAAGTGACAGCTACCCACTTGCAACCAGATCTTGTGGTGACACCAGCACCTCTGACCTTCTCATCAGTAGAGTCCCTGAAGATCAACATCACCCTGCGCTTTGCCACATTGAACTCCTCCACCACTGATGCAAGGGGTAGCTGTAACTGCCCAGACCTGATGTACAGCCCTACTGGCATGAAGCTTGGTGGAACCCCGAACCAATTAATGTTTAGCCTGTGTTGTCATCAAAAGTCATTTTTCAATGTTGGTTTTGTTGTTGTTTCCAAGAGAACATCTGAACAGATCTTGAGGTGTCACTAAAGCAAAATATAATGGAGCCGATTGTACTGTTATACCTGAAAATGACTGCCAACACAAAAATGTATTTTCTCAAGATTTTTGTGCCAAAATGGCTTTCTGGGCTAAAGTATCCTATTTTCAATAGCCAATTACTCAAAACTGGAACAAGTTAGAAACACACAGGGTTTTGTTTTGTTTTTTTTTTTTTAAGGAAAGTAGACTCTCATCTTTCATTCAGTGGGTTGCATGTTGTGGCAGTTTGAGTTTGGGCTTTAATTTATTTATTTTGTATTATATGTTATATAGATTTTAAGGGGTGCCAGCCAGGTCTCTCTCCTGGCATTTGAGATGTTTAAGTTAGTCGTTTTATTTCAGTCTTTTGTATATGTTTAAGTTTTTGTTTTTTATTATTTAGTTTGTTTGTTTGTTTTACCTCAAACCCACACAAAGGATGTCAGTCTAATTAAACACCTTACACATTAAATGACAACCAAAAGAAATCATACATTCAACCCGACTGTCAATGCAAAAAAAATGTATTGCAGCAATGTAGAAAACACACAAATTCAAATGCATTAATTCCTCACCCCCAAGGTCCAACTCAAAAAAATCCACCAACTAAGGCAAAATCAAATTAAAAATTTCCACTCTGGGTTTCAACACTTTCAGAAAAAAAAAAAAACAAAACAGTTCAGTTTGTTTCCAACTAAAAATTCCACTCCAGGTTTTCAACAGTCTCTTAGAATAAAAAAAGAAAAACATTGATTCAGTTCATCTCAGTTCATCACAAAAATAACCAAATAAAAAAAACAGTGCACGGTTCAATTTCAGGGCTTTGAGAAAAAAAAAAAAATTACTCAAGCTGTCTTCACTGTCCTGTCAGTCAGTCGGTCAGTCAGTCAATCCAGTCCAGTCAATTCGGGATCCAGTTTGGGTTTTGGCTGCTGGAGTTCTGGCATGGGGAGATGACCGGCTTCTGATACAGTGAATGAATGAGAAGAACCAACGGGAATACTAAACGGAGATGTGGTGTGGTCTGGAAGCGGTATGGGTGAACATAGTTGACAGGGTTAAACTGCTGTACGTAGTCTGGTCTATGAGCGGTGGCTCTGATCTTGCTACACACTCTCCATGGTGAGCTGAATGAGGAATGTGGACGTGGGGTTATTTAAAACTGCCGCTAACTAGGGGCGAATGAGGTGAACAGATTACCATTTCTGGAGTGTATATGGAAGAAGCCAGGCACATTACGGGGCTGTATGTGCAGGTATGGCCAAACATACCCAAGCTGTCACAATGTGTGTTTACTAATTGTACATAATATATGGTGGCTCTACAAAAAACAGTCAAAAAGCTCGAAAATGCCTGGCAGGCAACTGAGTTTTTTCTTTTTTTTTTTAAATGCCTGGTGGTCAAAGTGTTAATATTATTATTAATGTTATTTTAGTAAACCTTTAGCTTTAATTACTAGATCTAAAATGTTAACATTGTCTTCCTGGCCTGCAGGTAATTCCTGATGACAGTGAGGCAGGCCCTGGTCAGGCAAGAGAGGATCAACCAAGGGGCAGCTACAATAGAAAAAGAAAGCATGAGGAAGGCAGGAACAGGAGGAATACAGACAGAAGAAGCAGAGAGAGAACAAAGAGGGACAAAAGGTGACAGAGGGAGAGGACTGTGACATGATAATGCAATATACAAAGCTAAATCAATCTGACCCTAAAATTTTACGAAAACAAGTTCTCAAAGAGCGGACATTGACATTCCAGAAAGCATGGTATGAGAAATATCCCTGGCTACATGTTAGTATGGGCACTGAGGGTGTTCTGTGTTTTCACTGCTCAAAATACTTTTAAGACAGTGAAACCAGCGCAGGCCCAGAGAACAGACCCAGCTTTTGTCAGTACTGGATTTCGAAACTGGAAAAAAGCAGCTGAAAAATTTTAGATGCATGAACAATCAGAGGGTCACAAAGGGGCTGTTAAAACTGCTGCATATGAAACTAGGCCTGTAGTCAGTACACAGCAAGCAGAAAACAGAGCTAGCCTGTTAAAAACATTAGGAGCTGAGATGTTTCTGGCAAGGCAGGGATTGGCCTTTAGGGGTCATGAACATCATCAAGGTAACCTTGATCAGCTTTTAAAGTACAAAGCTGAAGGAGATCAGGCATTGACAAGGTGGTTATCTGGAAAGAGAGGCACGCACACATCTTGGGACTGTCAATATGAGTGGATAAATTTGATGAGTTTGTCAATTATCAGGCAAATTGCAGGTGAGATCCTTACCTGTGTCATAATATTCCATCATTATAGATGGAACAAGGGATGTCTCTGGTGTTGAGCAGGAGGCACTGTGCCTATGTTATGTTGACACTGATTTGTTGGTGCACAAAGAATTCATAGGGTTGTATGAAACAACTTCTACAACAGGTGAAAACCTTGCCAAGATCATTTTGGACATTCTGTTGAGGTTGAATTTACTAATATCGGGCCTCATAGGTCAGGCATATGATGGGACTTCAAATATGGCTGGAAAGCACTCAGGTGCACAGGCTGTTATTCAGTGAGCACAGCCACTAGCACCATATGTACATTGTGGAGCACACTGTCAGTTTGGTCACACAACAAGCTTCCTCAGTCTCCAGTGTTGTGTGATACACACTTGACTGGATACATGACCTTGGCACATTTTTTGGGCAGTCTGGCAAAGACAAGTTTAAAGCCATTGTTGCAGCTGAAGGGGAAGGGCCAGTGATGTTCATCAGGCCTAAATGTCCCACAAGGTGGGCTGTATGCTCACCTGCTATCCATGCTGTTCTCAACCAATATACAATGGTGTTAAATGCGCCAGATGAGATGGCTGCAAGCCATTCTGAGTCTGCAAGCCGGGCAGAGGATTTACAAGTCTGACTGCAGCAGGGTGTTGTACTGGGACTTCTGCTTGCTTTAGATGTGATCAGTGAACTAGAGCTTCTGAATGCATCTCTCCAGAAAAACACTCAGACAATGGAAGGCATGCTGTCTGCAGTCTCCCTTGTCCAAGACAGCTTGAAATCCAAAAGAAACACTGAACATTTTGAGGCTATCTTTGAGGCAGTAGACAAGTGTGACAATCTGTCTCTAGAAACCATTGTTCCACCACACACGCATAGTCCCCTTAAAAGATTTCCTGATCAGGCTCCTGCATACACACCTGGGTCAGCTGTGGATTTTTACAAACCAGAGTTCTACCATGTCCTAGATACAGCAGATGCACAAATCACTTAGAGGTTTATGCAGCCAGATTTTGAAACATTAAAAGAGCTGGAAAACTCACTCCTGACTCCCATGACAAACCTTGCAGCAGTTCGTAAATATCCTGAACTGAATGGAGAAGACTTAAAAGTCCAACTAGCCTTGTTTAAAAACAAGTACAAGGTCAACACAACTGCAGATGCTGTGCATGCTTTGAAATAAATGCCCCCTGAAGTCTGTGGCCAGGTAGAAACATTTGTAAGGTCGCTGATGATGGTACCAATATCATCTGCGGAGGCAGAGCACAGCTTCAGTGCATTACGCAGATTGAAAACATGATTGCCATCCCCTATGACTCAGCTCAATGCTCATTGGCATTGCTGTGTGCCATATTCACCAAGACAGGCTTGACAAACTGGACAGACGAGATATCGCCCAGCAATATCTTCAGGGAAATGATAAGAGATGTCTTTGGGACCTTTTGAGTCTGTTTCTAGAGGCTACATTTGTTTGGCTACAGAGGGAATTCTTTTTTTTTATTATTTTTTTTTTTATCAGTTGTGTCTATTATTTGAATTTTATTGATATGAATTGGTTGTTTAAGTGTGTACTTCTGATATCATACGCATTGCTATGTTTATAATTGTTTACATGATGGCACGATTGTAAATCACTTAAATTTTATTTTATTATTAATTTTTGCACACAGATTCTTTGCTTTTTTGTCAGAATGCAATTAAAGTTTCATCCTGTTCATCCTGTTGAAATGAGCAAAGGTTTAAATAAAACATGAGGTTTTGTGATTGACGTACCAGACAAATAACAGGTTATTGTTGCTAGTGTTGATCAGGTAGGCCTTTGTTTGTGAACTGTGAACTATGAACTTAAAAATTTCTGTATCTACCTCAGGTTGGTGCTAGCTAGCTAGTGATAACTAGCATAATAAGTTGGTATTAGGTAGCTAATGATCACTATCATATAGAGCTGTGCTTCAGCTAACTGTATCAGCATTACAGTAGTAGGCATGCTACTGAGTAAGGAAAATGGATACACACTTGAAAAATTGCTTTTCCTGTTAACAAAGCATTTACACACTATTTTATTACACACTGTTATTCCACTGGGACATAAATGTACCTTCCCACTTTGAAGAACACAGGGCCTTCAATCCACAATGATAATGATCCTAGCAAGAACCATTAGTTGGTGCTTACTTCTCCTGCTTCTCCTCTGTTTTGACTGGTTGCTTGAATGGACCAATCATGACTGTTTCTGCCCTCAGAACATCACTCAGTAAGAAAAACTCCTCCTATCTTTAAATAAATGTGTCTTCCTTCTTGATTTTTTTTATCAGCAAGAACCATACATCCAAACAAACATAAATCAGATTAATACTGCCACCTAATGTGCTGGAGTGTCTTGACGGGCTCTGCATTAATCCATTATCTGGGATCAATTTGTGTTGATTTGCTGTGCAGGATAACCAATTAGATGTTAGTGTCTGTTGACGAGCTGCGGTAACAGATGAAATAAATTCATTGTGGCGTTCTTGGGCAGAGACCATGAAATAATTAATTAAACTGTGAAATAATTATATATGCTTAAATTGTAATTTTAATTAGTTTGTGAGAATTTTAGGTAATTATAATAAATAAAGGATTGAAATATTTCACTCTATGTCTGATGAGTCTATATAATGTATGGGTTTCACTTTCTGAAATGAGTGACAAAAAATATCAATATTTTTTTTACGATATTCAATTTTTTTTTTAGATGTACCTGTGTAGTGATGAACAACCAATCACCCTCACATTAACACCTACAGATAATTTTAGGTTGACCAATTAACCTATCAGGGTATATTTTTGGATGGTGGGAGGAAGTTGGAGTACCCAGGGAGAAGTCATGTAAACACGTGAGAACATGCAAACTCCACACAGAAAGGTCCTGGTTGGAATCGAACCCAGGATCTTCTTGCTGTGAGGCGACAGTGCTATCCACTACACCACCATGTGTCATAATTAATAAAAAAAAAAGAATAAAGTAATTAAAACATAAATATAAGACGATAAAGATTCATTCACATTAAACTTTATTATTAACATGTGTAAGTACAAAAGCACCATAAAACTTTGGATTGAGATCTAAAGCTGTGATTCCCTGGACAAATGAACTCCTCTAATGTATCCATGAGTAAAAAAGAAAAACACAACTCTGTCTCCACAAATTTGCTACAGTGAGAGCTACAGGAGGGTGAGTGAATCAGCCATGGCACTTCAAATAAGTAATCACACCAAAGTTGCTGTTGACATTAAATAGTCACTGGGGATCACTTTTGGATTTTTAATATTTAAAGCTTTTCTTTTGCCAGGATGATTTATATTTGAACTGCAAATTTCACCAAGTCACTCATGAATGATATGCCATTTCAAAGGGATTTCTGTGTCTGGGTGTGATTTTCAGATGGAGATAAGGTCAAACAAGTAACAGTGTGATGAAAAACTGTCCTGGCCAGATAATAACCAGTGAAGAAATGTATTTCAACAAAATAACAGGTGGCAAAGTCCCCTTTGCTGTCATACATGCATCAGACATCAAAGCCTTGTTCTGCCCTATCATCTAGTAATGGTGGAAAATTCAAAGATGAACCACCAGATCATTTGCAAATAAAATAGATGACAACAGAGAAAATATGGGGGAAAACAAATGAGTAATTTTAGAGCGATGACCAGTGGAAGTCAAAACCATGGCTATTTTGGAGTTGATTGGAGCCAATTACATTGACCTTCAGTGGTGTTACAACTTTGCGTCCACATTGGCTTCACTCTTAAGCCAAAGTCCTTGCTGGAGGAGTAGCACACATATGCCTACATATGCATGCTGTCAATAATGAAGGCCTGAGACATGTGACGAAGTATGTAGGAGAAGGTAGTCTGTGACCATAACTGCATGTTTTAACCCCTTAATGCCTGAATTTACTTACAAGTATATTAAATAATTAATTATGTGTGTTTTTTGCTTTCAAGTAGAATGCTAAATTAAAGCTGCAAGTAGCATTGGGTTGGACCTCGCGTCGTGTATTATGCCTCCCACGCGTTCTACCTCTTGTGACTGTCAACACCTCAGCTCAAGTCACACCTCTCCATCCCGACACCAGCTCCCACCCTTTTGTGTCTGTCCTCCTTACATCCCTACAGAACACCGGAGGCCTTTTGCCAAAACCACCATCACCTTTTAATGAGGCTTTTATTCTGAAAAACCCTATTGTGTGTGCATGTGTGTGTCTGTGAGAAAGAATATTTTTTAATTAAGTAAAATTGTACAGTCGATCATTTGGTCATAAAAATTAAAAGAAGTTATTTAATACTCGTTGATTGTTTTTAATAAGGCTTTTATTTTGAAAAAAATGTACTGTGTGTATTCTTTCCTCTGTGTGCAAATTGTCACATACCCACAATGCAATGCACCAAATCTGTTTATGAATGTAAAGGGAAAAAAAAAGTTCAACATTACCTGGGAATAGAACCCTCATCCTCTGTGTGGCAGTCATATTCACTAACCATTACACTATTTAATCAGACAGGTGCTATTTGAAAAGTAAGGTCTTTTAAAATAGATGTGAATTTTTCAAAATTAAAACCAAAAGTAAAAGTATTCTTCAATATAACTGTGATTATTCCATAACTGTATGTCCTATCTCACAAATTCTTTTGTGTGTGGCTTCTGCAGACTCTTGTGAATGTAGTGATGTGTAAGATTTGTGAAAAAAGTCCAAAATGGGACTCTTGAGTTTTCAAGATTTCTTAGAGTGAGACGGGATGTGGAGCGGAGGGGCTTGCAGTATCCCATCACCATAAACTAGCTTCTTAAACACCAACAAAGTCTGCTGCTGTACCAAAGACATTGTTTTATTTATTTATATTAAAATCACAAATCTTGACTTTACACTAAATTCTGCCATATTTTCAGATAAACTCGTGTCTATGACTTTCTTAACAAAAAAGCAAATGAACAAAAAAAGTAGGTAGGCAAAATCAAAGCAAACAAAAAACCAGACTAATTTAATGAAAAAGAGGTGGTTATTCTGTCCCCCTTTGTGTGTGTGTGTGTGTGTGTGTGTGTGTGTGTGTGTTTGTGTGTGTGTATTTATGAGTGATGTATGTTCTAAGTGTTTGTGGCAGATTTTTATGTCTTGATAACTGATATTGGGGGCTCCCCAAGCCTTTGAGCCTTTGCCACCCAGAACGACAGAATACTCTTTTGTTTCTTCCCTGACATCTTTAAATCTGAATAAATGACACAAATGGTTAAAAAAAAAAAAAAAAAAAAAAAAAAAAAACAGGCACATGTTTATCCTTTTTTGGTTCACTATTCTAACAAACGTAAATCAGCAAGTATTGGTCTTTAGGAAAGCTATAGTAACTATTAAAAGATTAAAATAAATTAAGATATTACCTGATGATGAACGGTGATGATTCTCTTCCTCCTCCAGCTCGTCTACAACTTCTGAGCATTCGGTTAGCTAGGTTACATCCTTCCAGTGTTGCCAAATCCTAAGTAAGGAAAGTCGCTACTGGCTCTCTTAAAAGTCACTAAATGCCGCCAGGAATTCTTGAGCTGTGGCAGAAAGTTGGTAAAAGTTGGCAACACTACCTGTTTCAGACCTTACCCAGCCAGCAACAAGAAATTCTGTTTTCTGATTGGTTGAGAAATTCTATTTTCTGATTTGCTAACTCAAGACAGCTGTACAAGTAAACAGTAGTCTGCCATTGACTCAATCATAGTAATGCGGTTAGTTAGGGGGTCAAATTCCAGTTCAAATTGGCACAGAAAAATAATAAAAAACAAACAAAAAACAAAAGGGCCTTGCCTTTCCAGGCAAGTCCACTCATACTGTGTGTGAGTGAGACTTACCTTCCAGGAACGGTCCCTAAATGGAGATTGTTAATTTGACTATAGCACATAAAATAGAATTTTAGGTATGTTACATATTTATTACAACAGGCAATAAAAAACACAATTTCTGGTCTCAGGCATGGTTTTATTGCTATCATATTATTTTCCACATACAGACCAATATTATCTCAAGGAGGCCAGACCAGTAAAAAAAAAAAATAATAATAATAACACAATAACCTATAAATAATGACAACTCCAAATTTTTCTCTACGTTTTAGTCCAATAAAGTAAATATGACATTATAAAAATGTTTACACTTACAACTATCCTTTCACAAAAAATGTGAATAACCTGAAAATCTGTGGGCAATCTAAGTGCATTTTTAACAATAGTATACCTCAGTTTGCAGTGGATTGGAAAAGTATTCATACCCCTTGAGCTTTTCCACATTTTATCATGCTATGACCACAAACATAAATCTATTTTATTGGAATTTTATGTGAAAGACCTGCACAAAGTGGCATACAATTGTGAAGTAGAAAGCAAATGATACATGATTTTAATATTTATTTTATAAGTGCAGTGTGCAAAAGTATTCAGCCCACTTTTCTCTAAGTGCAACCAATTGCCTTCAAAAGTTGCTTGATGATTGCTGAATGATTGAATGTTGACCAAATGACTAAATTGAGTCCACCTGTGTGTAATCTAATCTCACTACAAATACAGCTGTTGTGTGATGCCCTCAAATGTTTGTTAAGGTGAGACACTACAGATGAATAGGGTAAAATTTTAAAATAATAGA
The DNA here is from genome assembly GCA_037367295.1 of Apogon hyalosoma. Taxonomy (NCBI): domain Eukaryota; kingdom Metazoa; phylum Chordata; class Actinopteri; order Kurtiformes; family Apogonidae; genus Apogon; species Apogon hyalosoma. Next base: position 24,737,752 of record JAPQRP010000011.1, on the reverse strand, counting down.
TATCACCATGAAACTTCCTCAGCTGATTATTTACACAAGTATGAAAAAAATGTATTACACATGTTTGAAATTTGTATGTTTGATTATGCAAATTAGGCATAATTTCATCAGATATGTGTTCACACACAAGATGAAAATAAAATTAGAGGGATTTCAGGATATCTGTTTTCATTACCTAAACATCAAAATATATTACCCACAGCCTTAAAAAATTAATTTTCGCCATATATTTTGGATTAAAATGGTGTAAGTAGGTGCTATATAGGTTAAGATGTTTCTACCAGAGCATGGCAAAAAAGTCATTTTGAGAAAATGGTATTTAAAGATTTACACAGGAGAATTGAATGCATTTCTATAGGAAACAATTGCCCAAAATCAGAATAAATGCTCAGACCCTTAATAATAATAATAATAATAATACAGAATATTTGAAGCTCAATAAAATTGATTATTTAATAACCTGGCAGGCATAGAAGGCCTACAAGTGTAGTAATTCAATGAATTAACATTGATGTGTCATGCACCAAGCTGGGGCCAAAACTCAGGCTAGACAGCTGGCTGGACCCAGAACCAGAACAAGAGTAGATGCCACAGCTTTATAATAATAATATGGACCCAGAACCAGGCCAACAGTAGTAAAGTCTTTCTAAAGGATCAATGTTTAGAAATTGACCCGACACAGCAGAATTAGGGAATAAAAAATCACGCATCAGTTCATTGAGACGTGTGACATGCATTATTAGCCCTCCTGGTTTCCCAATGGTAGCTTACGGTCAGATGTGCTGCTTCCTGGTGGTTTTTCAGCTCATCCAACAGACTGATTTCCCTTTTCACATCTTGCAAGGTATAACTGCTGCTTTGTCTTCCCTGAATGTTGCGGAGTTAGGAGTATTTTCAGACAACCCGTGGTAAGCTAATGAAGAAGTGTGTCACGTGATGCATCTGAGCAAATCACGTTAGTTGAATCCAGCAGTAGCCAATGAGGTTTCATCATTAGCATTAAATCCCCCCTTGGACATTCACGATTGGTTCCTAATAGAAAGGAAATGTCCTTATTTGGTTTACAAATCGTTGTGCACGAGACTCAGACCTTTCCAACAATACCAGCCATGACAGTGTTCAGTGAACAGATGAAAGACAGCACGCTGGTTTGGAATGCTAACTTTTTGGTAAATTCGGGAGAAATTTACTGCCTCAAGTGAACAAACTGTAATAAAATAAACATCTTAACGTATATTTTCAACATTTTCTTTATAGCAGTTTGAAAGAACACATACTGAAGGAGTGAATTAGCCCAAAATTGACCACTGAATGAAAAATCGATGTTTTTGTCTGCCGTGTCTCACCTTAAGAGAATACTGGGGAGCAAACATCATCATGATGTCCAAGGAACACACCAGACAGGTCAGGGATAAAGTGTGGAGAAGTTTAAAGCAGGGTTGGCACACTGCACTTTTCAGTTTTTCATTTGTAAAAAAAAAAATCAAATCATGTAATCCTTTTCTTTCTACTTCACAACTGTATGCCACTTTGTGCTGGTCTTTCACATACAATTCCAATAAAATATATTTATGTCTGTGATCGTAACGTGACAAAATGTGGAAAAGTTCAAGGGGTATGAGTACCTATGCAAGCCACTGTATCATTTACACATTTATGCCAGGGTTTCCCCTTCATACATTCTTGATTTGAATTTCACTGCAGAATTCTCAGTGCCACTGCAAAAACAAAAAACAAACCACTGACTTTCAATCAAATCAAATTTTATTTATATAGCGCTAATTCATAACAGAAGTTATCTCATGACACTTTACATATAGAGCCGGTCAAAACCAGACTCTAATTTACAGAAACCCAACA
>JAPQRP010000011.1:24699972-24720626 GCA_037367295.1 Apogon hyalosoma | reverse complement strand
AGACACTTGATTTGTAAAGGATGTTGTGTTCTGGTTAAAAGAAAAGAAAAGAAAAGAAAAGAAAAGAAAAGAAAAGAGGGAATGTTTTGCTGAAGAATATATTTTGTTTTGGAAAATAATACAAGGAAGAGGATTAATGTAAAAGTTAAAGGATGGGTAGGAGATCCTGGAAAAACGGTTTGAGCAAGCTACATTTTGAAAATACACAGTTCCAAAGTCCAAACCCCTTTCTTCAGACTTTCCTCCAAAGCCATGCCTCCAGAGTACCGGAACATGCAATGCTTGTTCCTGAGGGTTCACGAGTGCTGCACAGCATCAATTTGCTAACCTTCACTAACTTTTCCTCATGGCTCATTCACAGGTAAGAAAATACCTGACATTATAATGAACCTAAACAATGAATATGATTATTGTTTCAAGTTACATTTATCAGTATATTAGATTAGAAGTTGGACTTTTCACTTGTTATTTTGATACGTGTTCTAAGTAATCTTGGGCTAGCAAGAACAGCTGATTGCAGAAAGAATGATGTCAGGCTAGCAGCCCACTAAAGTTTACTTTGAATGCTGTAATCTGTGCATTTCACTATTATGTTTGTCGGCAGAACAGCCCCAATTCATACCTAGCTGGCTAATGTTACATTCCCTAGTGATTTATGTTTGTGATATGAGCATAAGCCTCATACGGTCCACCATGCTGGTTTGTTTACATCTAGCTACCACAATTCCTTGCCCTCAGGCAGGCCATGTCCACACCATTTTGCAGCTTTTCCTATCCAATTTTGTTCCTTGTCATTTTCAAAAAAAAGTACTATTTAAACACAGTCATTTCAGGAAATATCTGCGTCTCCACGAAACATGGCATTAGCCCAGTAAAAAATTGCTACAGCATTACTAACATAGCAGTTCTTCCAGTTTGTTTTATCCTCTAACTTGGCTGAAAACTTGTTAAAATGACAACATAATGCCAGAAACCAATGAATATTTTCAAAAAATCATAACGACATAATGTGTCAACGAGTCAAAAATGAAAAACTGTATTTGAGAAGGCTCTTCACAAGAAAAAGGAACAAAAAGGGCTCCAAAGTGATGCCATGGTGGCCCCATTTCTGCCATAATGTTCCTAAAGGTCGCTTTAGGGGCTCAGTACTAACTTACAAGTGTCTACTGTATTTTAATTTAGTAAGTTAGCTAATATAAATAGTGAAGCTCTGGCTCTGGCTTTGTTTCCTATACAAGTGCTCCAAGACTCTGAGAACGTGTGATTAGTGCAAGGAATGTATGCACTTTAAAAGGGGGAGATGTCAAGGAATGTGTTACGACATGAAATGTTTTATGACAAGATTTATGGCTGTCAAATGTTAATGCTGCCTGGATATGTCAGAGACCAATAAAGAGGTTAGCATGTTTGCCAGCCACAATCTCCAGGTGTTATTACCATTAGAATAAACAGACAAATTTATTACACACTATCCAAAAAAATGTTTTCACTCTACCTGAACCAAACCAAGGTTCTGTTATTACCATTAGAATAAACATACAAATGTATTACACACTGTATCCAAAAAATGTTTTCACTCTCTTCCCCGAGGTTTCTCTTTTTCCACTGGGTTTTTGGAGTTTTTCCTTCCCGAGAAGGAGGGCCTAAGGACAGGGGGTGCCCGGGACATTAATCCATTTCCTTCATCTGCTGTTTGACTGAGGTTTGTTTATATCCAACTAACTCTGTGAAGCCCTGTTAGACAACCTTGTTGTGATCTAGGGCTCTACAAATAAAATTGAATTGAATTGAATTGAATTGAACTCTCTACCTGAACCAAAACAAAGTTCAGTTTGATCCTGACCAAGACCACCTCATTTGGTCAGACCAAAGATCTGCTATTTGGTCCACACCAAGGTCCACGGCGATTTCACGCCTGCAAATTTGGTTTGAATCAGTCCAAATGGCTGGAACCACCAGGGTAGATGCAAAAGTGCCTGAGATTTCCATTTGCCGTCATTTAGTTTTGAGCTTTTTCTATAAACCTAGGCAAATGGACACTGCAACTATCTGTAGACAGAAATACCCAAGGATTAAAATGAAAAAATTATTTTATGTAAAGTGTGGTCCAATCCTCTGAGAATCATTTTAGAATTTACTGATGATTATCGCCTATTTAAGTCCTCATTCAATTTGTACATACTGTAATTTTTATAGAGACATACTGAGCTTGTTGTAAATATAAGTGTGGATTTGTGGTGAGATCAGACTCCACATTTACACTCTATATGGTTCCTGACCCCCTCTTCTGCACTCCTCTCTCTCTCTGTCTTCCCCAGTCATTTACATTTATATTGAATTAGAAGCCATGGTGGAGAGCGAGTGGAGGCAGCCGAGACTGATTATAATGGGAGATTACAGGCCGACTGCACCACCATTATGTTGTGTAATTACAGAGAGAGAGAGAGAGAGAGAGAGGCAGAGGAGGACAGGGCCTTAGATGCCCGCATGTCAGAATCTATTTCATTAAAGGAAATAATGTTACTGTGCTTTCTCCTCTGTCTACCTGTGAGTATTACTGTGAGAGCTCAAACCCCCCACCCACCCCTTTACTGTCACTTTTAAGGGTCACTATTTACTAGAGGCAAATGTCTAACAAAGTATTAAGTAGGATGTGTAAGACCCCATCAGGCAACTTACTGCCACACCTTGATCTTCTTCATTGTTTCATCTGAAGGCATCAATCGCATCTTGTAATGCGTGAAGGATGAAGGACATGCACTTTGTAACGACCTAATTGGATCAACATAATGTAAAATCTGCTGGAAAAGACTATTTAGTGTTTTTCTCCTCATAACATCACATATTTCACAGGGAATGATTTTAAGTGCTATGTTGAAAGAACAATAGTACCTACTCATTTTGTGGTTAAGAAAGATTATGTATTAGGGGAGGTTTTTCTTGCAAATTTACTATTTTCTAAATCCAAACATTTTCACATTTTATTTCCTATTTTTTAGGACAGCAGTATGAGAGAATTTGTAAAATTTAGGAGTTCATAATCTCACACAATCTATCTTGCTCTATTTAACTGTTCTCTAGGCACCTTTTACGTAAGCTTGAGTTTCACATTTTTATAATACAGGCATTTGTAATTTTTTAGTGTGAAAGAATTTGCATTTTAATCACATAAAATGTCATGTTACAATGTGAAAATGTGAAAATGTCCACATTATAACGTTATATACTACCACATTATAACAAGATAAGTTATCATGTTATAACCATCTCACTTCAAACTCTGTTTCTATCAGTGTCACAGGGTTGCCAGTTCTGCACCAGTTTGTCATCCTCCTCTGCAGCCTCCTCCTATTTCTAATATGGTGAAGTTAAGACTTTTGGGTCTGAACTTTCCATTGCTCTTCCCTTCATTGCCTCAATTTAACAATCTTATGCTCCCACTCTTGGCACCAGGATGGCAACTTCACTTTCTGCCTTCTTCTCTTTGTAGCAATCGCTTATTCCCACCATAGCACTGGGTTACTGGTCGTTCACCACTCTGTTCCATCTTTTCAGCAACCGTTGGTTAATATTGGTTTGAGGTTTACATCAGAGATACCAGGTTGCCCACCTGGTGTTCCACTAATTCTGCTCATCTTACAGGATATAGCACCAGGTGGCCAAGTCCATTGTTGACAGACTGACCTCTCTACATCTCTGATTTGCCACAACCAAATCATGTCCAATTTTTCTGGCCAACAGCCTTGCCTCCCACCGTCATACCAGCCTCAAAACCCATAGTCTCCTCAAACCTGCACCACCAAATAATTGCAGAGGCATCCTCTGCTCCCCTTTTAGTGCACAAGGACAAGAACTGGACACTTACTTAACCATCACCTTCCCTTAAAATACCATAATTTCCCTCCTCACCATCATCATCGCTTCCATGATTGTCTTCAATATCACATTCATCTTCATATTGCCATCATTACCATCTTTCTCATTGTCACCATCCTTTTTAGATTAAAGCTTAATGCACTTATTTAAAATTGTGATCTTTGTTTATGAATTGGAAATAATTGTATAAACATTTTAGGAGCAGGGCCATACATCAAACAACAGGCAACAGGTACATAAGTGCTTAATCAAGTGAGTCTGGGAGCTGCAGTGGACCCTTTTCAAGGCCTTTCCCTAAACAGTCACATCATCACCATCATTATTATCATCATCATCATCCTTGCCATCATCATCGTCGCCATTCTTTGCAAATGATTTTAAATACAAGCTAATTCCATTTATTTGCAGATGTGGTCCTTGCTGTTGAAAGTAGTAATGGTGGCACTACTAGGCTATAGTTTGACTATTAAAACAAATAGGTTTCTATGAGAGTTGCAGGTTTTTTTCTCCATGACATCACCTATTGGTTTTGAGCTTTCATGTTGAGGCAAATACTGCAGTTTGGGTCTTGAAGATAGATAGATAGATAGATAGATAGATAGATAGATAGATAGATAGATAGATAGATAGATAGATAGATAGATAGATCGATAGATGACTGACTGTTTTGCATTGATAGGTTATTTTTGTAGCAATTACTGTCATTTCATTTATTCCAAGCTTCATTCATTCATCATTTGAACTGCTTTATCCTCACTAGGGTCGCAAGCATCGCTGGAGTCTATCCCAGCTACTTATGGGCAAAGGTGGGGTACACCCAGTTCATCAAACACATTCACTTATTCCAAGCTTATGGCAGCAAATTACAAGGTCACATATTTAAGAAGGATGTTTAGAAATTGATACTGTCAGATGAAAATGGAATAATGTTCTATATATTCTTACAACTCTAAGCTGACTATGTTTTATCATTATTATCATTATTATTATTATTATTATTATTATTATTATTATTATTATTATTATTATTATTATTATTGTTGTATTAATCATCTACTATTAAAGTGTAATAACATTACCTGTGTATGTATAAGTGGGGACCAGAAAAAAACAGAACAGTCACTGGCTCATGTTTTAGCAGCTACAGTAGGGAAGGTTTAAGCTTTTTTGTAATTTATTCATGCATAGATGCCAGTCAACAAAGGAGTACAAAGTGTGATAAAGTCAAAACCTTTATGTTTATATAATATATGTAAAGTAGTCAGTCAGGAAGACACATTTTGACAGACTTTGTATTATGTGTCACTCGCAGTTTGCTGTAAAACTGATAAAGCATCAGATTGTGGAAATACAGTATGTAATCATAATGGCAATACACCCAAGGGCTGTATAAATGACATGATCCCATTTTTTTCTGTCTACCAGACTGGACAGGACCAGAGTAGCACCAGTTTTCATGTCTTTTATTATTACTTTTTTATTTGTTCTTGAAGAATGAGGTGAAATGTGGTGCCCTTTCAGTGCTACTGGCGTGTCACAGAGGCAGCCCACACTGAGCGTTTTCCACACAAAAGTAGATGTTATTAATTTATTAGTTTATATAGTAGGGGCAATGCACATTGCACACAATGCACATTAATGAACATCTGTATTAAACAACATCAAATGTAAATATGCCAGATTATAGCGAAAATGCTAATTTCCATCCATAGTTCCAGGCAGGTAATACATTCATTCATTCATTTTCTGAACCCGCTTTATCCTCACTAGGGTCATGGGGGTCACTTGGAGCCTATCCCAGCTACATAGGGGCGAAGGCGGGGTATGCCCTGGACATTTTGCCCGTTCATTGCAGGGCTGATATATAGAGACAAACAATCACTCTCACATTCACACCTATGGGCAATTTAGATTAATCAATTAACCTATCACTGCATGTCTTTGGATGGTGGGAGGAAGCTGGAGTACCCAGAGAACCCATGCAGACACGAGGAGAACATGCAGACTTCACACGGAAAGGTCCCACCCCCATCGACTGGTGTTGGAATCGAACCCAGGACCTTCCTTGCATGAGTGCTATCCACTGCACCACCGCATCACCCACTGGTATCACAAAACATTCCAATTAAAACTTACAAACAGAACAATAAAAGAACAACACAATAAAAGTGCAACACAGTAAATGTACAACACATTAAAAATAGTAAAGATTAGAGAAAAGTTATAAATGATCAGAAGACTAGTTTTTAGCCACTGTTTGAGTGTAGTTTTGAAGGTGGAATATGAGGAGCATTCTCTTAAGAGTGGTAGACTGTTCCAGTATTTAGTTTCTATTATGGAAAGTGTACTTTGTCCAAAAGTGTTTTTTTTTTCTTTCTCTTTTTTTTTTTTTTTTTCTGTGTAGGACTACACAATCCCAATCCCACACAGAAGAACCATACATTGGTTTAAAAACCTCAGACATGGGAGAAGGGGCAAGTCCATGTAGCACTTTGTGAATAAAATATGCATATTTTAAAAATATTTCATTCTCAAAACTTTGTTCAATTATTAAACATTGAGGAGGTTGTAAGAGTCATTATCACTACGAGTAATTAAACTCGATGTTATGGTGACTAAGGTTTTAAAAGAGTAATGTTGATTGTAAGGTGTTATTCAAGAGCAATCACTGAGCAAGTGGCTCCACCAAGTGTTTACTATATGTTACTGTATGTTCTTGTGAAAGAGCATGAGATCATTCTTTTGTGACATATATTATATAGATTTTATAAGAATGTATTTAATTTGACCAGTTGTGTGTTTTGCTGTCTTGATAAAGTATGTATTTTTATCTGGAAAAGAAAACCATTTTTTGTTAACCTATGTTTTATTTTGAAAGGCCTCATACCGGAAGTAAACATTGCCTAAACGGTGTTTCCGTTGAAGGTCTTGTTGAACACATTTTCTGTTGTTATTAACCTATTTGTCCACATACGTGAAGTATTGCTAACGGTATAGCTATGAGTGTCGTTATTCCTCGAATAGAACAGCTGTCTGCCCGAGTTATTCGAGTTTTGGGCTGTAACCCGGGACCCATGACCCTGCAGGGAACCAATACATACTTGGTGGGAACAGGGGACAGGTGAGCCACTGGAGCTGCACTGACTTGGGAAGAGGATTACGTTCATGTAGTTTCATTCACCATGAACTTAACAGTATCTGTATATTTCTAAATAAAAGGCACTAACACTACAAATAGTGTAATAATAAGTTTTGGTGTTTTGGTAACGTTAGCTCAGCTTGCTCTGTTAGCTAATAACAGTTCTTTCAATCAGTCAAGGTTTCTGTTATAGTTATAGACACAGACATTATGTAAAAAAGGTCTAGCATATTTCATAAATGCAAAATGAGACATTACAAGTCTATTTGTATAGCGCGTTTCATACATATCGTCAGTTAAATGTGTTTTTATAAATAATTATACTATATTTATTACATACCTTACTGTAGTATGTACAGCAGTAAAAACGAAAGTTTAATTTAAAAAAAAAAAAAAACCTGAAAAACAGAACAGCTTCTATAAAGTAAAGTGGTCGTATTTAGTGTGACCTTCCTTTTACACTTAACATGTCTTTAATCCTTTTGTTCAGACAATAGGAATTTTTTGGCATTCATTTTCTGATTTTTTTTTTTTTTTAATTCCAGGTGTCATTCAAAACATGCCAGATGTTTCTAATGGTTTTTGCTGTTTCTTGTCATAGGGTCTAACTTGAACCTTTAGAACCAATTTAGTTCCGTTTTTTGTGTGTCTTTTAAGGCTGTGCATATATTTCCTGTATTTTCTTGTTGGATCTGAAGAAAAGAGACTGAGAAATGAATATGCATGTTCAGTTCAACGCTGCAAAAAAAAACAAATCTAAAAGCTGCCTAAATTAATATTAATATAAAGTTTGCAATTGCATGTTAATTAAGTAAGGCAATCCATAGATGTCAAAAAGGGGGGGGGAAATGTATTATCAAAATGAGCAGTGAGAACTTTACATCTATGTACAGCTATGTTTAAAGCCTCACATTGGTGTTTCTTCCAGACGAGTGTTAATAGACACTGGAGAGCCTGCTGTTCCTGAATATATCAAGAATCTGAAACAGGCTTTGAAGCAGTTCAATACCAGCATTCAGGAGATTATTGTCACACACTGGCATTATGACCACACAGGAGGAGTGGAGGACATCTGCAGAAATATCACAGGTGTGTGTATCTAGCTGAAATATACTTTTGTTTTTAGTGCTTTGCTTTAAGAGCTCATCCTGTAGTGCCAGGATAAGAGCACAAATGTCATTTTTATGTTGTTTGGTTGATTGCGTAATGTAATAGAGGTCAAAGACAGCATGTAATTCCACTCTTTGTTTTATCTCTTGCAGGTTCAGAGGTCAAAGTCAGTAAACTACCTCATTCCAACCGGGCCTCAGAGTCAGTTGGAAATAAGAGCTTTACTTACTTAAAAGATGGAGACGTGGTACAAACGGAGGGAGCCACACTCAAGTCAGTTCATTTTCTGTGAATCCTGAAAACAGATGAAAACCACTGATGGTTAAAACTGCAAGCAAACCTTATGCTGGGCCACTATGGGCCTCTATTTAGCCATTTCTTGTTAAATGTAGAAGGCTGATGCCTTTCTATAGCAGTGATGTACAATTAAAAGTCACTATTTTGAAACTTTTGATTATAAAGGTCTGTAGATTAAACTGTATTTTTTTTTATTGATCAGTATAATTCTGTCACATGATTTGGCTGAGGTGCAAGCACTGGAAAGTGGAAATAACATGGTATGAATTCTGTATTCTCACCAATAAATTGTGGTGGTCTTCCATTTGGTGTAGAAGTGTTCGTGTATGTTTGTACGTGAAACATTAGCGATCAAGTTTTGTATGTGTAGCCCAGTCACATTAGGAGGCTTTTTCTCGTTTTTTTTTTTTTTTTTCCTGTTTGCTACATCAGTTCCAAAGATTCATAAAAGATCACCTTTTTTTCCACTTCTGATCCTTTTTGTGAAATTTTCCATATATTTACACCATCATTTATGAAAAATGCTGATAATCCTAGTAGATACAATCACAGATTATAGTCAAAATTCTACTAAAGAAAAATTACACTAGATGCAGAATATGCTTTTTATTAATTACTAGAGTGAGTAAATACAGTTGTCTGTGTTTTAAAGTGGATAGGTATAAATATGAATCTTTTATTTTTTTCTTACCCAGAGTGCTATTTACTCCCGGCCACACAGATGATCACATGGCTTTGTTGCTGGAGGAGGAGCAGGCTCTGTTCTCTGGAGACTGCATCCTGGGTGAGGGCACAGCAGTGTTTGAGGATCTCTACGACTACATGAGGTCACTCCAAATCCTGCTGGACTCCCAGGCTGACCTTATCTACCCTGGTGAGTAAATGTCCACTGATTATGGATGCTAAAGATGTGAGAATACTCTGAAGATAGGCTTAGGTACTTTGTCTTGTGCCCTCTTACCATGTATTTTCATGCAGGCTTTAAATGTGGTCAACCACATGAAAAATATGACTTAAACACCAAGGCTGGAACTGAAATAAGAAAGGAACAGAAGCTATCAGACTCAAAACTCAAACAAAATGTTTGTCACATTTCCTGTCTATTCACATATACAGAGATGAATCCCAGTTAGTGTGACTTGAAGAAAATATTTCTTTTGTGTTAGTAAGACAAGCAGCACATGGTCACCATTTAGAAATAAAATAAAAGTGTTTGCTGCTGGTGTGTTTGCAGGTCATGGCCCTGTGGTTCAGGATGCTGACTCTAAGATCAGACAGTACATGAGCCACAGAGACCAGAGAGAGCAGCAGATCCTGACAGCAGTTCAGTCTGATGCAGAAAGACCTTTCTCCTCATTGGAACTCGTCAAGATTGTCTACAAGGTTAGAACAAAACCCAAACGGACTTTGAAGCTTTCCTAGCCTAAGAGGCTAGACAACATTCACACTAATATGTTTTCATTTGAAAAATGCCAAGCAAGCATTTTAGTAAAGTTTCAGAAAAAACATCATCTTTTCTAAGTCCTGAAATACTTATCACATGACCAGTTTAATAAAATGGTCATGCTTTTGTTAAAATCAATAAAGTTGGTAGCCCAGGAAGTTACATTTACAATAGACACATTACAAAGACTGTCTGCTGAACTTGCAGTGTAAGCTTCTGCTCTGTTCTAGGCTGTAGATGAGTCTGTTTACTTGCATAAAGAACAGGGAAGTCACACCTGGTCAAAGGTGATTACTGAAGATGTATGTGGGCACATTTTAATGCTGTGTTCTCTTTGTTCACAGACGAGCTTACAGTTTGTGATTGAATCACTTTGGTCACATTTTATTGTAGCTCTGGACAGAACCTTGGTTTCTTTCTGTTTAGACCACAGTGCAACCCTGGAGATTATAAGATAAAAGCTCTGAAAGTCTGTTTTAAGAACTCTAAAACACCAGAGTAGTGTGGACATGTTCTGTTTTAAAATAAAAATGTAATGTGGATGGGGATGAATCTGTTTTTTTTTTTTTTTAAGTTACAGTATCTGTGACTTCAAAACATGCAATGAATCAGAGTAAAAATAGGATGATTCTATTTTATTTATACATTTGCTTCTCTGCCTCCAGGACACACCTGAGTATCTACATAAAGCAGCTGAGGTAAACTTGGTTCATCATTTAAAGAAACTGGAGAAAGAAGGCAAGATTAGTCTGGGTATGTCACATCTCCACCACTGTAAAAACTACAGCAGCATAATCTAAAACGTACAGTGTGTAAGATTTTAAGTGTTCTTTCCAATAATCAATCTAATTATTGATTATAATTGAAAAATAGTGCTCAATCAGTAAAAAAAAAAAACAATGAGTTCAATCACATGTAGCCTAGAAAAACCTGTTTAAATATACATTGTACGGGTACTGCTTTGAGGTATGGGCCCATGGTCATACATGGAATTCTGTGAGACCAGGTTGATGGAAGTGATGACAGAGAAGTTGAGGTGCTTGCCATTTTGGCAGGTTGTGGAAACAAAGTATTCGAAAATCACGAAAGATACAGCCAAGGCTTTTTGTCCCAAAGTGCCAGCCGTTTGGTAAGCGCAAAACTGGAACAGAGAAATTCTGCTGTCTTTGCATTGATTCAGATATTTGCTGCCACCTAAGGTAGGGGAGTTACACACTGTACCTTTAAAGTATTGATTTACACAGGAACTATTTAAATTAAGAGTCACTTTAAATTACACAGTCTGTATGTGGAGAATAGTTGTTGGAAACATGTTGAACTATGTAGAAATAACCTGTGGAGTTGGACCGTTAAACTGTTTTCATCCAGTATAGTGTATATTCAAGAGTTTCTGAGTGAGTGGCTGTAATCTATTTAGCTGCTGTCTTAATCCACAGAGGTAGGCCACTTTGGTTCTGTCCTTACTCCTATCTGCTTATCCACTCTCAGTGGACTCACTCCCGGCATTTCAGAACAGAATATTTCTTATTTCTGTTGATTTTAAAAACTGAGTTTTATATACTTGGTGATTACACTGACTTTCAAGACCAGATTATTGATTGTATGTACTGTTAGTCATTTAAGAAAGGAGACATCCACTCAATGTCATTTGAATTTATAAATATATTTTCTCCTTCAGTGAATGAGCCCTCACAGAACATCAAATGGAAGAGCAACCTGTGAACCTCCACTGCTCAAATGGGCTTAAAATGAACAAGAAAATGAAAATCCATGAGCTCAGCTATTTTCAACCCAAAACATTACCTTCAGGTACTTGCTGATATACCTGATAAAACTGTGTGACTGTTCTGTTATCTGTGCCTGTGTAAAGCTTTAGTGCCCTTGAATGATTATATTTTGTAAAGCCTCCCATGTAGTGCTTTTATTGACATGGACTGTGTTTACATGGACCCTAATATTCCATTAATAATGTAAAAATCGGTAGAATAAGTCAAAAAGAATTTTCAATCAAAGTCATGGGGGGCAGCGATAATGTGTTTCATAAGAAAATACCAGCCATGTAAATATGTGATCTGATCCTCCTTCTGCACCAGATCCATGAGGGAATTTCTGAGAGGGATGGAAATGATGAGGTAGAAAAACAAAACTGGTCTGTGGATGATTTAGCTGTTTGTTTTTTTGAGACTTTTAAGGATTGTGGAATTGCTTGATGGTCAAAAGGCTTGTAGTAACAAAAAAATAAAATAAAATTTCCCAGAACATGTTTTGGGTTCATCATGGTCTTCTGAATAATAAAAGTTCTAAAACCAATTCTTCTGTCATATTTCCAGCAGAATGAGCAAAAAATACTTTAAAAAAATCTATATTCTACATGCTTTTAACATGTAAACCATAAAGCACTGCCATGTTGCCTGTGTTTTGTCACATATACTGCCACAGCTGCCAACACTGGCCCTCACAACGCTCAAGCACCATCACATAATTTATTAAAAATAAACTGATCTATGAAACAAACTGAGTTCTGAAACAAATTGACTAAATTGTCAGTTAGAAAAATTTCAACTATGCACAAATTAGCCTAAAAAGTCCAAAATCACTTTAAATAGGATGACATGGAGGGAGTAGGGTTTATAAGCTATACTTGAGACATTTTGGCTTCTAATTTGAAGTGCCTTCATGACATCCCTTTTGTTTCATACAATCTATGACATAAATCCACCTTGTATTGGACGAGTGTCAATGTAAACTCTTAATTTAGAATCTCTGTTCAGAGTGACTAGAGAGCTTCATTTCCTTCACATCTTGTACATTTGTTTCCTTTTTCATTTTCTCTTCTGTCAAACTTCAATAAGCCAGTATTTTATCTGTTTAATAGCCCATATATTGCTGTTACTTATACAGGTGATACAATGAGGCCTATTGTGCAGTGACACACTATATGCCTTTGTGTCAAGCACTGACAGAGCAAAGTACTCTGTCAGTGAATTATTGTTGCAGAGTTCTGTGTCACTCTTACTGATGAGGGTCCACTTGCTCTGGATGAGTTTTAACACAGCTCTAGTCAGGGTTTACCTGCAGTTCAGAGTGTTTACCCTGTTATCCACCAGTATACTCACTACAACAGGAAATCTTCACATATTTTCACCCTGCCCTCTGACACATGTTTATCAGCTGCTATTTTTATTTAACTTTTACTTTCACTTTTACAGTTCTGATCATTCAGCACTCAAACGGTTTGCTTCATATTGTCACTAGGTGGCAGTATCTGTTCATTTGTCGTGAGATCAAGTTGTAAATATTCATTCCAAATGTTAAGAATGAGTGATTTTATGATAAATTGTAAGGATTATAAATGTATAATTTTAAGAATGAGTGATTTTATGATAAATTGTAAGGATTATAAACATATAATTTTATTGAAAAAAAAATAAAGACAATGTTGATTAATGTAACTGAAGCTTCTTGATTTTTTTTTCCCAGTTAAAAGATGCTTTAAAGGGTCAAATAACTCAATAACACTCATCATGGAATTGTTTTTAGATTTATTTCCTTGTTTTTACTAAACTAACAGTGACCCCTTGCCCTGCAGGCAACTCCACTCTCAGCTGTTTTCATGTTGACAAACAGTTTTGATGTTATCTGCTTTTTGGGTACTTTTTTCTTTGTAGGTTCTTCATGAACTCCTTGTGTCAGGCAATGAGTGTCACTACTGTAAGCAGCCTCATCCCTAGTGATGTACAACTACTATGCAAGCATAAAGGTTATGGCACAGAAAAATAGAAACAGAAATCAATACGCCAGTTTTTGTATTATAGTTGTAAACAACCAAGAGTCAGGACTTAAGAAACACAGTTAGCTAGAGCAGTTAGTAATAGATTTCCATTTCTCAGTTGAAAACATAGTTTAACACAAACTTCAGTTAAGTAGTCAAACATGTGAAATGTTACATATGTTTGAATATTTAACATCCTTGTTTTCTCCTAAACGAGTTTGTTTACATGTTTAGGAGAAAGTAGCTGCTATCTCCCTATTATACATTAACATCCATTTTGTACATTAACATCTTTGAGTTAAAAAGCTATTTTTTTTAGATTATTATTCTTATTGTTATTATTATTGTTATTATAACCTTTATTTAATCTCTTCCATTTCTGTTCATGTCTCTAATGTGTTGAGGTGTAGGCCTTGTTTGCAAAATAGCTTAACAAAAAAAGTAACAACAGTAAATTCTGGAAAAAGTAAAATCAAATAACAAATGGGCTTGAATTGAAAAATAATTACACTCAGAACATGGGTTTTCAGTGATGATAAAGCAAACACAACAATGAAAGACATTTCAATAAAACATTTAAAACCAATTGAAATATAAATAATTTGAAACAAGAACAACTACTGTTAAAATATCCTCTTGTAAGTTGCTTTGGAAAAAAGCATCTGCCAAATGCATAAATGAAAACAATGGTCATGAATGAATGAATGCCCTGAAATGATCTTCCAAGCTTTTTCTGCATGCTTGTTCCATGTTGTAGATACACAGTAAGTAAAACTACATTTCCAAATATCTCTTTACAAATAGTAATGAGGTAATGTAAGGAATATGACCAAAGGGAGAGAAAGAGAGGACCACCTAACATTTGCATACAATTCACAATGATGAGTAGGCTACTTTACTTATAGCCAGTACATAAACAGCATTCTGTGGATTGAGTGTGGCAGGAGAGGCATACATGTTTAAGATATCACCATAATCCAAAACTAATGATCCAGAACTGATTGTAACATACAAAGATCATTTAAAGCCTAAATGTACAGCTTTAAAAACAAGTAGTTTTATTTAAAGTGAAAAAAGACTGTCGATTCAACAATATCCACTACGCCATCAGTACAGTGTAAAGTGTAGGCTATGTAGAAGGCGGAGAGCCGACTCTGCAGTGTGGAAGCGAGATGAGTGGAAGTGGAGGTGGTGTGTGTGTGTGTGTGTGTGTGTGTGTGTGTGTGTGTGTGTGTGTGTGTGTGTGTGTGTGCGTGCGTGTGTGTGTGTGGTGGGGGGGATCTACTGGTAAAGATAAACAGCCGAGGAGCCTCTGAGCCACAGGAACATGGCGGCTGTGGTCATAGACGCTCTCTACCGCTAACCGACAGCAGCTCACTGACTACGCCGACAGCTACGTTCAGCACGTCACGCACCGATGGCCGCTCAATTCTCAGGTAAGTTTCCTGTCATTCTGTTACCCCCCTCACTACGGTAACCCCACCCCCACCTCAAATAGACCCTATCATATACCCGTAGGGTAGGGATTTATGTAAAGTGTCGATTTGACGCTGTCATGACTTGAGTATTTTGCCCAATAACGTGCGTCGTTATTTTATAACTTACATTTTAATGGTATCGTAGCTATCAAAATATATATTGTGGTCAACTAGTTAAGTTTACTAAATTACGTTGTAAGTGTTGCGGTGGTGGTTGGTTACTGTACCCACGGTAATTTTCTCATTTGAATGAATTGTAAGAGGTCGTACACACGGAGACTTTTCGCCTGTATTACCTCTAATGTTGTAATCGATATCGAAGAAGGTTTTGAGCAATATAATTGCTAGCTAAGCAAATAAAATGCGTAATAAAATTCTGCCCTTCATCTGCCAAATTCGCTGCTGGGTTGTGAACATTTGCTGAAAAAAAAAAAAAAAAAAGACTTTTCTGTTTGTTAAACGTGTTCAGATACTGGTGTTAAGTGCACAAATATCGCAGGCAGGAGTTTGATGTTTAACAGTTGGATGTTAGAAGCTCTTCCTGCTCAACGCAAGTCAAACTGCCGGCGCGTGAATCTTGCGTTAGCTACACGCGTCTCTTTTTCGAGTTAGGCTCTTTTCAAAAGTAGGATTTCACTGGTCCCAAAACTGAAGCAATGGTGAATGTAACATATGTTCTGTGACTGAAATAAACACTAAAGAGATTTACAGTGAATATGCGGAGTCATTCCCGACTAATATCGATCAGACTTTCTCAACCAACTTGAAGCAATGTTGTGAGAATGTATGTTGATTTGACTTCCCGTACGGCTTTTCAAAATAAAACAATTCAGTGTGAGCGTCTACACATTAATAATAAAATTATCTACAATTAATGATACATTTATTTGTAAAAACGGGAATGAGAAAGAAAAACATACTGATCGCAGTAACGTCTACAACTGCATTTAGCTGTCAAGAAATAATTTTGAGGTAAACACATATTTTATCTTGGTACTTAATGTGCCTGTTCCGCATGGCAAAGTAGTTTGGAAAATTAAATCCACCAGTGACATTAAATTAATAGTAGATGTATTGAAGTATTTTCACTGCAACCTACTACTTAAGTATTTTACATATATACTGATGTGTTTGGGGTGGAATTATTTGTGGCTTTTATTTTGAGGAGTAAATCTTTCATTGCCCAGTGCTTGTTCCTGTTCATGCTAGCTTAACAGCTGTCTCATGTCTAATTATTATTATCTTATTCCTCAAGAGTGAAGTTTTCTTTGGTCAAAGGTAATGAAATTGTAAATTAATACATTTACATAGTCAGCTGGAAATGATTTTTGTTGTTATTGGTTATTGTTCGAAATTAAAACAGAAGTGGAAAGTAATTAAGTGCAAATACTGTCATTGTACATTAATACATTTTTCAGGTATCTGTACATGGATTGCTATGCTTCTGACGTCCTTTTCATTTTACCCTCTGTATTTTAGGCCTAAAAGAAATGTTGCTGTTCAATGCTTTTAGAACTTAAAAGTTGATACCAACAGCACAGGTGTAAATGAAAAGGATTTCATTTTCTTTTTGTTGTAAATCCCAGCAATCAAAATCAAAGTAAAGAGGATCAGGGTTATCTGAGTTCTCATTCAACAAGATGGAAATTATGTGAATGATGTAACTTGTATCCTGTAGTATCGGGGCACTTTTAACATGGTATGGTCTTATTCTCCTCACTGAGAGCAGATCTCTGTCCACCAGAGCAAAATCTGCATGTGAAACATTTGAAATGGTGAAAAACCAGGATATGATGTTGTTATAAGATCCCATTTTAAAGGTAACCATAACAGGGTTACTAGGAATTTAGATGGTCAGATATTACCTTGTCCAGCTTTGCAAAAAACTGGTTTTGTCCTGATCACCGGCTTTTCTTGTTAGTATCTTTATCTAGGCTATTTTATGATTTTTACTATATGTATGCCACCATACATTTTGATGTGTTATGATATGTTTGATATAGTGCTGACATTTTAAGTTTTAAAGCATCTGCTTTCTTGAGGCTGTGGGGAGGTGAATCTTCCATTTCTTTTAAACTGTTATGTCAGTGGTAGTCATTGGCAAGAGGTCATAAGGGACTGATGTAGTTGCACATAGCACATTGTGTGGATTGCATTTACACCTCAATAAGATCTGCACACAGTAAGCCAGACCACTTCCAGTTGTGGTCAGGCGGATCCAATTGAAATTCTCTCGCAGTGCTTTTGCACAAACCTGCATTTTTTTCTGTTCTGGAAAACTGACCGGATAAAGACTGCATTTTGTTGGCTTTGCACTTAAACGGCTTTTGGAAATGTCTGTATTTTGACAGCACTAAAGTTGAATCAGTACTTGTACTTTTATCATGGTCTTTTTTCCCTTCTACTGGAGAAAACGTGTGGAGCTTTATGAGTTATGAAAATGACATTAAATACAAAAACATCTTTTTAAGCTGTAAACAGAATCATGCAATAGAGTTCTAATGAAAGATATGAGTGCTGGTGATAATGCATACAAGCACCCATAAAAATGTAAAAGTCTGCATTTTGTTGGTGAAAACAGTTCAACCTGTTACTTCCTGAAAATCTTCTTTAGCTTTTCCACCTCCTTGCTGATGTATTGTCACTTAAAGTATTATTTTAGTAGGACTCTACCTTATGAAATTTGTTTTGAGAAAAGTGTCACTAACTGCTGTTCAGTCCTCATGTCTTCTGGTCATATTCTCCCAGACGTCACAAATTTTCTGGTGAGTCAAACTGCAACTGTTTTATCACTCTATTTGGAAACACTGGCTCATGGGGGTGGGAGGGTTTGATTGGTTAATTCATTTGTTGTTTTGAATGTGAAATATCTTATTAAAAGACCACAGTGACACAACCACACAGGCTGCAGAATCCGTGTTTTTGTTGACAAGCTCTGGGGTTAAGAGGGTGGGAAAATACTGTATGAACTACTCCTGTCTCACATTCACACCTGGACATTCAGATACTGAGCACCTCCATGTTTTGTTTTCTGATTTCGTCACTGTTTTCAGAATCAAGTGATGGGAGGAGTTAGGCTAAGTTACACTTTAATAAATAAAGATATGTACATAGTGCTTTCATTGCATTGTATGAACTGCATGCTTGTGATTGTCAGTGCTGCATGAAAATGTTTAAGACTTTCCTCTGACAGTTTGCAGTACGTAGTCATCAGTGCAGGTTCAGGAATGTGTCTTTATTTGCTGTTGTGCTGGTTTGTCTGTTTACTGTTGTGCTGGTATGTTTGGTGCAGAGAACCTGTAAGTTTGCATACGTGACAGGTGCCATCCAACTCCTCTGGATATGTTATCTTTGAGGGCTGGACTCATGATTTTTAGGCTCTTTCAAGTGTATTTGTTCTTTCTGTGCACCCAAAGGTGAACTTTGTGAATGATTGCAACATGTAGACTAGGTAACCAAGCACCATGGTTATTCCCTTTTTCCACTAAAATCTAATATGTGTTGTATTTAAAGTTTTTGTTTTATGGACTGGTTTCACATCCAGATAGTTCAATGACATAAAACAATCAGTTAAAGTGCTTTTAACCCATAAAGACCCAAACATCCACTGGTGACCAAAATCATCTACTTATGTAAACTGTTTAATACCTGTTGATCCACTAATCCTATCAATATATGTAAATAATTGGTGTAAAATGCAGTTTGTCATCTTTTTATGATAATCAGATATGACCTATTTGGACGTTCAGAGGCTCTGTAGTGAATGTGGAAACACCGTCATCTTCTACAACATTGATTCATCAGTTAAACCCAATGGAGTTTGATCAATAACAGTGGATGGACACACTTGTTTTTACATTCAATTATCGGTATCTTTGTTCGAAAAATTACTTTTTCTTCAGTTTTTTTTGTTTCTGATACAATAACCCTCAAATTTAATCAGAGCTTTAATGAACATCTACATGATCAGTGAAATAAATATAGGAAAACACCTTATTTTCACTAAAAGAATGCAAAATGCAGAGGATAATATTATGATGAATGGTGATAAATCACTTAAGAAAGGTAAAATCTGCAGAAAAATTAATTTGGGAACTGCCACAAAAGTAGCACTGGGTCTTTATGGGTTGAAGATTGACCCACATATGCTTCTACACAATCAAGGTTAGCCTACAACAATCTTCAAAAACAAAAAGGTCTCTGACTTAGAAATTTTTGTAGTTTGGGACTTTTTTTCTCTAAGTGAATCAAAAGTGCTCCAAAACTGTGTTAAATTTACCAGATAGATTTCATAAATCTTCATTTGGATTTACCAAATTTCTAGACAGCTATTTATATCTTTACTAAATAATTAATTCAACAGAACACCATGTTTCAAGAAATGTAAGAAAACTAAAAAAACAAATCAAGGTAAGCTGAGATTGTCAAGTGTAGCACAGTGGAATTTAAGAAATGCAAATTAGGCAAATTTGTTAACAAGTGAGTTGAAATTTATAAAATAACTCTTTTTGCTCTTTTTTTTAAAACTCAGTATTTTATAGCTACATTTTTTTTCTACTGAAAGTGATTTTATGATTTAAAAAATTACATTCAACTTAGCATTTGTTTAAAATACTTTAAGTATTTTAATAAGTAAAAGTTGTGTTTATTTATTGACTAATAATAAGTCACCTCCCATTTTTACACTGTGCAGTGGGATTTCTTTTTGAAGGTTTATTACATTATCTGGTTAAATGTCACTATGCTGTGATTCAGTTTCAATCCCAAAATATGCTTATAGTGGTTCAGTGAATGTGCAGGAATGTACTTAAGTCCCAGATCTTAACATAAGATTGGCAGTCTTTTCCAGTGAGGGATCCTGAGGGGCTCAACTTCACTGAATCACGTGAGGGCTCAAATAAAGCCCCAACCAATGAGAGAGAAGGCAGTAGCAGGGGGAGGTTACAGTGCCCAGGCTCAACTATGCAGCTTTTCTACAGCTCTCATCCTCATGAACAGAAGTCTTGCACTCTTGTCTTACATTCCTGATCCCTGTTTCTTACCAGTCTATCTGTATATTTACTGGACTGCAAGGTGTTGGTGTTGCTTACTCATCTGTGTTTTTTTAATCAGACTCTTGCTACTTCCATTGACTAAATACATATGCATCCAACCATGTGGCTTTCAGCCACATAGCAGAGATGTACCATACCTTGCACCGTATTCATAATCATATTAAATGAACAACTAAAGTGTTTTTTGTTTTTTTTGGTTTTTTTTTATAAATTTCACAGTGAAACTCTGCCTTTTTGTTTGTGGTACTGTGGTCATCACTCGCTTGGGTCTGCGCTAGTCAGAGTACCCTACATCATTTTAAGTTACCCTTGCGCTGTGAAAGTACCTAGAATAGCAGAAAATTTTAGTTCAGTATGTTTTCAGTAGGGCGGCACAGTGGTGCAGTGGGTAGCACTCGTGCCTCATGGCAAGAAGGTCCTGGGTTCGCTTCCCACACCAGTCGGTGGGACCTTTCTGTGTGGAGTTTGCATGTTCTCCCCGTGT
>JAPQRP010000011.1:24678573-24699872 GCA_037367295.1 Apogon hyalosoma | reverse complement strand
TACAGTGGATCCATTATTCATTCACTCACACATTCACACTTTGGTGGTGGTAAACTACATCTGTAGCCACAGCTGCCTTGGGGCAGACTGACAGAAGCGTGGCTGCTATTTCGCGCCTACGGCCCCTCCGACCACCACCGAGCATTCACACGCATCCATACACCAGTGTGAGTATCAGCACTGGAGGCAAGTAGGGTGAAATGTCTTGCCCAAGGACACAACAGTACATGACTGGGACAGAGCGGGATTCGAAGCGCCAACCCTTCGGTTATTAGACAACCCGCTCTACCACCTGAGCCATGGCCGCCCCAATAGCATAGATCCTTGTTGGTCTATTCCAGCCTTAGCTTTCAATCCAGCTAGATTCACAGAGGAGATTGTGTCCAGATCTGGCTTTTGTTCAATGTTGAATGTAGTGTGACTCTGGGTTTGATGAGGGAGCAAAGTGCCACTGACGATAAACAAAGCTAACCTCTCCACTCTGGTGGCCTCACTTTGTTTTTCCATTCATGAATGATGGAGAATTTTGCACATTTATGGGTCCAACGCATTAACCACTGAACAGATTTTGGACAAATGCGACTGACATTTGAGGTTCTTACAGTAACATGTTTACAGTTGTTGCCATTTTGAGTATTATTGTTCTGTACTAGATTGATACTGAGGTGTGATGATGTTGCATGTATAAATTGGTGTAGATGGGAAAACACGTTTGATATGTTATGTCTAATCCTGTGCACATGGTAGAGTATTCATGTATCTGTATACATTTGAGTGAACTCACAATTCAATTCGCATCCACGCAGGCATGTTCAATATTATTGATCCCAGTCTATAATCGATTGGCCTCTCACTTTACATGAAGCTTCACATACAGTGATGAGCCACTGATGGCTAAGTATTCAGTAAGCAAGACTTTTATAAAATTGTTCAGATGTGTTTTAATACTGTCTTCATCCTTGGTGTCCCCTCCTTTTCAAGATAGGAATTATTTTTAATCTTTATGTTGGCTCTCTGTATAACTGTTATTCTACAAGAAACCAAGGGAGTAAAAATATCACACTTTGCAGAGGAACAAAGAAAGTTAATTGCCAGGAAAAGGAAACATTATTAATAATTTCTAAGATATTTTTTTAAATTATTTGAATAGCACAGTAGCTGTTATAGTCAGTTAAAGTATACATTTTTTCATACGTGATCTGTTAACCAAATTGTTGCAATACCCAGTATTCAGTAAATGACAGCTCCAAAAGTCCAAATCAGTAGGTATGTGAGCTGTCAATTACACCTGTCAATCACAGTCTACACTGCACATATCAAAGCCCCTACTTGTCCTAAAATTATATCAATAGAGCAATAATTTAAAGATAGACCAGAATTGAGTTCAAATAAAACAAAGGAGATCATACTGACTCATGGAAAAAAAAAGTTTAGTAATTTTCAGAGAGAAGTTCAGTGTAAGTCTATGGGAAGCCAAGCTTTTTGGGGACACAGCTTCACTTTCAAGGCAAACTCCTTTCCCTTGGGTCTGGACCTGATACATCTACCAAATTTGGTATGTTGAAAGGAATCCCCATACCTTGATTTTTGAAATTATGTAGGGCTTCACTATTTAGCAATTAGCCATGAATCAGTGAAATTCACAATGTTGCTATGGCAACACCATTGAACAAACACCCAACATTTCAGAATTTTCTTTGCAGAGTAATAGAATGAAGTGTAATACAACTACAAATCAATGGGGTTAATTCTGTACAATCCATTCATTAAAGTACAGCAGCTGAAAGGGCATTTTCAAATAAATTTTCAGAGATGGCAGACCTCCTGTTAGGTGTAGCCTATCAGTCCAAGTTTCTACCTGGGACCAAGTTGAGGCCTGATACTTCAGACGTATGTGCAGAGTTTAGAAAATCTTTTGCAAAAGTTAGTTGAGCCTCTAAAAATTTGACCAATTTAGGACAGGAATTCTCCATCCAGCTGGGATGGGATTAACTATGTGTACAACCTGTCAAATTTGATCTATGAACTGCTCATCTGACCTGTGATATAATAAGAAACGTTAACAACAATTACTACATTAATAATAACATTTTTCCCATTTATTTAGTATATAATGGCTCATTATGGGCAGTCATGAATGACAGTCATTAGCTGTTCAACACTGTTTACTTATGCGATCTATCAGCTCTAATTTTAGAGGATGTTATTATCGATGATATTATGTCCTATAACAGTTGTTATTTCTAATTTATTATAAGATGATACCAAATTACAGTACTCTCAGTTGTGGAGATCAGAGGGGATACAGTTGGGCTCTGAGGCTTGTTTAGCCAATAAGGAACATTGGTTGATGTAGGTTGCGCAGAATGTGAACCGCTTGCAGTTTACAGCAACCGTCATGAGAGCACAAAGAAGGGTGTTTGCTTTCCATTCCAGCACACCAGTGTCAGAAAAAAAGTTTACAACAGTACAGTAAAATATAAGGCTGCCAGGTGGCTAGGCAGGGGTACTGGTTGGTTGTTAGGTGACCCGGTGATAGACAACTTATGTTTGACTGAGGATGAATGAAGCACAATCACCCCTGAAAAAACAAAATGTACAGAGCATCAAGAGTTTTAAGATTCATTCCACTGATTACAGTGGCACAAAGTTGAAGTTTCAATGTGTATTTCAGTCAGGAGAGAACGAGAAAACTTTCAACAAATGTGTTTCAAAATATGATGATAAAAAGGAAAGGACTTTGTTTAGACCCCATCAAAAAGATCACCATGCAAATTCTAGAGAAAAATCCTCTGACGCCTAGGCAAAAGTGGTTGTGGTGGAGATGAATGGAGCTGATGATGAGACGCCAAAAGATTTCAGAAAGTTAAACCAAGGCCAGATGATAGAGCTGAATTAGTAGAGTCACTGAAGAGCCAGAAAAATAGTGAAAGTTGAATGACAGTGGAGTGAAGGAAAATGTAGAAATTTTACAGCTCATGTGGGATGGGCTAACAGGGAAGGTGTCAGGTTGGGATTGAAGGAACATGGAAATCCACCGATTGGGAAACTGTGATTGTAACATAGAAATCTTGTAAAGACAGTTGGTTGTCCTGACTAAATTTTGGCTAAACTTCATTATTATGATACCTTCACCGTCTCATTTTGTGTTCATGTGCCATACTTCAAGACTATTATCTATCAAATGATATTTGCATTTGCAGTATCAAATTTGGTAATTTACCTAGGTGAGTTTACTAATTTTATTTGTTTGTTTGGTTTTTACCAAGGGACAATAATCAGTGGAAATGAACTCAGTATGACTTAGCTACTATATGTCAAGTTTTTGAGGGACTAGTATTACCTGTGGACCTCAGGTGATTTAGAAATCGCCCCCCTCAGCTGTGTTTCATGTGGCACATTCAGGCAAGAGTCGTTTTTTTACTTGATTTTCCTGAAATTATTTCCAAAAAGAACTGACACTAAACTACAAAAATATGCAAATCAGGATTATTTGGTTTATTTTTGTCTATTTGGCTACTTATTCATTTTGTGTAATTATTTTATTATTTTGTCATTACTTTTCTCATTTTGTTATTTGGTTAATGTTTTTGTTAATTTTGACTTAATGTTATTTGCTGTTAAGAAAGCCATTAAATACTAGAACCATTTTCCAGGTGGAATGGTTGATATCTAGCTTGCAGTTATGGGGCAGACAGACCAGGAGGCAGGGTAATGACACTTAGAGGTATCTCTGTTCCTAATGATGCTATGTGACCAGAATGCTATTGCATTATTGTGTTTCCCTGTAAAAGGGATGTGATGCTGTTGTCAAGGGACCAAATTAAATAGACCATTACATTAAAATTCTAGATTTCTTTCAATTTTAACATTGGAAAGTCAGCAAAATATATAATAATGGCTTTGCCATTTTTGATATTTATGTACACGCATGGTCCAAATTGTTGGTACCCCTCTGTTAATGAAAGAAACACCATGTCACCAAACAGCACACTGACTACTTGTCACCCTTTAAATAGGTTAACTGACTGATTCAAAGTTTGTAGACACCTGTGATGCTAATTAGACACACCTTGGATGAACATGTCCCCATGGTGAAATCATTTTCAATCTTTTCTAGGGGTAACATCATTTTTGTCAAGGCCTGTTTCATGAGTTTGTTTTTTAAAATAATTCTGTTGAACCACAATTCAAAAGCAATGTCTGATTTTCATTGGTTAATTTTCATGGAATTTTTATTTATTATTACTTTTGTCAGATTCAAGTTATTTCTGTGATCATTGTGGGTTTTTTCTTTCATTAACAGAGGGGTACCAACAATTTTGACCACGTGTGTAAATGTTTATTTATTATGCAATTTCCCTGCCCCTTCACTGTCCTTGCAAAAAGACATGAATTTTGTGCTGTTAGTCATTACATCAGGCTGCCTGGCAGTGTCATTTTTGTTCTGTGCTCAAAACCTCAGTTATTCTGCAAGCTGAGCTCAGAGGGTGATTCACAGCTTTAATTACAGCCCATACACTAGTGTGCTTTACTCCCATGACATCTTCTATTTTGTGAGGTTAGGTCCATTCTGTAAATTATGTTTTCCAGCTATTCCCTGTCATCCAGGCTTTTTTGTAATTTTGTTTCCTGAACATTGTGTTATTTTTCTGCACTTTTCATATAATTTTCAGAAGGCAGTGAAAGACTAAAAAGAACATTGCATCTATTCATGATGGAATGGGCACCTCCTTTCTCCTCTAACTCTCTATACCTGACCTCCATGAGGCTGTAATCTGAAACCTGTGTGCTGCCTGTCACCTGGAACATACAAGGAAGTAGAGAGTGCACAATATTTCTTCAAAGCCTGACAGACCTGAAAGTCTGTTTGTAGATAAATGATAATACACAATGATTTTCAAATTTGCCACACATGTTCTTTACCACTTGGAGAGATGCAGTGGCCAGTTTCATGCCCAAATTTCAATTTTTGGATTTTTTACAAAGTTTTGAAAATTTCAACTTAGAAAATATGTCCATCCCATTTCTTGGACACTATTGACTATTGGTCAGTTTGATGCCCAAATTGCAATTTTTGGATTTTTTTTTTTACAAAGTTTTGAAAATTTCAACTTAGAAAATTTGTTCATCCCATTTCTTGGACACTATTCACTCAGTGCTTTTCAAATTTGACACACGTTCTTCATCACCAGGAGAGTTGCAGTGCACAGTTTAATGGCTGAATTAAAATTTTTGGATATTTTGTACAAATTTTTAAAAAGTTTTTGAAAACATTATAAGTTAAAGGTCCTGTACAGAGAATTTGTTTAAAGTGGATTGCAGTGACACCTTCGGCCAGAATCAGTGGTGTTTTTAACGGACAAAGACTTTGCTTCCCATGAGCATTATCACCTACTGTCGTAAGGGCATAATTCTGGCCAAGGCATGCATTTGATTTGAAACTAATGAATGAAGAGCAGATCCTCTTTACAACTTTGCATTTCTTTTTTCAAGACAGCACCTTGCAGGGTGCAAAGTGACGTTTGAAATGAGACAACAAGCAAACTTCATAAAGTCTGTGAAAACTAAAGTGAAATGTAACTTTGGGTCCGACTCCTGCTTCTATGTCTCTTCTTCTCCAGAGCTCCGGAGCATTATTCACAGACCGGTGCTATAAGACGAGTCCCAATAATATACATTTGCACTAGCTTTTCCACAAAGTATACAAGCATTTTCAGAAATGAGTCCAGTCATTCAACACCTTCATCATTCTGCAATAGCAGTTCAGTGCTTGCTGCTTCAGCCTTCTGCATTCACAGTATTCTACCGTTAGAATGGTCTTGTTCCTGAAGGGCAGTTTAGTATCCAGGCCCCGGCATGAACATTAAACTCCATACAGAACTATTTCAGTCTCACCTTACAAAGCCTTTGGTTTGTGACTAAAACAATGCTCCAAACAAAACATATTACCGACGCCACAGAGCTAGCCATGTGACTAAAACAGAAGCGTTTGCTAAGTGTTTGACTGAGCTACCAACAGCCACTGGAGTAAAATACAATGTTCCAGTGCATATGTATAAAGAAAAGAAGCATTCTATACCTGTGTAGAAGGAAGAGGGCCAACTCTGGGTCTGTTTTCATTCCTTTTAACTCCCTTAGTTCTCTCCATCAGTTCAATGCAGTGGTTTACCAGTATTTTAGCCCCTGATCTATCACTCTCCTGTTTAGCTTTCTTCTTTCCGCCAGTTCAGCTCCAGTTCCAGTGTTCACCATTACAGTAAAATAGATCCAAGAAATTAATTTCTTTAGGAAAAAGGACAGATCTTACTCCTCACTCATTCAATGTACTTATCACTGAACTCTGCCAGTTGGTTTGGTGTTGTCATAGTGACGTAAGTCTGCCGTAAATCAGTCCAGTCCTGTCCGACCTGACCAGGGAAGCTGGAAATAGCATTTGAAAATAACATATTTTGGTGCTGATAATCTAATTTTAAATTGCGGACTATGATCAGGCATATATATAAAAAAGAGACTTTTTCAAGATCATGCAGAAAGTCTGTACAGCACCTTTAAGACTCAAAATTAATCCCTGGGTAGGCAGGGTATCAGTGACCAGGAGGGGCAAAGTATTGTGTGACCGAGCAGGGGTATTAGTAAGTTCTTCTTACTTTTTCACTCGTTTAAGGTTAATTTTCAGAGTATTTTCATTTTTAGAAATAAATTCTAAATGTAAGCATCAGCTCCATAGTTATTAATATCTGTCAGGGAAGTAGTGTGAGCTAACAGTTGAGCTGGGTGGAATGGTCTAACTAGAAACATTTTTATTACACTGGCCGCAGGGTATTGTCATCAGCTGGTCATCTGTCTGTCTGTCATGTATGTACAAAAACTTTGGCATGCACCAGTGGTTCTCATCTTCGGGGGGCAGCAGATAGTGAACAACATTGACAAGGTGAGGGGCGTTCACTTTCACTTTCTCACAGCTTTATCGAAACGTCCTCCACATACAGGTCTAGGGCTGGGTAAAAAAAAATGATTTGATCGATTATAGATCGATTTTATTTAAATTTTGTTTAATCATGTAATAGTTGATGAGATCGATTTTTCAGAATAGGACCGCAAGTATCTGGCCTGCGTACTGCCAATGCAGAGGTGTGGCTGGGTCTGTCTTGCAAGCCCCTGGGGGAGACAGGGCATCTCGATCTCGCTCGCAATGCGGGAGGAGCGCAGAGGAAGGGTGGGGAAAACCCCGGCCTCATACTCGAACCCACAGGTGGTTCGCAGAAGCTGGTTGGTCTAGGATTATTAACTTGGATCCACACTCAGCCATAGGTAATGCTAATGACTGAGTGTGGAGTTAGAGGAATAGTAAAGTGACAATCCTGGATGCCCCCCCCTCAGCTCAGACAGATTGTTTCTAGTGACTATCTTGTACCAAGGGCCCAACATGATTATGTTTCAGGGGGCCCAACATTGGTAGCAGCACCCCAGGGTGATACTAATGCGCCTTAACACTAGAAGCCACCAGCCATAAAACAGAATAAAGGTGATGAAGAAGTCCATTCTGAGCCATTGTAGAAACATGGTAATGTTTCTCTCCCATTCATTATTTAAGAGCAGATTCAGCTATTTACTGCTGAAATTTCATATTTATTTCCTTTCCAGACACACACAGACACACAAACACACAAACAGACACACAAACACACACACATACACACAGACATGCATGCAGACACACAAACACACACACACACACACACACATGCATGCAGACACACAGACATACAAACAGACACACACACAGACACACAAACACACGCATGCACGCATGCAGACACACACATACACAGACACACAAACACACACACAGACACGCAAACACATGCACACATACACAAACACACAAACACACGCATGCAGACGCACGCACACACACACACACACACACACACACACACACACACCACACACAAAATATTGTCTCTCAAAGTTCAATTTATGGTTCACACACAACACATTGTTTTTCAGTGTTTAGTTTATGGTTCATACACAACTACACACACCTGCCCTATACACACACATGTTGTTTTTCAATGTTCAGTTTATGGTTTAATTTTCAATTTGCACTTGCAATTCTAATTAAAATAAAGTTGGTTTTATGAAAAGGAATTGACTTTTGTCTTTATCATACCATAAATCTATACGGGTCAGTTTTGACCCGTAACACCACAGATGTCACTATTCTTAATCATTTTAAATTTAAAAAAAAAAAAATCAAATTTTTTTTTGGGTAGGTGTACTCTATTAGTTTACAAGACATGGATAATATAATTACTCATTTTATCACTATAGGAAATATAATTAGCGAATTTAAACAGTTTTTGCAATTGAAAACGAGTGGTATATTGTAAGATAAAAGGCCTGTGGAGCAAAAAAATTAAATTTAAAACAGTGTTTCCATGGATATGAATACATACTAAGTTAGCTATGAGGTGAAAAACAATATTGGACGATAACTAGTGTTTTTAAGTATTTTCAGGCTGAATTAAATTACGGATCAAATTTGACCCGCTAACACTAAAGATGTGGGCAGCTTTCTAACACATTATGAGGGTTAATACCAGCATCTATTGCCATGTTTCCACTATGTGGAACTGGTTTGGCTGGACTTGACTTGGGTACCCCTGGAGACCGTTTCCATTACAGGATACTACCAACTTTAGAGTACCTGGACGTCGTAGCAATGGGGCACGTTACTTCCATGTTGTCTGCTCATAGAGTTGCTGATAAACTCACTCGTTGCATGTTGTCTCGTTGCAATTTTTACGTCGGCCACCAAGGACTGAATCTCCTTGACCCACTGTGGTGTAGTTTTGCGGGCTGTCATCATGTGGATTAACCTATCGCCATATTTACTGTCCACTTCCGCATCTGTTTTTGTATGACAGCAGGTCACAAAGACTACTGATGATGTAACAGGTCGGGGTTGTCCCATTTCATAGGAGAATGTTTCAATCCCTACCCCTTGCAGCTCTGTTTCAAGGGGTAGTGCCAAGGGTAAGGGCCAAGGAGGAGGGGTAGGGGGAGGACTAAGGGGTGAATTGGGATTGGGCCTCAGTTTTGTCCTGAGCCACAGGAGGCAAAATCAGGGGGGAAAAAGTGGAAGAATTTAAAAATAAATCCCAAGTTTTAGCAGCTTTCTCCCCTCGGTCTACATCAAATGAAATCAGATACAGATTAAATGTAAAGATAGTTGACACAAATCATGCTGTTATGGAAAAGTGAAAATACTCACACCAAGCATCTGTATGAAGCCACAGAGTAGAGCAGTAGGGCTATGTCCAAGGAAATCTGAAGAATGATCTATAATTACAGCTGTCAATTATGTATTTATCCCCCTACCTGTCAGAAAACACCTATTATTACAGTCTGCATCATAGGGTAGATTTTCTACAGCCTGAACATTTTTGCCTGAGTCCGCACAAGTGGGTAGACTGTTTGTTTCTCCTCAGACCACTTAAATTACAAAGCAGTGAAAGAAAAATGGAATTTTCCCTTGATTTCCTCAGTGGTGCCAAAACTATTCATTCATTAACTATTATTAATGCAAGTAATTATTAGATAATTTGGCCAAAATGAGTAAATGACAAACAAGTGGTGCCAGGCACAACAAACCCCACCCCTCGCACATATTTTGCCTATTATAAGAAAATGCGAAGATTTTAAAAATTTATAAAAAATTTGAACTTTGACCTACTGTTCCCAAAATGTGATGAGATCTATTCTGGGTCACTGGCGATCTATAAAGTTAATTTGGTATGAATTCAACCAATAGTTTTGCTGCTAGAGTGTTAACAAACAAACAAACAAACCAAATCAAAAACAATACCCCTTGCCTCCCCTCTGGGGGGGTGGGATAATTACTTGACTATTATTTCCACGGCTGGTAACAGTCTACATCTCTGTACACATCACAGGTTGTCTTTGTCTGACCCAGAGTGCCTTGCATTTTCACTGTAAAGATAGTACTCCTGATGCAGCCATACACTAGTGTTCCCTTCAGTGCAACATGTATAACATGTTCTCTTGCTACTGTTGAAGAAATAAGAAATGATGACTTCAGATGTCAGTCTGTAATTTGCTGATCTGGGTTCTGAGGTTCTCTAGGTTCTGAACTCATGCAGTGAGTTTGACTGAAATTGATGCTTTACACTTAGGATAGAGTGTAAAAAGAATTAGTATTAATTATAAAACTTTGTTGGCCCAGAGACAACACACTGCAGCGTCACAGATAAATCTGAAGCAACATGTGAACTAGGGTTTACTTCTTCAGATATTGTCAGAATTTCTCAATAATGTCCAAAATGAGTTTCTCCTCAGTTAACACAACAAAAAGTTTCACATTTTGTATCAGGACTCTGCTCCAAAGTATAATCGCAGGCCTGGATCATGTCTAGTATTCACCTATGAAAGCTTTCCTCAATCACTGGCTGTGTTTTTTCCTAAAATCCAAACCCAGGATTAGAAGAAAGGCTGGAGTCCACTTAAGCAGTCAGGGATTGGTCCTCAGTTTTAATTCCTTAATGGCTGCTTTGACCCTCTGGCCTCATCTTTTCTTTCATCTCAAATTATTTTCCAATGGCTTCACAGTTCTTGGCTACTGTGATTGCATTAGTATCGGCCTGAACACAGAACAAGGCTTTTTGTCACAGGCTACATTAGTGTTCATTCAGCATGTGTGTCTTTGCAAGGCAAGGTCATGTGTCTTTCCAGATGTTTGTGAGTGTTTGCACCTTTGTCTATTTCAGACATTGATTTATGGATTGAAATGTTTTCTGTTTCACCCTAATATGGTTCTTTTTCTAAACAGCAACCCCCCCTCTTTTTAAGAAGTAAATTCTATTCATAAGACCTTTGTTTGACTTAATATATCTGGACGCACTACAATGACAAAATGACTATAACCTGTTGCAAACTCTTAGAAAAACAGTTTGTAAAAAATTGTTTGTGTTGGATTTAATCTGTGGTCACTGTGGACCGCTATGATATGGGATGCAGCAGGTGCAGAGGCTTTAGTCTGTCATTAAGATGAGCTGCAACTTAATTTATAAACCTAAGTTAAACTAGTGTTGGTTTTGGTTCTTGAAGTATGAATTATGTTTATCATATTATATAGATTTCACCACAACACTGGTACACTTGTCTGTCTCCACATGTGTCTGTGCTATATAAGATATAGATCATATAAGTATATGATCTATATTTGGTATTTCAGGTGCATGTTCATTACAGCAACAGTGCATGCATGAATTTGAGTGTGATATAATTTTCTAATCTCTTTGCTTTCCATACAGATACACAACAAGATAAAGTTTTTCAAAATCATCGCTTCATTTTACTGGCATAAAATGCAATTCATGTGGACAGGTCAAAAATTCTAGTGTTAAATGTAGATTTGGTTTTATGTTAGGGTAAGGTTTAAGCCTTTCATTTACACAGGACAAATTAATTATATATTTACAAGTTATTTATCCATAGAAAAAACTTCATGTCTGTCAGCTCAAAAAAGGAAAGGACAGAAAAAGACCATCAAAACCAGTGATCAGTGACTAATTTACAGAATATTCTACACAGTATATACTATTATGTAGAGTATTTTTGCAATATATTTTCAGTCCAGTCTGTCTTCCATTGACAAAAATCTGATTCCAGTACAGATGAAGGATGAAGTCCTAGATCTTAGTGATCTTAGCACAGCTGCTTCTCTGGTTGGAATGTTGTGAAGTGGATGATTGTTCAAAATATCCTACATTTTATGGAGAGATCTCTCCACTACAGTTCCCAATGAGTCTGGCTTCTCTCCATACACTGAACTATCTTAGAATGAAAACACTAAATATTTGATGGTGAATATCAGCCGATCACACAGCGTTGTTGTTTATATGATATCAGTTCCACACATTGTGATTGATTGATGCCTTTAATTGCATTGTGAAATCCAAAAAGCCTTTCCTGAGTGAAAAAAAAATAATTTTGTTTGTTTTTTTCTCACAGAGAAGAAAAAAAGTGCTTTGAGATTATTTTTACTTTTGATTTGGTCCTGTATAAATAAACCTGAGCTGAATTCGAATTGACTTGCATCACTACAAATGAGAAAATAAATGTGAGAGAATGAGAATGTGAAAACATTCTGCTCCACATATTTGTCAGAGTTGTCTGGGGCAAAACATGAAACTATTAGACCATTTGCAGTTTAACATGGAGCCACAGCTACCTGCTAGTGCTACTGCTCAGCAAGTGAAAATCAACGCTGTCTGATGTATAACCCAACTAAAAAAAGTGTAGGTGTGAAAAGTCTCTGGCACTTATCCACTAATACAAAAGCTGTAGATCAAAAAGACCTTTTAACTTGTGAAAACTCTAGTTTGGACAAACTTTTAATGCCAGACGGACATAAACAAAGTATGATATGTTCAAACTGGGAGATGTATATTCCTGTGGGAAATGCTGCTGTCATAAAAAGCTGCTGAACTCAGATAATCTCTTTAGATAGCAGTTATGTAAAGTTAATAGGTGGAAAGGAAAGAGGGGCAGTTTAAACAGCAGGAGTAAAATTGTTTTTCTCTCTCTCTCTCTCTCTCTCATCGTGTATTTAAGCTATTATCTGATCTTCAGGCCTAATTATTCATTTGGAGCAACAGATACTCCTCCAATTTTTCTCTTCCCCGACCCCCTCCATCCTTTTTCATTGGTTTTATTTTATGAAATTTGCATGTGTCAACTTGTCTGTGTGAGAAAATGATTCTTTCTCCACAAAACTTACCCATCAAACTCTATGGCCTTTTCTCCTGCTGCTCTGCTGCACTTTCTGTTCAGTTTTGTTTTCCATTTGCTGTCTTCAGTCTATCCACTTGCTCTTTCTCTCCATTTCACTTCCTCTCCTCCTCCACCTCCCTATTTTCTCCCTTATCTGTCTTTCCTGCCTTCATCCGCTGTGTATCAGCCCTACAGACGGGCTGTTATGTAACAGTCAGGTGATGTGTTGGCCCATTGAAGGGTCTTAAAGGCCTACTGCTCTGACAGACACAGCCCCCCTGCTACAAACTGCTCCATCTGTGTATTCATCAATGTGTGGAAGATAGAGTAACAGAGTGTGAAGCATCCTAGCATGACACATTTTCATGGTGAGAGTTACTGCTTTGCTTTTGTTAGAATATTTCTATTAGTTATTCTTTAATCCAAGTAGGAAATTCAAAGGCTAAAAAACATTTCCACATGTCCCCACTATGACATTGCTTAATGTTTGACATAGACAGTGTCAGTGATTCCTTAAAGGAACTTTGATACTGAAGTTCCCATCACAATAAACATGAATAATGTATGATTAGTATGTGGCCATTTGTTGTTAAAAAGCAAAATAGAGTCTCTGTAGTGGTTTGACTTCACAAACCAAATTAAAGCAGCAAGCAGCAATTATCAGGCCCTTGCTCCTTCATGCATTGTACTGTGGGCACAGATACATTTTCAGAACAGAACTTCTTGCAGATGTTATATCAAATATTTAAATATTACCTACTCTGTATCAAGTGCTGGGCATAGAAAAATTGTATATTTAAACATAAATGGCCATGAGGCCTTTTTTTAGTGTGGAAAAAAATGCATAATAAATTACATTAAAAATGCAATATAGTTATAATTTCAGAATTTTGATTAGCATAGCAGTGCTAATGTTTCAAAAAGCACCCAAAACATTTGAACCAACTGCATCTAGTAGATCTAAGAAACATTATCTGAGTTGGTTTGGAGGTGGAGCTGAAAATTGGCTTGGATGCTGCATCTAACATAGATCGACCAGTGAATTGAGAGCTTCGCCTTTTGGCTTAGCTCCCTCTTCACCACAACGGACTGATTTAGCATCTGTAGCACTGCAGACGCAGCCTTGATCCACCTGTTGATCTCCTGCTCCATTCTACCCTCACTCATGAACAAGATCCTGAGATACTGAACCTCCTCCACCTGAGGTAGGACTTCCTCCCCAAACCGAGTGGGCACGCCACCCTTTTCTGGGTGAGGACCATGGGCCTCAGACTTGGAGGTGCTGATCCTCATCCCAACCACTTCACACTTGGCTGTGACTACATCATCTGTAAAAAAAAAAAAAAAAAAAACAGGATAATGTATGTGGATACTAATTTCATTAAATTTGCCTTTGGATGTTATGCCGCGTTTCCACTACGTGGAACTGGCTCAACTCCGCTTGGCTCGACTTGATTCAGGTACCAGGTACTATTCTTGAAGACCATTTCCATTACAGGATACTACCGATTTTACAATACCTGGACATCATAGCGGTGCAGCCGTGTCGTCTGCTTAGAGTTGCTGATAAACTCGCTCATTGCATGTTGTCTCATCTGAATTTTTATGTCGGCCACCGAGGACTGAATTTCCTCAACTGACTATGGTGTAGTTTTGCGGGCTGTCATGTGGATTAACCTACCACTATATTTACTGTCAACTTCTGCATCTGTTTTTTGTAAAACGGTGGGTCACAGAGACAACTCTCTGACCAATCAGTGGTCTGCAGTGTTTACACATCATGTTTTAGTATCACTTGGAACCTCAGCGGAGGTCATACAAAAAACTAGTACCACAATACAAGATTCCAGGTCCTTTTTCATAATGGAAACGCAAAAAGGCTGAGTCGAGTCGAGTCAAGCCAGTACTATGTAGTGGAAATGCGACATTAGTGAGACATTTTGGCATGCCCAAGACATGTATAAAATATAACATTTCATGCACCTGTCAGTGTGGTACTTTGCTGGATCTACAGTGATGAAGAACAATATGATTTAATCAATGTGCAGAAATGCTGACTCTACTAATATTGAAAATAGAGCAAACATGCTATTTCTAACTGCAGTAATTACAGACACCCTCTTTATTCCCACTGGGCCTCCCACGTAGTACAGTGTAATAATGCATTGTTTCCCTGAGTCACAAGCCACACTCCTGGTTTGTTTATGTACCATTCAGACAGGTTGTGCACTTCTTTAGCATAATCATCCTGATCTGTTTGGAATGATTAGGACCTTTATAATGTTCTACCACTTAAAGCCTGTGCCAAGAAGGTGATGTGTTGTCTTATATTTGTCTGAGTTCCAGTAAAATATTACTAAACTGAACAGCACTGGTTTTGATGAAACTGGACAGAAGCATTAGGCATGCACCAAGGAAAATCCTTCTAAAATTTTGGAGCAGGTCCATAAAACATCTGTAAGCAGAGCCTAGGTTTATTTCCAAACTCTATTTTCCACTCTTTCTTCAACACTGGAGAGCCCCAGATTAATTTAAAATATAGGCTGTACTGTACTCAGAGAATGGTTAGTTCTAGAGGTGTCTTTGATAGATAGTTGATGGGTTTGAGTAATTTTTGCAACTTCTTCAATATATCTGTTTTCCAGTTTCCTGTTATCTAATAATCTAGAAACTCAACAACAGATTAGCTGACAATAAAATAATTTGCTGCAGCCCCATATAGTTCTCCACTTCTGTTTATTGTTGCCTTCAGAGTGACAAGGCTGACTGGCCTTTCCAACACAGCATCACACACAAAATTGAATTAAAATCTATTTGCATATGTTCATTTACTTTGTAGGTGATTGTGCTGTGCCTTAGCGCAATAAGAAGGGTAACGGTTAAATACAAACAAAAAGTCACCAGTGGCAACAACTAAGACCATCAAGACCTTTGTTACAATGGTAATATTCTGTTCAAGTACTAGTGGCACCAACTTAACATTTAGTAATTCCCTAAATTACATTACAGACTATTGTGGGTGTGGCTTTCCAAATGCTGTAAAATACTGTTGAGCTGCACAATTAATTGAAATGCTGTCTTAGCCTTTGCAATCATATAATCGAATAACTAAGAATGTGTAATATGTGAACATGACAGACTATTCTGTGTTTGTGTGCAATCTGCTATTTATCTATAACCTTGTATAGTATATCAGGTGTATCAACATGCTGGACAGCACTGAAGATTAAGTGCCATTGACTTTGCTAACTAAGAAAATAGATTCAAGAGACCTTTTGTTCATCGCATTTGTAAATTGCAATGTCAACAAAATAGCAACAGTCCTACTATAATGTGTAAGAATAAAATTCCTTGACTATCTTGTAGTGGGGCTGTCAATGTGCGATATAATTACAATACCGGTTTGCTGAGCTGCATTTGTTTAATGTAAACAGATTTGAAATGTTTTGAATATCACATTTGAAAACATGCATAATACATTACTTTTGTAGCTCCCTGCCATATAATGTAGAGGGATATAAGGGTCAGCATGTCTGTCTGCCATTTTATAATGATATCAGGTTTAATTAGGTATTGTTTTTAGCAGAACCTTTAATAAAATTTGAGGTGAGATGATGAAATACTAAAAAGTGAAGTGAAACCATGGAGATCTCAAGTTGGTCCAACCAGAATAGTCACTGTGTCAATATGTGTGTACATCATTTATGTTGCATGACAACATTTTTCGATAGCCAAGCCAGGCTAATGGAACATCACCAAAAGGTCAGAGCAGGTTTTCAAGTATGGTCTAGCTTGATAAATTGACCACAGAGTTAAAGTTTAAATAACTTTTCTCTCACCTGAAAAAACATTTAATTATGCAAGTTGTAGCTTACAATTGATCATTTCCTCTTCCACTGCTGCATTGCCTGTAACTGCAACCAGTGCTGAAGATAACTTCACAATATGTTTATGTTGCATTGTTATGATGTCCATTCGCACTTGGGTACAGTTGAACCTAGAAGAATTACCAAGAAGAGTGATGACCTGGGCAAATGAGAACTTACACAGACATGCAGTGGAAATGCAATTTTCTAGTACTCAAACTGAGCCAAGCTGATACCATGTGGAATAAGGAGAATGTAGGATTTTAATGTAGTACTAGAGATTTTGCCTTCAATCTGTACCTATGTGTCCCTTGTTCTCTCTGAAGGTGCTGATATTTGTTGAAGATGAGTAATGGGGGTAGAAATACCCCGGAGCCCC
Source organism: Apogon hyalosoma (assembly GCA_037367295.1). NCBI lineage: Eukaryota > Metazoa > Chordata > Actinopteri > Kurtiformes > Apogonidae > Apogon > Apogon hyalosoma. The sequence continues at coordinate 24,682,826 of JAPQRP010000011.1, read as the reverse complement.
CCACAGGGGCCGAGTCTCTGAAGAGGAAGGATTGTCAGTCAGACCTCCTTGGTCCCAGGTGAGGCCCTTCATCCACACCTGTAGTCCTCCACAAACAAATCAAATGATCAGGACTAGACCTGAATGTTAAACTATTTGAATGTTCATTTTGATTGCTGTTGATTAGATTAGATAGAACTTTGTTGATCCCTTGGGCAGAGCCCTCAGGAAATTGAGGTTCCAACAGCAGCACAACACTGAATGTTCACATAAAAGAAATATTACAAGAAAATAGTAATAGCAATAACTGTAAAAACAGTACTGAAGACAGGCAATTGCACGAGGAACTACTAGTAGAAAGTATGTCTCGATTTGGATTGGATTTTTTGCATCCGATCTGATCTGATTTTTTTTAGGATTAGTTTTGCAGAGACTGATCTGATACTGATCCAATACCGACTATTTACAATGAAATTTTGATTTAAATTTTATTATTATTTAGAGATTATTATGCTACTATTTTTACTTGAGATCACAATTGGTCTGAATACTGTGGGCTAAATTAGAACCTTTGGCAGGCGGGTTTTGTGCTAGCTATTTCCAAAGATCTTCTGCAATACTAGCGGTTCCGTCAGGTGACTTACTTGCCCGTTGTCAAGTACTTATGAGTATTAAGTCACTACTCCATCAGTCAGCCATCGTCAGCGACATGTTGTCTCCTTCATGGGCTGTTCCAGCACTGGTAGTGACGCAGACTCATATTGCCTGATTAGCTGGACTGTGATGAACTGGACACTGACCCCATGTAGCAGACACCAGTCTAAGATAACACATTACACTGACTGGTCAACAAAAGTAAAATGCTTCTAGAATAAAAGTAATGAAATTTTACCACATGTGAGTCACTGATAAAGAAAAATCAAGTCAAAAATGCTGGTTGCTAAAGTTTCCAAGATACAGTCTTGGGTCAAAATGTGAAAATTGAGAATTAACGAGAGAATGGGTGTTACTCAAAAGGAATATTTGTCTCAGATCTACGTCAAAACACTGTCTGCACATTACAATACATTCACTATACAGGTTCTATCTAGTGAAAGATTTATAAATCTAATGTGTAAATGTACAGGGTATCCCAAAAAAACATTGACATCATTGGAAATGTCCATATCGGAGTGACTACATGGTCAGGAGAAATGATATGCAAAAGGAATCGATTTTGGGCATAAAATGTTTTATTCTACACATTTCAAACGAAAAATTCTAGGGGATGGTAATTTTATAATGTTCCAAAGTTATTACAAATGTTCAATTTGTATGCCACTTGTGACACGGCACACATCAAGTTGGTAGTGGAGTTCCTTTCTGACACAAACAGCCTTCCTCTTAAAGCTTCTAATGCTACGTCCAAATCTGCTTTCCTGTTGGCACTTGTTTATGAAATTTTCTAACAAATTCACGTTGAGCATTCATATTTGACTGAGTTTGTGCGTACTTCAATACACAGAATGCCTTTTATGTTGCAGTAAACAGCATGTCTATTCCTGAAAACAGAACAATGAAAATGATTACACTTTTTTGAGCAAAAAGAGCAGACAAATTTTAAACAAATTATTAGGTGATGAAATTATGTCAAATTTTTTGGGACACCCTGTATATGTGTAATAACACTTCATCAAATACCTTGAAAATATCAGCAAACCAGCACTTTTGTCATTTGTTTACCAATTAAGCTTATTAAAATACATAACATTTAGCACATTTAATCTCTGAGGCCGATAATTTCTAAAAAAAAATGTAGACCAGTGTTATTGGCCAGTGCTGGGCCGCGTCTCTAGGACAATGGTAGACTGCAAAGCTTACAGCTGCACAAACCTATGTGAACACGTGCTTTCCACTCAATCTGCTCATTTACTGCTGCTTGTTTACTTGCACTCATCACCTGGAATCAATGATGGTACATCACTTCAAGCCGGCAATGCCTGCTCCCCATAGGTCCTGCCCATAATTCTTGTAATAAAAAGGTCCAGTGTAGTGTATATATGGGTGATTTTTTTTTTTTTTTTAAACTGAATTTGCACCTCTCAGGCTTATAAATAATACACAAAGCCCAATTAATGTTGTAAGCATGACCAGTACAGGTACACTTTAAGATGAGATAATTGCATAACAGCATGCCATAATTGTTTGTCTCTTTTTCATTATTTCATTATCTTATGAGCCAAGAATACTTTTCAGTCCTCTTACTGTACACTGTACTTTACTTTTGTTTGTCCACCAGCCCCAAAAGAAACAGTGAGAGGAGGAATCGGGAGCAGGAAAACAAGTACATCGAGGAGCTGGCTGAACTGATCTTTGCCAACATTAATGACATTGATGACCTCAACGTCAAGCCAGACAAATGTGCCATCCTGAAAGAGACAGTGAAGCAGATCAGACAGATCAAGGAGCAGGGTGAGAATCATCTGTGCCACCAGCTGAGACCTATCTATCATAACCATTCATAATAAGTGTGCTCTGTCACTATCTTTCTAGGATTCCTGCCAAATATCTCTAATGGGGAGTTTTCTTTCTACTGTTTTAAGTGGACACTGTTGCCATGAGGGTTCAATGTTCTGCAGTTCTGTCCAACTTTTGCTGGGTTGTACCAAGATAGATTTTTTTTTTTAGCCCAGATAAATCATGGTATAACTTTAAAATATGTTGTACTACTAACATGTTCCACACTAGTTTCAAATCTAGAAACATTAAACTTAACTATTTAACTCTCGAATCTTGTAACTCTAAAACTGCAGAAAAATTCAGCTTATATTTAAAATGTGATACAGTAGAAACTTACACTGATGGTCCAACATTTTTAACTTTTTTGTGATGCTGTTGGACTTCTCTCATGGTACAGATTAGCAAAGACCAGTGTTGTATAAACTATTGGAAAAATCACACTTGAGTACAGGTACAGGTGCCCTACCAAAAAATTACTTTGGTAGAAGTTCAAGTCATCAACTGAAATGCTACTCAAGTTAAAGTCTTTAAGTATCTAGTATTTACTGTACATAAGTATATCAAGTAATCTACATTTAAATGTACTCAAGTAATGAAAGCAAAATTACAAGTAAATGTTAATAACCAAAGGCCGTGAGAATTTTGAATATTATGCTGCTGCTCACATCATTGCATTACGCAATTAGGTCCAATGACAAATCAGCTTCCTGACTTTGTTGCACTCACCAGTAATCTCAGTGGTGAAAACACCAAATTTCCTTAATTTATTTTTTGTAATGATACTGTGCATTAAAAATGTGTCCAAGTAGAAGTATGCATCTGAGTTAGGAAATGTAGTGAACTGAAAGTGAAAGTACTCAAAGCACAGTGGACAGTTTTCTTTATTGAATATTATTAATCCATTTCTCTGTTAATTCGGCTGAATTTTTTTTCTTGAAGGAGAAAACATTACACTTTCTCTGCAGATTGGGCTACGATTTTAGCCAGCATTATTTTGAGTAAAGATGAAAGATTCTAAACTTGGTCATTTCACTGTTGATGGAAATGTTATGGCTAATCTATGGCTAACTGTCTTAAGCTTCAGTCATGTGTATAAATGTGAGCCAATCAGATTAGTTCCCTGATGTTGCCGACAGTTGGATTTTTCAGCTGTAATAGGATAGATAAGTGATATGTTCCAATGAATTTAGTTATCCTTACCTTTAGACTCGATATAAATACGAAATATAAAATGCATGTGTGTTTGGTCCATGGTTTGGCTACATGACAGACTGTAGAGCTGTTGTTAATGGACCAGCAGCTCAAACTGTTACTTGTCTCTGACAAAACAGGATGGAGGGGCCGTAGGTGCGAATTGGCAGCCATGCTTCCGTTAGTCTGCCCCAGGGCAGCTGTAGCTACATATGTAGTTTACCACCACCAAAGTGAGAATGTGTGAGTGAATGAATAATGGATCCACTGTATGCGCTTTGAGTGTGCGTTAATAGAAAAGCGCTATATAAATCTAATCCATTATTATTATTATTATTATTATTATTATTATTTCTGACAAAACAGCCATTTTTATTAAAGTTAGATCTTATGAGTTGGGTTCACATTTGCTAGACTATGGGATAAGTTGTTGAAGATTATTACAGAATTGTCCAATTGTTATGGAACCAACAGTTTTTACAAAATATTTTTTTATTCGGGCGACACGGTGCCTCACAGCAAGAAGGTCCTGGGTTCGATTCCAACACCAGTCGATGGGGGTGGGACCTTTCTGTGTGGAGTTT
>JAPQRP010000011.1:24663615-24678473 GCA_037367295.1 Apogon hyalosoma | reverse complement strand
AGACATGCACTGATAGGTTAATTGGTTAATCTAAATTGCCCATAGGTGTGAATGTGAGTGTGTTTGTTTGTCTCTATTTGTCAGCCCTGAGATGAACTGGCAAAATGTCCAGGGTGTACCCTGCCTTCGTCCTTAAGTAGCTGGGATAGGCTCCAAGCGACCCCCGTGACCCTAGTGAGGATAAAGCGGGTTCAGAAAATGAATGAATGATTATTTTTTTTCAGTGAACAAAACCACTTTCCATAGCACTCCAAAGAGATTGTTGTCTTCCTTTGAAACCCTGAAGGCCACAATATGTTTAGCCTACATCTACAGAGTAAAGTGTCTTTAATCCAAATATTCATTTTACTTAGACAGCTAGCAAACAGCTTTAAAAAGAAGCATTAACTAGATTCTACTTTTTTGTATACTAATTGGGCCCTGACAGCCCTTTCTTTTTTCCATCTGCTGTAATTTTTTTTTTTTACTGGGCCAAGAACAGGCTGCCTAGCTGTCTTTTTAACTATCTAGCTGAAAATGTTAAGGAGTAGAGCTGAAGCCAATTGTTGATAGGTTATAAACAAACATCACAGTTTTGATTAAAATTCATATAACTGTTCCACAGGTTAACTAACTAACTAACTAACTAACTAACTAACTAACTAACTAACTCTTCAGCTAGCCAGAGGGTAAGTTGTTGGTTTCTCCACTTTTTTATGCTTTCTGGTGAAATGTTCTTTTGAAGGGGAACAAGGCAACATTTTACCATTTTGGTTCTTCGCTGGTTTTGGTTCTTCCTTGTAGTTTTTCTAGCATTTTTGTCAGCGGAGCTCACACTGCAGTTTCGGAGTACATATTTACTGTTGTAAAACCCACCATTAACTCTCTCCCTCCAACCATCTGCATTTGTTTTCAATGAAGCCGGCAATGAGAAGGCAAAAAATAGTGATCAAATAGCCACTGGAGCAGAGCAGAATGGTAAACTTTAACAGATGATGGAGCAGCTCAACTCGACAGAACACCAGACATTGAAGTTTCAGACATTTGTTTTCACTTCACGCTGCTCTTTAGCTCTGCGGCTAACGTTAGCAACTCGGTGCCAGCAACTGCTAACCTCAGACTGCCGGTCTCTGTACACAACCAGTGTTGTCATTGTGACCTGTCCGTCTGGTAAGCCAGGGGGGAACGTGTGGACAGAAACGTGAGACTCCATCTGCAGCCGCTAGCGCAGCACTGCTAATGTTAGCCGCACAGCTTATGAGCTAATCGGTGCCCTGAGGCTCGGTCTGCAGCCACTAGCACCATGCCACTAATGTTAGTTAGTTCATGAATGAATGGTGATGCCCCGGTGTTCTATTGGACGTCTGAGGAAATCTTTTGTTCTTGCTGTTGTGCGTTTTTATAATGAGAACTTTATTTGAAATTGCTATTGGGCTGTTGCACTGATGTTACAGGGGTCTGAGTCCATAGTGATGTTGTGTTTTTTGTTCTGTGTGATGAGTGTTATGAGTCCATGGCATTTGAATTTACCCATTTGGAGATTAATAAAGTGATCTGTCTATCTTAGCCACACAGCAGAAGAGCTAACAGGCTAACAAACATCAACAGCTCCCACCTGTCACCGTGTCCCAGTCCTGTTAACGATTAGTGTGCTATCATATCATAGCTAACATTTACTGTACAAAAGACAAGTATCATACAACACCAGCTAAGATCAAACATCAATGCTAATTATTATGCCAGTCGGTATTCAGATGAAACAAATTAGACATGGGTCATATAATGAACTATATACATCTGACAAAAACTCATTTCAACTGACAAAATTCTGTCTAGTAATAAAAACACACTCCTGAGGCAGAAAAAGGGCCATGTAGTAAACAAAACAAACATACACCTACATGACAAACAGCCAGGATTACTAGTCAGTATGCTAACATCTCCGCTAACTAACAAGCATCCAGGCATCATTTATAAAATAAGTTCATAAATGAATAAACACTGTTAGAACCAGTAGCGTCATCAAGAGCACACATCCACTGAAACACAGAGAGTATAGAGGATTTATCTGTTCCAGCTCTGCCATTAGAAACGCCTGTGAAAGGAAGGTGTGGATGGCTTGTGTTTACAGTTAGCCAGTGGTACCTGGCTAGGGGTTTGTTTGTGTGGTAGTATCATAAACTGTGACGTTTCTCACGAGACACAAGATCTTGGACCACTGAGACAAGATCTAGGTGCACGGGACGGTACTAAGAAGTTGCAAATAACAGATTCGGCCCTAGAGGCACTAGTGGGTAGGCGGAGGGCTTCCAGTGCACCCATTAAAAGTCATTTAACCATCAGAATTAATTTGAAGCTGTTTAATTAAGGTAAAAATCCTGCCAAGTTCCCCGTTAATCTAGACAACTGAGGTCTTTAGTTTAATTTAGTAATTAGTAATTAATGTTAAGTTAGGATTCCTTTGTTTCACTAGTGAGTGGTAAAGTTCTTAGTGTAGTATGGGTCACATCTTGGTCAACTCACCAAACTGATAGATTTATGAACACAGGACTTAGATTTTACCTTAGGCAGAGTTTTAATTACACATGCCCACAAAGGACTGTAAACCACAGGAGATAAGATGTAAAAACATTGTCAGTATAGGGGTAAACATCTGTTTGACTTAGAGTCAGATACGGTAACACCGGCCCATTGTTGGTGACCCAACCCACCTTGCCCACAAGGGGTCAGCCCAAAGAATGGGGATCATTTTGCAAGGATATAATAGTGATGTGTGTTAGAATATCGGGGCCCATCCATTCTCCTCTGTGGGGGTGGGTGGGTCCTCAGCTGAGTTATGCTTTGACTAATTCTTGGAGCTTCCAACAAAAGAACACGCTTACACTGGGTCTAAATCACTTTCACTGTCATTGTATCTGGAGTAAGTATTGTACTATAGAACTCTGCTTTGCTGGTGCAGTCCAGTCTCATTATTATTATCATCATCATTGCTATTTTATGGTAAAGCACTTTGTGAAATCTTTCTGCAAAAAGTGCTATGTAAATAAACTGTATTATTATTATCATTATTATTATCATTATTATTATCATTATTATTATTATTATTATTATTATTACACCCTTCTTATTTACCTCTAATGAAACAATTATCAGAAATATAAAGATGCTGTATGTAACTTAATTATCCTTTGTGGAGAAGAACTCACATGAGAACTCATATGAGAATGTCTTTTAAACTTTGATCATAGCAAATTATTTTTAATCAAGTCTTAGTCAAGTCAGTTAGAAAGAGCTCTACTATTGTCCTGCTTTCTGATTGTTCATGTTTCAAATTGAATTATTGTATTAATCATATTAAAACATTTGTAAAAATGTCAGGAAACTTATAAAACAAAAGAAGAATTCATGTTTAACAGCATGAATGATGCAGCAAACGTCTCCTTCAGTGGGAGTTCATGGGAGGTGTTATATTTAATGTAAACCAGTGGATTCACACAGGCACAGTGATTTTTGTAAACCCACTGTCTTGATTAATATGTTTTCTGATGGTTTGAATCTTAAGAAACATACAAAAAAAATATTGTGATTCAAGAACACAACTTGCAGAATGGCTTTTTTTGTCATTGAACTCTGGTAGAGTAAAAGAAATATTTCAAATACAGTGCACACAAACAGATTTTCAAGGCAAGTGAAAGTGAAAAGTGAAAGTGAAACCTTTCCCAAGTGGTAAATCTGTGCAAAACTAACCTTTCAGAGCTTCATCTGGTTCTGCACTGATGTGTTGTGATTCTCTATCATACCTGATGTCACAGAACTATTCCTGTCTCACATCCACACTAACCACCACAATCTCCTTTGCCTCATTCCAGTTTTGCTACAGTTTGCAGAATCGTGGGTGGCGTTAGAATGGGGTTAGAGTTACAGTTTAATGTCTCCTGTTGGTTATCACATTAAGAAAAACAGTATATGATATGAAAAGGAGATGTTTAAATTACTTCGGTACCTTAGCATAGACTATATTGCATTTAAACAAAGAAGTGTAAACAGGTGTTTAAGTAAATCTTAATTTTACCTAAGCAACAACCTCCAACAAAAAATGAAAACTTAAATATTGACTGTCCATTTGAGTCTCCATCAACCCCTGAATTTCGTGTCTAGCAGCTAACCTGCTGATTAGTGTTTATACATTACATAAAAATGTATTCTTGTGCACATTATTAGTCATAACATATTTATTGAGTAGCTGCAATCACTCAGGTAACCTCTAAGTACTTAAAAAGTGTTACTGGGTTTTGTGTTCTCAGTAAATTAAAGATATGATTAGTCTGGCTTACTCCCTCCAAGCTCCACCCTATAATATGTAGTTTGTTTGTGGTAAAGAAGTTCCATTAACAAGATGCTAGGAACCAGGTGGAAATCATTGTGAAAAGGATGATTAAAATTATTTCTTTTTCACCTATCATGTGAAATAATCACACTTATTCCAGATATTGTCAGTGTAAATATTATGTTATAATTGTGAAAGGCCTAGTGGGGGCAGGACAAATGTGTTCACTTGTTCTTCCACAGTTCCACCCTCTTGCCTAATGTGGTCAGTCAGTTATAGTCTTCAAAAGTTGACAAACCAAAGGGTGACATTAGGCTATGTCCAGCTTTTATCAAGCTTAAACAGATGACAAAATGAAACACCCAGTGCTGTGGTTGAAGCACACGCTACCTCTATCTCCTTTCTTTTACTTTCTCCAATATTCTTATCCTGTGCTTTCATTCGTCCTCTCCCCATCACTTATTCATCCACCTCCCGCTCTGCTTTTTACTTCTGCAAGTCAGCCAGTCAGTGTCCGAGTTCTGAAATGTATTTGTTTCAGAAAACAATAGCTGAATAAACACACATGCACACACACGCACACACACGCGCACACGCACACACACACACACACACACACACACACACACACACACAGAGTTGACTGGTCAAACATTCTTCTTAACTGATAAGATGGATTTGAAATTTACAAATTGTATTTTGGTTTGTGTTCTCTAGCAAATCAAACCTTTTTTTTCTAATTAGTCTCACTGATTTGCTTTCACCAAATGTTCTAGTGATCTTCAATCACAATAATTTGGTTTTGTTTTTACCATTTTCTTTCTCGAAGGTGATGGTTCATAGTTTATAACCCAGTTTAAGTAGTTTTAACTCTCCAAGAGAAGAAGCTGAGACCATTTATACCCAAGCTTCCAAGGGAGACTACAGCCTAATTGCAGGGCCTTAGATGGCTCACCCAACCAGACTGAGAGGAAAAGTTTTGTTTCCTATATGAAATCTGGTACAATTTTTTTAATGCTTTAGCTAGGGTCATAGGCCTTTGCAAGCATTGGTGGTTAATATCAAATCGGTAGTGAAAGAACAAGTGTAATGTACATGCAACCTCTGTTATAGGGATGGAATCTATGAATAAATGTTAATCAGTACATTAAGCTTTTGTTAATTAGAAACTCCTGACAAAGTGAAAGTGGCAAGTGACTAATAAGTCAGAAGCCTACTTGGAGTAAATATCAGGTGTACTTTTTAACCTGAATTTCAGTTTGTTCATGTGAAAATAACATAGTATATCAAAAAACACATGCTGCAACTTTAATACCCTTTATGCTACACGATGACCACTCAAGGCTCTGTACTGACAAGGTTTAAGGGTTGATGACTCAGTCCAGCTTTGGTCCCACAGCAGGAATCTCAGCTATGTGGACTAATGAGGCCATGGGAGGCTTAACAGTCCGATGGTGCAGGCAGAGAGCAGAGAGTAGCCTCAAATATGAATACAACGGGCTTAATGCACTGCATATTACAACAGTGATATCTGGTCTCCATGATCACCCTGACAGTACATAAACCTACTGCTATGACTGCTTCATGACACTGCTGGAGAACAGAAGGTAGAAGGGCTGGGTTAGATGAGTGTAGGCCAATAAACGTCAATTGAAGGTCTTCACGTACATGAACACACAGTTGTGTGAGGGTGTGAGTGTTTTTGTCAAAGACGGTATCATCACAAATGGTATTACAGTTAAACCCCTGACGTTAAACAATGTTTTTATGGGACAATAGGATACACAGTTTGTTACTTTCTACAGTACCAGGTTTGGTCTAACATGCCATTTTACAACACTGCTAGTAAGTCATACATTCACATTGTGACATTTTCTAAAATATAATCAAATTTAAAAGGTGTATTTTTTAATTTCTTTACACCTCAATTTAGATGACATAAGAAAAGATTGACTGATCAACTCAGTTACATTTTCAGATTTTGATCCTTGTGATGGAGGCACGATCAGATGAACAGTTTACTGTATGTAATAGTGAATATTGATTATAAAAGTATCACTTTTCTGTCAGATTCTACAATTATCAGAATAATTAATAACAAGTGAAAGGATCATGATTGGTCATGAAAGAAGAATTATATAAGGTCTATATAAATACTGATAATATAGAATAAGGGAAAAAAAATGTGTGCCAACAGATTTGCCAATTAAATTTTAAAAAGTATCTCAACACAAAATTCTAATAATCTTCAATCTTTCAACATCTCCATTTATATAATATAATGAAAGATGTCGAACACGGTGGTGCAGTGGATAGCACTCGTGTCTCACAGCAAGAAGGTCCTGGGTTTCGATTCTAACACCTGTCGATGGGGGTGGGACCTTTCTGTGTGGAGTCTGCATGTTCTCCCTGTGTCTGCGTGGGTTCTGTCCGGATACTACGGCTTCCTCCCACCATCCAAAGACATGCACTGATAGGTTAATTGGTTAATCTACATTGCCCATAGGTGTGAATTTGAGTGTGTTTGTTTGTCGTGACCCTAGTGAAGATAAAGTGGGTTCAGAAAATGAATGAATGAAGATGTCAAAGATGAAAATGACCATCCAGACTGTTATAAGCAGTGGTGGAGAATCCCTGCTCCATAAAGTAGAAGTCCTGTCATGTATTTGTTCCAACCATTCACTGAACCAGCCCATTTTGATGAGCACAACTTCTCATCCAGGTAGATGGGATAATTGGTGGAGTCACCTGTGTTACGTGAACAGGTAGAGCCAATACATGTGGCTCAGTTGGTAGAGCGGGTCGTCCAATGATCAAAGGATCGGTGGTTCGAATCCTGGCTCTGACTGTCCACATGTTGAAGTGTCCTTGGGCAAGACACTGAACCCTAAATTGCTCCCCGTAGGAGTAGGGTCTGGCAGCGCCTTGCATGGCACCGGCCACCTACTGGTGTCTGAGTGTGTGTGTGTGTGAATGTGAGGAAATTGTAAAACGCTTCGGGCATCACAAAGGTGCATGAAAATAAGTTCAGTCCATTTACCATGTCAGTACTTTTACTTTATGGAGCTGGGATTCTCCACCACTGGTTATAAGTGAAAGCTTATAACTGTCCTGCCAGTAGTGTCCTTTGTCTTTTATCAAAAATACACAGACATCATCAAGAGGAGAATCAGACAACATACACTATTATCAGACAACATTTACTATTGACTGTTGAGCAGTTCAAATTTGGTAAAAGGCCACAAATGACACCTGGAAAATGTCAAGAATTGATGTCTTTAAGTTCAGAAATGATTAAAAAGTGTGATAAAACTTTATTTGTTAATATTTACAAAACACAATTAAAGTTGTTTAGTTAAGAAAAGCTCAAAAGAAATAAAAAATGTAACATTTTAGTTTTTATTGCACTTTAGTCTAAACTTTTCTGAAAACAAGGTATGCACATGCACAGGAAGGTTCACTACCCCGTGTGTCAGTATTGAATGGAAATGTTTTAGTGTTGTCAATCCATTATTATGCCCAATCTCCACATCTCATAGTATTTTCCCCACTTATCATAAATTCTAAACACCCAGAATTTTTTTTTTTTTGATTTTGCAGAAAAGACTCCGGTTGCTGATACAGATGATGTCCAGAAGGCTGATGTGTCGTCCACAGGACAGGGTGTCATAGACAAAGACGCTCTTGGACCCATGATGCTGGAGGTAGCTCTATTTAAACTCCCCTTTGGTATCATGTATGGAAAAGAAGAGTTAAGAGGTTGAAATGAACACAAAAGGCTGTATGTGTGTTTGTGTTGTGTCACTATGATGACTAGTCACAGTAAAGGGGGGCTACACCTGCAGAGGAGATGCAAAGTGTCACACAAAAGCTGAGCTAAGACAAGTAAACTGGAGATGAATTGAGCTGATTCCATTAGTATAAAAGACGGGATAATCCTCCTTACTTTTGTTTGCTCTGCGTTCCATAACAAAATTTACCATTTTTGCTAGCTGGCTAAAAGTTAGCCTACTTAAAGAAGAAAAGCTGTTCTCCTAAAAATGTGTAAAAATTTACACCAGATCACATTTTAAACTAGAGTTATGGATTTAATTAGATCTAGGTTTAGAGTACAAACTAAACTGAGACTTCAAGGGAGATTTAAATTTAACCTTCCATAACTTTTTTTAAGGCATAATTTTATGGCATAATTATAACTGGTACCATGTCTTAATCCATGACTTAATCAGAGTGAAGTTAACCATTTTGGTTTGACAGATTTTGTGTTAGCATTTTTAACAGTCTGAATTATTACTCCAAATGCACATAAAAACCTCATGAGGAGAATCTGTGGGTTCTTCATGTCTGTTATTGTGTAAAACACATTAAGTACGAGCAGGTGGAACAGCACTCTGACTTTAAATGTTTTTTTTACTTTACTGCACTGTGCAGCACAGAGAGATAAGAGTTGTTCTGGCTGGTGGCAATGCCGTCATTAACTCCTCTTGGTGACGCATAACATGGTAGCCATTGTGGTATAAATACCTTCCTGAAAAGCCAGATTAGAAAAGGAGAGGAGGAGTCTGACTACACACAGTCTCAGCCTATATTTAGCACTCAGCAGCCGAAACATTGGCTGAGGTGTCTTGTCTGGAGTCTGAAACATAATCATGGTGAAGGCCAAGACTCTATTATATTAATTTGGACATTACCATAAGGGTGCTAAGCAGAAGTACAGTTGTGCTTTGCAGACATGTGGAGAGCCTAAAAGACAAGTCAGGCTGAATACAAGTGGTGGCAGGCACAACAAACCCAAAACTGGACACATCTTTTGCCCATTATAAGTAAATGGGAAGATTTTTTTTTAAATCATAAAAATGTTTAACTTTGACCTACCTTTCCAAAAATGTAAAGACATCTATTCTGGGTCACTGGCAATCTATAAACCCAATTTGGTATGAATTGAACCAACAGTTTTGCTGCTGAAGTGTTAACAAACAAACCGAACCAAAAACAATACCCCTTGCCTCCCCCTTCGGGGGGGCAGGGTAATAAAGGTGGAGAATGCTGAGTGGACATGAACCAAAGACTGGAAAAGCACATGCACAGACAGACAGTGGGACAGCAGACAGTGCACACTGAATGGAGTACATATTGCAACTTAATGCTATGTTTTAATGTCTGCATTGATTAACGTGTAATGGAGCATTAACAAAAAATTTGCTAACATTAATTTATGTGTCTAGTAATCAATTTATATGTCATATGATGGTATATAAAATCTATTAGCATTAGTTAATAAAGTAACAATGCAGTAATAAGCATTATGTAACTGGCAACAAAAAGTTCTTATTAACATTTATTAACCCATGTGCATCAAAAAGAATGTTTTTGTTCATTATATTGTTCATTTTGTTATTGTTGAGCAAAAGTGTAAAATGTCCTATAAAAATTTTATAGAAGTTTCAAGACAAGCAAAACAAAATATAATTGTGTTTTATTTAACATTTTTTAATTGCAGGTTTATACTGTATGTTAAACCTTGTGCATCATTCTTTTCTATCTGACATACAACTTCCTATTTATTTAGTATTCATGATCAGGGCTAACATTTGTTTAAAACATTTAACTCAGTTCAAGTCGAAAGTAGCATTATATATTAACCCTTATGCACTTAGGCACCAAGCTACCATATGAATGAATGAGATCTTTATTTCAAACATGTAGACAGTGAAATCAAAACAAAATCAACCAACAAAATATCAGTAATGATACATAAAAGGTTGATAAGTAAACAAAAGAAAAAAATGTGTATAAATAAATAAATAAATAAATAAATTTGTAGTGATGAATTAAAAATGTGTGTTAATGGTTTGGAAATCCCATGAATCACTTTTTTTTTTTTTTTTTTACTATTTTCATGTCTATGTCATTATAATCAGTGGATGTCTTGGTTTTGCATTCATTAACAATATCTATAATCTCCTTTTCTTCAACAGGCTTAAGAAACATAGTTTTTGGGTTTCTATCTATTAAATTATCATTTGGTGTCACTGGGTCTTGAATTTCTTCTGCTAGATTTGGTCCAATATTTACAAAAAATTAATTAAATTTGTTTACTATGTCACCCGTGTTCTTTATAATCTTATCATTTTCTATAAAATACTGTGGATAATCAATCTGCCTAGATTTATTTCTAATTATATTGTTTAATATATTCCATATGCCCTTTATGTTATGTTTATTATTGTCTAGTAATTTATTGTAATCCTTCTTACAATTCCTCATGATATTAGTTAACTTACTTTTATACTTCTTGTATTTATTTTCTGCTTTTATAGTTCTATGTTTTATGAATTCCCTATATAGTGTGTTTTTCTTTTTACAAGCATTCTGCAATCCCTTTGACATCCATTGATTATCTTTATACTTTTGTTTTCTGCAATATTGTCCAACTGGACAATTTTTATCATATAATATTCGAAATAATTCTACAAATGTATTATACACTTTATCCGTATCCTTTTCTTTATATATCAAATCCCAGTTTTGTTTTAGTAGCTCATCAGTAAGTGCATCCATGGATTCCTCTGTCCTAACCCTTCTGTATAGAGGCATATTGTCCTGTTTGTTTGGTTTTTTTTTTTTTTTTGTAGTTATCATAGACTGTAAAAACTGGAAGATGGTCACTGATATCATTTACCAATAATCCACTTTTACTGTGGTATCCATTTCATTTGAAAATATATTATCGATTAATGGTGCATTATGGGTTGTGATTCAGCAGGGTCTGGTAATTTTAGGATATAAGCCCATACTGTAAAGAGTATTAATAAATTCATCAGTCATCTTATGTTTATTTTCATTTAACAAATCAATATTGAAATCACCACCGATAAACATGTATTTATTGTTTGTTCTTAAGAATTGTTCATCCATCCAATTTTTAAATGTATCTGTATTTGAACCTGGTGTTCTATATATACAACTTATAATGATATTTTTTGTTATTCTCCCAATTTATTTCTATTGTTATACATTCAAGCACATTGTCTACCACAGTTGACATATTTTCCACCACCTTATAATTATAACTCAAGTCCACATACATAGCTACACCGCCACCATTTTTATTTCTCCTATTCATACATATAAGCTCATATCCTTCAAGTCCAGAATCCATGCCTCTTTCATTGTTGAGCCATGTTTCTGATATTAGAATTATATTAAAAGGCTGTGTGAATTGATTTAAATAGTCCTTGATATTGTGGAAGTTGGCATACAAGCTTCTACTGTTGAAATGTATTATTGAGATTTTGTTTTCAGTTTTGAAAGTTCTGTTATACTGTTCATCTGCATAATAGTTACAGTCATTGTTGATGTTCAAGAAAAAGTTGTTTTCTGGATCTATATCATTTTCAATGTCATGTGGTTTATATGTAGTGTATTTAAAGGTATTTAATTCCGGCTGATCATGTATAACGATTTTTCTTAATGAATGCTCTGCTTCGGGATGTGTAAGAGATGTGTCAAGAGCCAATATGCATCCAACATTACTTCTTTGTCCTATAGAAACACTTGTTTTTGTTTCTAAAGGACATTTTGGCAGTTTAGATGCACATGGCATAGAATTGTTAACATCAACTAGGTAACAAAGTAAAATTCATCTCCCTTTTCCTTTCTTCACCATCCTCTGTGGGTTTTTTTTTTTTGTTTGTTTTTTTTTTGCCTTACCTTCCATTGTCTTTATCCTGTCTCTTTCCTTTCAGGCACTTGATGGTTTCTTCTTTGTGGTCAACATGGAAGGCAATCTAGTGTTTGTGTCGGAAAATGTGAGCCAGTACTTGCACTACCAGCAGGAGGAGCTGATGAACACCAGTGTATATAGTGTGCTCCATGTGGGAGATCATGCTGAGTTCATCAAGAACCTGCTCCCTAAGAGCCTGGGTGAGAACCAAATAGAAATACATGAATCATGGTGTGATGGAGAAATGACTGCCAACAGCATTTACAGGACTAAAAGATAGGGTGCAAGAAACAGGATGCAGTGTTTGTAATTTTGTACCATTAAAATCCTAATGAAGTGGCTATTGACACAGTACTGTGGCACAAAATATCGGTTTGTCTATTACCACAGAGCCAATCAGTGGCCTTATTATAGCCTGTGTAGACTGGTGAAACATCACATCCTGAAAAGTACCAAGGCAATCAGATAGCAAATAGGTCAGTCCTACAGACAGCGGAGATTTAGCTCAATAGGTCACGCATTGGACTGCAATGTGAAAGACTCAGGTTTGATTCCTGATCAAAGCAGCATTTTTTTCTGCAGATTTTCAAACGGGGGGCACGGTGCAGAGGGCACTAGTAAATAAATCCAGCATTGATATAAATCAGCCACTGGGACAATGCTTGGAATGCAAAATTCCGAACACAGCACTCAATACACTGAACAGCCACAGAACTGAGAAGTCACATGGCACACTGCTGCATCTTAACATGTAGCTTTACCCACTTTCTCCACCTCAATCTCAATGACTGCACAGAGTAAAGAACACCATAAAACAACATATCGAGCATTTACAACAATAATTCCTATTCTATACTATATACTATCACTAATTTGTTGTTTCTTCCATCACTTATCACAGTACTGTGGTAGCAAAATGCACAAAAGAATGCATTGAAGGATACGCCATATATCACTACAGTACTATGGCAACAAGAGGCTAATGAGTTCATGTAACAGAATCCATTATTGGCTTTAGTACAAATGCTAACATTTGATTGGCTCTGTGGCAATAGACAAACTTATATTTTGTGCCACAGTACCAAGGCAGTAGCCATTGCCTTATCTTATAGACAGGATGCAATATTAGTAAATGTTTTATTTTTATTTGCCCCTTCTTCCCCATCTTTTTAATAAGCAATGGTTTTGTAAGTTTTACCCCAAAAAAATGTAAACCAAAAAAACTCAAATATTTTCAGTAACTCAAAATGAAAATAATAACTAAAGTAACTAAAGTAAAATCAAAGGCTAAAGGCTGGATAAAAATTAAAACTAATAACACTGATTCAGGGTCACTTGACAGTTGGCTTTTGGAAAAACATGTACACGGAATGCACAATCGCTATATATAACTTGTTTTTTCTTTCTGTATTTAACAGAGCAGAGATCTGGGAATTAGTCCTCTTCTCTGCTTCTAACCAATTAAATCATTATGGAGCTGTAAAAAGTAACTGGTACCTTGTGTCACTACTTCAGTGTTCCTTCCATAGGACAGCTCTGTTTTTGTGTCACATCACACTGTGCTAGATTCTCTTTCTAATGTCCTCTCCATGGTTTGCTGTCTTTACCAGTGAATCACCAGAGTAACGAATCATCCAATAGGAACAGCCACACCTTTAACTGTCGTATGTTGGTCAACCCTCATGGTGATGGTGAAGCAGGGTCGGCCTCCAGCGAGCAGGAGGCATCGCAGCAGAAGTATGAGACCATGCAGTGCTTTGCAATCTCTGAACCCAAGTCTATCAAAGAGGACGGTGAAGGTATGGCACTCATATAGTTTGTATTTATGGCCTTCTCTATCTTAGACTACCATCAGGGTTCATTATGGGACCCTTTGTTTCTAATGTTTAGTTTCTTATTCTCTTTATCACTGTCTCTTGTCAGTCAATTCATTACTTTAGTTCAATTTCAACATTTCTCAACAAATATAGAATGTATTGAAGTAAAACTGTACAAAACATGTTTATCGCATAGACTGTTTCAGTAGCACAGATGATTTTTTTTTAACCCCATTAAATTGATCAGGTTAACCTTAACTTATGATGCACCAAACTCAAACGTTGCTTAAAATGAAGTGAGATTAAATTTATTTCATTTATTTATTTCATTAAATGCTCATTCTGTAAGATTTAAGAAGATCTAACTGCAGAAATGGAATATAATGTTCATAAATATGTGTTTATTGGTGAGCAATAACACTAGAATAAGACACTCTGTACTTGTTATAACCTTAGAATGAGCTGTTCATATCCACAGAGCAAGAGGGTGACAGGAGTGGATTTTGATTTTCCCAAAAACACTCCTGTCCTGTCCCAATCTCAGAATCCCTAGATCTTTAGGAATTGCAGTATTTTTCTGCTGTCTTTGACCTCTTACATTTCACAAAAGAAGAGAAGAAAAATACTTAATATGTTGTAAGGAAAACAGAGTAACATTTCTTTGTAATTAATTTATTAAGATCTAAGTCAGTGCTGGTTTTTTTTTGTGTGTATTTGCTTGTGCTTTTAGGATTTTTCAGTATTACCCTCTTAATTCACCCAACTCTTTTTTTTCCTCAAAGGAGGAGACATTTTAGCTAGCTAACAGATTTTCTTAAAGAGAGCAGACAAAAGGTAATGAGCTTCTCCCCTCTTACAGTAAGCTTATCAAATCAAATCAAATTTTATTTATATAGCATCAAATCATGACAAAAGTTATCTCATGACACTTCACATATAGAGCTGGTCGAAACCAGACTCTGAAGCCAATTTACAGAAACCCAACAGAATCCTCCAGGAGCAAACACTT
>JAPQRP010000011.1:24627597-24639131 GCA_037367295.1 Apogon hyalosoma | reverse complement strand
GGGTGTACCCCGCCTTCGCCCTTAAGTGGCTGGGATAGGCTCCAGCGACCCCCGTGACCCTAGTGAGGATAAAGCGGACTCAGAAAATGGATGGATGGAGACATATTATCTCGCTATTCTGCCTGTCGTTCGTGTTTTAACATTGTATCACATCATCTGGTGGCGTCATCTAGTCAATAAAACATTTCTGTTATCACAGAGGCCGCCGTTGCATTTGAGAGTAACACGAAGTGCATATTGGGATATTTGTCAACCAAGGCTACATGAGTTACCAACCACTGCATCCTTAGTTTAAGCTAGTAGACAAGAACAACATCCAGATATTCCATGCATTCTTAGTTTGTGCAAACTTTCAAATGGAAAAGTACTTGTGTCCCAACTGATGTCATTTCACAAGATTGTGAGAACGGAAAAACAGATAAGAACGGGTATTGAGAAACAGCCAGTGTTTTAAATGTACTAGGAACCAACTGTCCAACCAAGAGGCTGATGGACAGACAAACTTTCTAAAGAAAATCTGTTCTCCAAACTTTTTATCCCAGATAGAATATAAACCTTTATATGAAAACAAGTGTAAAGTGTATAATGCTTTCTCTATCATAAAACCACAGCTTCTACATTTACTTATAGTTTTTTACAGATTGGTCTTGAGTGGACTAATACAGTAGATGTGTTGATATATCAAAGCAATGGGCTAAAGTCATCATTGCTATGTCTCCATATATACACTATTTCAGTGGGCTCACCCACAAACACTAATCTGAGAAACTCCTACTTTTGTCCAATTAGAATTGGAGATGGCAAACTCTGCCTACCCTCAGCAGCAAGCACCACCCAACCAGACTGCACCGTGGCCTGAGCGAATGATGACCATGGATCACTATGGAAACCCAAACAGGTTTGACAATCATGTCGTTTGTTTTAGTGGTGTAAAGCAAACAATAATTCCGGCCCTCGGTGTCATGTTACTTGCAGTCCAATTCTGAAACATTTTTCATGTTGCTGGTGAAAATGTTGTGTTCTTAGCCCATCCGCTTGACTGACTTCATTCTAGGCCTTCATATGGTGTCCCCCAGGAGGATGGGATAGGCTGTTGCCCCATGGGCCCAGAGGTTCAGCCAGATGAAGGGGCTCTGCTCAATCAGCTGTGTTCAGTGCTTAAAGACTATGAGGGGCTGGAGGAAATCGATAAGATGCTGGGAATCCCAACACTCGCTGGACAGGTCAGTGTGCTGTCCTGTTCCCCAAAAAAGTCAGATGTCATTAAATAACAGTTTGCAGTCTATAGTCAAGCTCCAGGTTTACCTCAAAAAAGGAGTAAAACTGACACAAAATGTTGCTGAACCTAGAGCTGACTAAAAGCAGCCTCAGATCTCAACACGTAGTCTTGTACTCTGGACACTAGGCATGATGGTCAATACTTCATCTGCCTTGCTTCTAAACCTCATGTGCCCATCAGTCTGGAAAAGGGTCAGTCTGGGCTCATCAGACCACATGACCTTTTTCCTCTGACGCACAGTCCAATCTTTGTGCTAACTATCAAACTGAGGGTTGTTTCAGAAGTGAGTAATTTGTTTTGTTTCCAAGTGAGGACTTCTTTTTGACCAGGCTGTGTGTGACAGTTACTGGTGGTGGCACCTCTGTGACCCCCCCAGTTGATCTGGGTTCCTTGTCACAGTATGCCAAACCCATTGTTAGTGATCTGGGGGTAAAAGTGGACGCAGATCTTAAATTTGACAGCCAGATTAAAGCTGTGGTGAAATTGAGCTTCTTCCAGTTAACCCTATAACACCGAACATATCGTATTTGATACATGAGTTTTGAAGCCCTCTAGATGATCAGTGTGATATATTTCTTCTTAAAAATCCTGATGGGGAGGAATGCGTTCACCAGAGGCCTTTCCAGTGACACTACAAGATTGTCAGGAAGCAGAACTTTGCCAATTTTGACAAGGAATTACCAATTTGTTAGACATGTTTATGTTACATTATGTTGTTGTTTGTTCAAAAATAATAATATTCCAGCATTGAGACCTGATGTATCAAATATGATACAAAACGGAAATTCATACATGGAAATTGATATTTGAAAAAAAAATTTTTTTTTGGTTGTTAAGTATCAGAATCAGAATCAATTTATTTGCCATTTGCAGAAAAGAACTGCACTGGAAACAGGTTGCAAGAGCTCAGTAAAAGGTACATGAAAGACAGTAACAGTAAAAAAAAACAATTAAAAATGACATAAAAACAACAAAAACAGTAAAAAAAAAACAAAACAAAACAAAACATTTACATGAATAAGAGAAATGAAACACAGGTGCCCCGATGGATTGACCGACACTCTTGGACAAAGTGCATGAATATAAAGTGCGTTTATACACAAGTATAAAAATGAAAACATACACCATACGTTGTTAAGTATGTAATATGGAGTAGTTAAGGCTATGCACAGCACTGGGAAAGAAACTATTGGCAGATCGAGAGGTAGAACATTTGATAGAACGATAACGTCTGCTGGATGGAAGAAGAACAAAAAGACTAGCGCCAGGGTGACCAGTACGGTCATTTACAATACCTAAGGCACTGGACAGAAGCCTAGAGCTACACAAGACATCAAGATCTGGCAGGTCAGCACCAGTGGTCCTGCGGGCGAAATGGATGACTCTGTTAAGGGATTTCCGATCCTGAACAGTTAGATTACCAAACCACGCTGTAAGCAAGACGGTAAGGATACTTTCATGCAATGGTAGAAATTTGACAAAATCTAGCAGTTTAAGGTGAATTCCTTTAACTTGCGCAGAAAAAAAAGCCGTTACAGTGATTCTTTAACAATGATGCTGGTGTTTAAGTCCCAACTGAGATCATCAGTGATAGTGACACCAAGAAATTTAAAACTACCCTCCTCTGTGCCATTTATGGTGAGAGGGAGATGGGATTTCTTCTTGTGGCCAAAGTCAGTAACAGCTTCCTTCGTTTTGGTAGCATTTAAGATTAGGTTGTTGTTCTCAGTCCACTTGACTACATTTTTTTTAACCTCAGATCTGTAGTGCAACTCGTCATTTGACTTTGTCAGGCCAATGACAGTTGTATCATCAGCATACTTTACAATCAGATTGTTTTGATGAGAGGCAGTACAGTCGTAAGTAGAGAGAGAACAGCAGAGGGCTGAGAATACAGCCTTGTGGAGAACCAGTGCTTAAGACAAGTTCATCAGATACACAGTCACCTATTCTGACTCTTTGAGGGCTTGAGGATAAAAAGCTAAAAATCCATTCACATACAGCATCACACAGACCAAGACACTGTTGTTTATGAATGAGATTTGAAGGAATAAAGTACCAATAAAGGCTCCAATTTCAAAGAACTGGAATTTTCTGTCAGTGATTTAATGGTTCAGGCTATATAGGGTTAAGACAGTTAGCAAAAATAAAAACTAGAGAGAGCACTTTGAAACAATAATCCATGCCTTTGTGACCACTCAGCTGGATTATTGTAATGCACTTTATATGTGGGTTAGTGGGTCCTCCATTACATGTCTTCAACTGGTACAGAATGCAGCTGTACATCTTTTAACTGGCACAAGAAAGTTTGAGCACATTTCACAGATTTTAGCTTCACTCCACTGACTACCCATCCATTTGAGAATTAATTTCAAAATTCTTTTATTTGCTTTTAAATCTCTAAATGGTCTTGCCCCATCATACCTCTCTGAGCTTCTGCACCCCTACACACCCAGCCTGTCTCTCAGGTCAGCTGATCAGCTGCTCCTGAGGATTCCCAAAACTAGGCTGAAGCTCAGAGGGGACAGAGCGTTTTCTGTTGCAGCTCCAAAACTGTGGAATGAACTGCCACTGCACATTAGACAGGCCTCCTCACTCTAATTTTAAAACTCTTCTTAAAAACCCACCACTTTTCTTTGGCTTTTCACACCACATAGGTTGTTGATTTTATGTGCACGGATATTATATCTGGGGTGGACAGTCTATGTATTTGTTATGTTTTATTGTGTTTTTATCTTACTATGTTTTTACTGTGTTTATTTTACTGTAGAGCACTTTGGAAACAAATGTGTTTGTTTAAATTTGTGCTTTATAAATAAAAATGGTTTGGATTAGATTGGATTGGATCCCATATAGGCCTGCCTATAGTCTAGACCAGGGCTGAAAAACACATGGCCCGTGGGCCAAAACTAGCCCACCAATGGGTCCAGTCCCACTTGTGGGATGAATTAGTGAAATGCAAAAATGATCTTACTATGTTCTTACTGTGTTTATTTTATATTAAGATATTAATAGTCAAAGGTGTCAAAATCATTTTACATGGTTATTCAAAAAGAATGAACTGATATCATTACACAATCATTAAAATATCATTAAAAGCAATGGAAAACTCCAGCCAAGTCACAAGTATTCTACTCACTATCAACTTTTATTTCCTGCCTTACAAATGTTCAATGTGACCACCACTGTGCAGCATGGACAACATCACACGATAAGAGAATTCCTCCCAGACGTGTATCAGCATGTCATGATCCACTGAGTTGATCGCTGTTGTTATTTGATGTTTAAGGTCATTGAGGTTAGCCATTTATAAAACTTAGAAAATTCCTCTTTCATGGTCAATGGTCACTGACTCATTCCATGACGATGCTTGAGAACTGAAGCAATGTGTCATCAAATCAGTTCATTCTTTTTGAATAATGCTGTAGTTCAGATCTCAACTAGGTTGGACCAGTAAAATATCATAAAGACCTATAAATAATGACAATTTCAAATTTTTCTCTTTGTTTTAGTGCAAAGAAGTAAATTACATGAAAATATTTACATTTACAAACTATCCGTTCACAAAAAATGTGAATAACCTTAACATACTAAAATGTCTTAATAGAAGTAAGTGTAATTTAACAATATTATGACTGTTACTAAATATTTTCTGCATTTGTACATCTCCTTGGGCAGCCATGGCTCAGGAGGTAGAGTGGGTCTTCCAATAACCGAAGGGTTGGCTGTTTGAATCCCGCTCTGACCTAGTCGTGCTGTTGTGTCCATGGGCAAGACAGTGCTCCAGTGCTGCTACTCACACTGGTGAGCCTGTGAATGTTTGGTTGTGGTCGGAGGGGCTGTTGGCACAGTTTGGTAGATGTGCTTCCGTCAGCCTGCCCCAGGACAGCTGTGGCTTCCAACATAGTTTACCACCATTGGAGTATGAGAGTGAATGACTAATGGATCCATTGTACCTGCTTTGAGTATGCATTGATAGAAAAGTGCTACATAAATGTAATCCATTATTACATTATTATACTGTGATCATAAGTTGTAAAACACATATGTATTATGAGACATTTCTTAAGACATTCCAGGTTATTCATGGTTGTTCATATTCACATTTTTTAAAGGATAGTCTGTAGATTTTCATCATGTAATTTTCTTTCTAAAACATTGAGAAAACGTTGGAGTTGAGATTATTTATAGATTATTGTGTTATTATTTTTCTGGTCTGGCCCACTTGAGATCATATTGGGCTGTATGTGGCCCCTGAACTAAAATGAGTTTGATACCTCCAGTCTAGACAGACAGTATCATTTGTTGAACTGTTTTGAAGGAAAAATAAACTGCCACAACTAATGTTGTGATGGTGTAATGGTGTAATGTTGTAACTGCATTTAAAATGACTGCAACAAAAGGTTCTTCCCTCATGGTACCAATCAGAATTTTATCAAAAATATGGATGTCAGAAACACAATAAGCATCCTATTGTAAAAAACTGATCTTCAGTTTTAAAGGATAACCTAGCAAACAATAACAAAATTCAAGGCAAAGCTATTAAATCAAACAAGACAATGCTGAAGTGAAAACCAATATTAACAAAAACATTGTATAACTGTTGAAGATGTTTAAATACTGCATTGTGTGTGCAAGTGTCTTTCTAATCAGCTGTTTTTGTATGCATTTTCAATTGGTTCTTCAACCAAGAACTCAGGTAGTTTTTGACTGCATGAAACACAAAAAAAAAAAAAAAAACTGGCACAAATATATTTTCCATCCCCTTAAGGTAATGATGAATCAAATTACAGGAGCTTGATAACTATTAATTGTAGTTTCAGTCTTAATCCACACCTTTTCAGTCAAATGAGCTGTTAAAATGTCTTCAGCTCATTTGTGCAAGATAGTGCAAACCACCTGTTGACAGACTAACTCCTAATATTCACATCACAGTAGCTGACTTAAGTTCACATAAATCCACATTTTCCTTTGTTGATTTTCCAAAACTTCTGCTAAAAATTACAATATATTTGGATGGAAATCCAAAACGTTTCACTCATATTACCCCTCATTCACCCACCTTGCAGGGTCAAATGTCTGAGCGGGACCAGTACCTTGGCTCCTCAGACCTATCACCTGGTATGAAGCCTCCTCTGTACAGCCAACACTACAGCAGCCAGCCAAGTTATGGCAGTCTACCTCCAGATGCGGCTTTCCACGGTCCATCTATGGCTGGCCACATGGGGCCACAGAGGATGCCGTCTTCCTCTGGATACCCCTCAATGATGAGGATACCTGGTGTAGGAGGGCCCAGACCAGCAGGGATGAGACCAGGGGTACCTAATCCAGTAGTGCCCCCACAGCCCAATAACCTGAGGCTCCAGCTGCAGCACAGACTCCAAGCCCAGCTCGTAGGTGGCATTAGATACTTCAACTAGTAATCCAATGCACATTGAATTTTTCTCCTCCATATGCAAGTTGCCTGGTGTAAAAATGCTCTTCCTCTTTAGGTTTTCATACTTGACGTTTGGAATGAAACATTCAAAATGGCCCCTTTGAACTGTAAAAACCTTGTAATTTAAATGTACTCGGTCTGCCACCTGGTGGACAGTTGAGAGAAGACAACTCTCACTATGCAGCTAAAACAGCACTGATGATAATGTGTAGTGTTGAGAAACGACTGACATGGCTCTTACATCTTTTCGTACAAATATTTTACAATAAAACTGTAAAAATCTGAAAAAACTACATTCTGCCATGCATAAATATATGAATGAGCCAAAAGTATAAAATATTTAGAGTTGTCCAATGTTGTGGCATTTTTCAACTGAATAAATGGACTAATGCAGTGGGATTTAAAGAAAAAAAAAAAAAAAGGATTAGATTTATGTTGCGCTTTTCTATTAACGCATACTCAAAGCGCGTACAGTGGATCCATTATTCATTCACTCACACATTCTCCCTCTGATGGTGGTAAACTACATATGTAGCCACATCTGCCCTGGGACAGGCTGACAGAAGCGTGGCTGCCATTTCGCACCTACAGCCCCTCCCACCACCACCGAACATTCATATGCATTCATACACCAGTGTGAGTAGCAGCACTGGAGGCAAGTAGGGTGAAGTGTCTTGCCCAAGAATTCAAGAAATAATAATATAATTGTGTTTACAAAACATTTTGATGTAACAGGTGTATGTTTTGCCGAAACACTTTGTTACAGTTTTTAAAATCTGATGTTTATCATAATCTAGTTTGGATGTTCCAAAAGATCAAGTATTTTGTTCGTACAAAGTATAACTTCACAACATATTATGACATAATCTTCAAAATATTGCATTTGCAAAGGTGTCAGTGGGCTTTTTTTAAGTGAAAGGCAGTGACTATAAAAACATGTTCACAACTAATGTATTACAACAAACAAAGACTTGATTAATCAAATCAAATTAAGTAATTGGTTTGTTACCCAGCCTTGCTTTTTTTCTAACTATAGGCATTTTTGTTACTAAGTACTGTCCTAGTGAAGATATTTAGTCAATATTCTTTGGAAGTGTAATGCAGTCCTCTGGATATGTTCCTTGTAGAACCGTCAACCAGTGAACCAGATGAGTGGAGTGTCCAGTATGAATCTACCTCTAAGGTCTAATGTACCAAACCAGGTCAGTCCTCAGTATCATGTCTCTTTTTAGTCGTACATATGTATGTCTCAAACACACTTGTTAAGGCATGAATTACTGTCTGATCACACCTCTGTGAGGCAGCCATTCTTCTCTCACGCCAGCAGTATGTCCTGTTGACTCCCGTTCATCCATGTTTGATTTGTTGTCACTTTGCCATTTCATGGTCACTGCCAGGCAGTCGTCTTTTACTCTCTGTGATACTTTATTGTCTTCTCTTATTTGTCTCCCTTCCTGTATGTAATTCTGTAATTATACCCCCACCTGCCCCAGAGGGCGTATAGAGGGTATATAGATATACCAGGAACTCCATCTGAGATTTTTGTCCATTCCATCTCTTGGATACTATTCACCTGATTATTTTCAAATTTCACACACATGCTCTTGACCACTAGGAGAGGTGCAATGCACAGTCTGATGGCTGAATTCCGATTTTGGCTTTTTTTTTAATGCTTTTTTACAATGTCAACTTGTATAATTGTCCATCCGATTTCTCAGACAGTTATTCACCCAGTTCTTTTCAAATGTTACACACATGTTCTTTGCATGTGCCTTTCTCAATTTTTTCATTTTTTAGATCGAGATTTTGTAGACTGAAAGTTGGGGGGGGGGTGTAGATTGTCAACAACAATGATAAGGTGGGGGGGGCTCACGTTCACTGTCTCACAGCTTTATTGAACCACCAACATACAGATCTAGGGCTGGGTAAGAAAAATTGATTTTAGATAGATTTTATTTAAATTTTGCATAATTGAGTTAAAGTAGAAGAGATGGATTTTTCAGAGCAGGACTGCGAGTACTTGACCTGGGTACCACCGATGCGGAGGCACGGCCAGCTCTGTCTTGCAAACCCCTGGGGGAGACGGGGCATCTCAGTCTCGCTCGCAATGGTTTGGGTGCAGGAAGGGCATGGAGGAAGGGTGGGGAAAACACCTCCACAGGAGGTCCTCTCAGTCTCAAACTCAAACCCACAGTGCGAAGGAACTGGATGCCCAGAGGCTGTCTGAGGCAGGTCGCGGAAGTTGGTCATTCTGGGAATATTATATACATAATATCCACACTCAGCCATAGGTTATCCAGTTATTGTGGAGTTCAGTGGAGTACAGTAAAGTGACAATCACAGATCACTACCCTCCCCCCACACACACACTCCGACTGACAATCATGCCCACCCAACCACCCCCAGCTTCAACACATTGTTTCCAGTGACTTTCTTGTAGCAAGGGCCCAACATGATTATGTTTCAGGGGGACCAAAACCAGCCAGAAAACAGAATAAAGATGACAAGGCACTGTAGAAACATGGCAATGTTTCTGTCCCGTTCATTATTTAAGAGCAGAGTCAGCTATTTACTGTTGTAATTTCATATTTATTTCCTTTCTAATGTCAATATTGATACCACATCGTCCATCCTTCCATCCGTCTGTATGTGCAAAAACTTTGGCATGGACTGAAGGCCGAGGGTTTTCAAGTGCACACAGATTATGTTTTGTCATTCTGACAGTTTTTCTCAAAAGGGGAAAACGTTTTTGCTGTGTTATCATGAGTTGGCTAATTACCTAATATTTTAACTAGCTAGCAAATGATGTAATGTCTTTTCCAGGCATACAAACCTGACAAAAGGGAAATTACTCTCCTTTTTACATAATTCTTTTCAGAGTATTTATTCATTTATTTTAAGCATCTATCTCCATATTAATTCATTTCTATTTGATTTTGGTATGCATCAATAATTTTTTTTTGTTAGAAATTAATGTATTATTCACAATACCGTAATTCAGTTATTTCTCCACCTTCTGTTAAAACAAACTATCAATACAAGCTTTCTTTTAGAAAACATCTTCATTCCACAAACAACACAAGGGATCACAACAACACAGAAATGCAAGAAACGCAGTAAAAACGCAGTGCATTGTTGCTGGCAGACTAAAGTGTGCAAGCTGTGGGTCAGGTCATACTGGGCAGAGAAGGCACAGAAATGTTTCCCTGCTGATGAAGCTGAGCACACAAGACATGAAGGAACAGGTCATTTATGAATCTACCACATACATTGTTGTTTCAGCTGTGAAGGTGATGTCATCATTTGCTAAACTCTGTATTTATGTCCACATACATATATACAAACTAGAGGTCTTTATAATTATCACTCTGGAAGGCATCAGTATTAAATGACCAATATAATGTTTTAGGCCAAAATGTAAAGGAAAATATTTGTGTTGTACAATCCATATGTTATTGTGTAGATAGGTGGTGTTTGCTATTCTATGATTACTGTAGTATATACATCCTGGTTTCCTCACTGTTTGTTTGGTCTGTCAGGGACCCGTCAACACCCAGATGCTGGCCCAGCGTCAGCGGGAGTACCTCAGCAACCACCTCCGCCAACGCCAGCAGCAGCAACAGCAACAACACGTGCACCAGCAACGTACCATGATGTTACGGACTCAGGGCCTTAGCATGTCATCTAACATGCCTAGTGGGGGTGCTGCACCTATGCCGATGCCCATGGGTAGTACCAACCCTCGCCTCCCACAAGGCAACCCGCAGCAGTTCCCCTACCCGGCCTCTAGCTACGGTACAAGCCTGCCCTCTCCTCCTCCTCATCCTGGTTCCTCCAGTCCCTTCTCCTCCCCTCTCTCCCCAATCCATCATATGGCTAGCCAGGGCATGATGGGAAATATAGGTGGGCAGTACAACAGGGTTTTTAGTCCGCCATCACAGCACAATGCCTTCCAGTTCAGAAGTTCAGGTATATGATCAGTACACAGCATTGGTTTATGGGAGATCAGTCACTTTTTGTTTTGTTACTGAGGTGGTTGAACATAATCATCTAAATTTAAATATCTGTTTTCTCTATAATCACTTGTTAGTGCATCCTGTTTCTTGCACTTAAATATTCTATTTTTACACCTTCTATATTATAAACTAGTCAGGCTGCAGACAGAGTGCTGCAGGAATGACTATTAAAACCTGGAAATGAGTTGGCATTTTATACTTTCTGTGCCATCATCTTGAGTCATTAGCCTTTTTCCTAGTGTGAGTAGCCACTTAATTCACGTCCTGTCCTTGCTAAAATAGGGCTTATCTTCACTCAAGAACTGACTGTATTAAAGCTTCATTAATCCAACATAAAGGTAAAAATTAAAGATAAAGAACAGTCTTTATCTTTTTCTGTATTAATCTTGATAACACAATGTAATTACAGTCTATACAAAAAGGTGTGTCTGGATGAGAGTAGACAGGTTTATGGGGATATAATGATATTTAGTGGGATTTTGATTAGATTCCTGAAATGAGTTCTGTTGTTAAGCTTTTACCTTTGTGGTTAACAAATGTAACAGGTTTTTATGATTTGTTCTATGACCTCATATAAATATTGCATGTGAATTCTGACACATTTCCATATCTTACAGACATGCAATCAGTTCATGTATAGCCTAACATGAACATTGTAGTTTTAGGGGATGGCATTTCCTCTTCGAATTCAACCTAAGAGTGGTTTGCTTTTGTGAGGATTATCTTCCATCCATCCATCCATCCATCCATCCATCCATCCATTTTCTACTGCTTATCTGGCAACAGTCTAAGCAGGAAAGCT
>JAPQRP010000011.1:24597597-24607743 GCA_037367295.1 Apogon hyalosoma | reverse complement strand
ATGAGAATTAAACATTTTTGAGTTTCAAAACCTGGTGGATTTCTTTTACATTTTAGTTTGACACATGCTTATTAGGAACATTTTAAGATGACAAAAGAAAAGTGTAAAAATGCCACATTTTACGATATAGCTTTAAAGTGATGGTGCATGTAGCAGTGGCATGAACAGCACCATCAGTAAAATAAAGTGACAGTAGTGACTTGATCAGCATCATGATTATGTTAAAGCAACACAATGTCCTTTTTCAGCCTTCAAAGTATATTTTCAAGGTCATTTTGGTACAGCTCCTCACACTAGGTTCAATTACATTTCATCATCACTCCAGAGTGTCTGTCTTGCTTGCACTAGCACTATGCAACTTCAGGGTTCAGGTGTGAATCCCTACACAAAAAGAACTTCAAAATTTGACTGCTTTACGGCATACGTCACTGATACATGATATAACTGATGGGCACATGCGCATGAATTGACTGGCGTTCTGTCAGTCGAGCATACTTTGGATTTTGGCATCCCGGCTTTTGAGCGTTTATGTTCCTTTTTAAGGAATAAAGGAGATGAGCTCCAGGGGAACGTTCGCTTCCAAAAGGATTTTAAGGGCTGTTGTGTCATGGCTTTCACCAAGACACGGTACACCAAACAGGATTGCAACTCTGTTCTCGCCATTGATGGCTTCAGGACCCCCTTCTGCCTGGGCCACAATACTGAAGTAACAGGTAAAACACAGGGAGGCGGGGTCTGTCTGTATATTAATGAATAATACTGCAGCTCTGTTATTTTCAGAGAACAAATCTGTATAGCAGACACTGAACTTTTGCCAGTGTCGTTGCAACCATTTTATCTGCCCCGGCAATAACAAAAGTTTTAACATCTTAAGTTTCACTTTCAATTTGCAAAGATAAATGTCAGGTCTTCTTCAGTGAGACATGATTAAAATCACCCAATATAAATTTTGGAGTCTCTGGTGAGATAGTCTGCAATCTCTGTACAACATCAAATACAATATGGGAGGCAGAACAATATGGTCCACAATATGGTCCACTATGTATAAGCATCAATGGCTTATACATAGTGGACCAACACCAGCAGATGCCATGGCAGCCCAAATCATCACTTACTGTGGAAACTTCACACTGGACTTCAAGCAACGTGGATTCTGTGCCTCTCCACTCTTTCTCCAGACTCTGGGACCTTGATTTCCAACTGATATGCAAAATTTACTTTCATCTGAAAAGAGGACTTTGGACTTTCCACAGCGATGATTTGGACTGCCGTGGCATCTGCTGGTATTGGTCCACTGTGTTTTCTGGAGTCCACAGTCAATGCAGCCATTTACCAGGAAATTTTAGAACACTTCATGCTTCCTTCTGCTGACAAGTTTTATGGAGATGCTGATTTAATTTTCCAGCAGGACTTGGCACCTGCCCACACTACCAAAGGTACCAAAAGCTGGTTCAGTGACCATGGTGTTGCCGTGCTTGATTGGCCAGCAATCTCACCTGACCTGAACCACATAGAGAATCTATGGAGTATTGTCAAGTGGAAGATGAGAGACACCAGACCCAGTAATGCAGATGATCTGAAGGCCGCTATCAAAGTAACCTGGACTTCTATTCCATCTGAGCAGTGCCACAGGCTTGGTCGCCTTCATGCCACGCCGCACCGATGCAGTAATTCATGTAAAAGGAGGCCCAACCAAGTGTTGAGTACATAGAAATGAACATACTTTTCAGACGCCTGATATTTCTGTTTAAAATGTGATTTTTTTTATTGATCTCACGTAATATTCGAATTTTCTGAGACACTGAATTTTGGGTTTTCATTATCTGTAAGCCATAATCATCAAAATTTCAAGAAATAAAGGCCTGAAATATTTAACTCTATGTCTAATGAGTCTATATAATATATGGGTTTCACTTGCTTAAATGAGTGACAAAAAATGTTAAACTTTTTCAATATATTGAATTTTTTTGAGATGTACCTGTATCTCAATTATAGTCACCTTTGATATAAGTTATTGTTTCAATACCACTATGTACTTATTATGCTTATGAGGAGCAGTTAAGTAAGTGTGAATTTAACTAGACTTAACACTAACCATCCCTAACTGACAGACTTGAGGGAAAGAAGAAAAAGAAAACTATCTAACAAAATAAAGACTATTTAAACCTTGTATATTCCCTCTTACCTGCAGGTGGAGCCTTAGGATTTAGGTATTTTCTACTCCACTTCAGAACAGGTCTAATTCATTCCGAATATTTAAACAGAGTATGCTGTTTATATGATCTGTTCCCAAGGTTTGGGATATTGACTTTTTTTTAAAATAACAAAAAATACAGAATATAGACACATTACCATAGAAAAATGATACATGATTGTTTAACTTACACTGTGATACTGTCACAATTAAGGTTTGGCTTGGTGTAAGCACAAAAGTTGTTGTTTTACCATAAAATTCCATACTATATAATTTAATGTTTGTCCTTAAACTATATGACTTGACCAATGTTGCGTTATTTTTTATATGCACTTATAAATGCAACCATGAGAAGCCCACTACAATATACTCTAATACTGATACTCTGTAGGATGCCTGGGAAGTTCATACTTCTTTTAAAAAAAAAATCACTCTCATTTTGGGTGGCATTAAGCATCAGATGCAGTGCCACTGCCTTAGTAAAAATAGGGGTAGGAAGAAACTGAACTAGTGGAACATGCATGTGGGGAAGCAAGCTGGGTTATTAAAATAAACATAACATGCTGCACACTTTTAATATCTCTCAGCCAAATATAGTATAAGATTCTGTTGAAAGTTATTGCCCTATAATTTAGATTAGATTGTCTTTGTGTAAATTTGGTGTGGATATCTCAATGTATTTTTCAGATATTGCAATTACGTTGTAGAAAGGACATGTCACCATTTGACCTTGAAAAAGGATGTCAAGGTGATCTATTTTCAGCAGGCTTCTGCTCCATGCCAAGATGCATCCACAGTATAAATTTGGTGCAGATATCTCAATGCATTCTTCAGATAATGCAATTATGTCGTTGAATGCACAGACAGACGGACAGATAGACACACGACAAAGCGATTACAATACCCCTTCAGCCAAAAGTTGGCCAAGGGCTAATAAAGTCACGGTAAAGATAAAGTTGAGGTTTTTTTTGGGTTTTTTTTGCCCCAATAGGAAAATTCACCCTTACTGCCACTGAAAGTGTCCAGGGACCAACTCCAGATCTAAACCAATACCTTGGTCAAGGGACATTGAATAAACTTAACATACATGTTTTTGATAAAACAGGAGGACACCCACATGGGTAGAACTTGCAAAGTCCACAAAGACAGGCACCAGTCCAACTGGAAATCAAGTGTGAACTCGCTAGGCCACCTACAGAGTAATACCCCTATTGTCGCACCATGGTGTATCTCTTTGTCAAAACCTGTTAGTGTGTAGTTGCAGCAAAGAGTTTGTGATATTCTCACATAGTGAGGGTGACAATAAAAAAACAGTAACACAGATAGCAGAAGGGTGAAAAGCTGAAACAGTCATCCAGTGTTTGACCAGCCCAGTTATTCCGGCAGACCTCACATTCTGCAGAATGCAGTTCACTTAAAGACCAGTGATGGAAAATTTCTCACAGATGTACATTGAGGCAATGCCTTTAATGGTTGTATTGTTTTTCTGCTGCACTGGAAAAAAATCTAAATCTTACCAAGTGTATTTTTCTCATTTCTAGTCAAAATATCTCATCAGACTTAAAATAAGGCATAATCACCTGAAGAGTAACTTCTAAGTGAGATGTAAAGAACTTATTTTTAGACAATAGATCTTGAAAAATCTTATTTCAAGAAATCTTACCAAGATAATTTTCACTTGTTCCATTAGCAGATTGTTTTGTTTAATTCAAGCAAAAAAAATCTGCCAATGTTTTGACTAGAAATGAGAAAAATACACTTGGTAAGATTTAGATTTTTGCAGTGTGAAAGTGGGCTTGCATAGTTGACAGAGTTTTGTAACCAGTTACAAAATATTTGTATATTGAGAATTTTGCAAGTATCCCTTTTAAATGACGGAAGAGGCTTTTGAACATGTGCTCACATGAGTCTGAGTACTGCTGCACTGGGAGCACACACCCACAGTGGGAGGACATGATTAGACTGACAATAGAGCTATGTTTAAAAAAAAAAAAAAGTCTTTTCACTGTCACTGTGGTGGAACAGTGGTTGTCCACCAAATGATTTGCTCCTTCATACTTCCCAGGATTATACTGCACTGTCCAATCAAATCTGCATTCCTCAAAACACAAGCAATAGCCTTATTCTTTGTCTACACTGAGTGAGCAGAAAATGGTGGAAGTATAAGCAAATGTGCAGTCCTTGAGTCTCACTGGCCTGTCAGTCCCTGTTGCATTTAGACTGGACTGTTTGTGTGCAGATTTGTTAAGAGAACCTATAAAAACACACAGCTCACTTTTTTACTTCTTTTAAAGTAAAACTAGAAATACAACACTAGTGTGTACTATACGCTTCAGGTATCAAGAAGTTATTGTTATACATCATTATATATCACAAAGGACTAAAATACTACTAATCTTCTTCCACCTTCTTCCAGATTATGCCATAGTGCAGAGCATTTTGGTAGCCTCAGTTACAAAACCCATAACACATCCATCATGATAATCATGAATTTGTCAACTTAGGAAAATCACCCGTTTTAACCTCCAGAACTCTTGAAACATTCATTCGAGGTTTTATCTCTTCATGGATCAACTATTGTAATTCCTCTTACCCAAGCTACAATAATGTTGTTAGCATCCCTCCAGTTAATCCAGAGTGCAGAACTTCAACACATCACACTGACAGCACAAAAAATACTGGTTGCCTGTTAGTTTAAAAAATATGTATATTTAAAATTTTTACTTGTGTTTCTTCTAAAGCTCTGACTGATTTGGCACTAAATTATATCACTGATATTACAACATGTGTGTTAGTGTGGCCAGGACATAAGTCACAGGGAATGTATGTCAGTATTGTGTTCCCTAAACACATACAAAACAAGGTGTGTGTGTGCGTGTGTGTGTGTGTGTGTGTGTGTGTGTGTGTGTGTGTGTGTGGGCACTCACTCTGAGTACAGGACAGTGTAAGTATAGTCAGATGGTATGGCAGTCCAGACAAGCATGGTTTTAAAATCCACAGACACCCAGTGTACATTCTCAGCTTTGGGTATGATATCCATCTCTACAAACAAGAATGAACATAACATAAGCGCATAGATCACGTTTTCACAGACTCATACAGTGACACTGTGTTACATCACTATTCCACTAATTGTATTGTACACGAATTGTGTATGTTACTTGTTTGGTTTGGTTTGCACATATTTTGTAGACTTTTAAATGCCTATT
The DNA here is from genome assembly GCA_037367295.1 of Apogon hyalosoma. Classification (NCBI taxonomy): domain Eukaryota; kingdom Metazoa; phylum Chordata; class Actinopteri; order Kurtiformes; family Apogonidae; genus Apogon; species Apogon hyalosoma. Next base: position 24,602,340 of record JAPQRP010000011.1, on the reverse strand, counting down.
TTACTTTGATTTGGTGAAATTAGGTGGAGAACATTCCACCCTAAAGTAAGATTTCAGGGTGGACAAGCTGAATGTGAGCTAAAAGCCAGACTTACATAACAGAAAGCTTGTATCTCATAAACCATGGTGTTCTTGGAGAATTTTTAGGCATTTTGAAACTTTGCAAGCATAACATTACTTTTCCATTCCATTTGCTTCTTCTAACTTGTTGGATTCTGATACCAATAAGGTTTACATACAAGGCTCACATATTTTGCCTGTGTATCTATCTGCTTTATCTTTTCTTTATCAGTTTTTCCTTACTTGCTGTAGTGATCATCCAAGCAGTCATACAGGCTCCCACATAAAGAACAGTTTTCAGAGAGGCCATGCTTCCTTCTCCTTTAATCCTTAAAGCATCTAAACACTGTTCAGGTTTTCCTTCTCACTAAGAGCTTTTCTTACAGAACTTGTCAGAGAGTTTTAGAGCTGCAGCTGAAGGTTCACCTCCTCCCTTTCTCCCTCCTCCTGATCCCTCCCATATGCCTGTGAAATGGCAAAGGGTTCTGTAGTGCTTTGCTCCTCCTTCCCCATTCATGTGTGTCAGGAACAGGAATGTCTTTAGGCGATCACATCATCACCCCAGTTCTCTCCCTAACTCTCTGAATTTCAGTAAACTGGATGAGACAGAAAATTGAGTAATCACTTCTCAGTACTCTTGTTGGCAGGTTGCATGGTTATTTGTTTCTGGGCTGTGGATTTTTGGTGTCATGCTACTTATCTGTAATTTTGTGTTTTTACCTGAATTTTTACAGAAATACCAACAGCATGACCTGATTCCCTAGCCCAACCTACTCAGAAAGATGACAATGCAGATTGAGTTTTAAAGAGGTTTGAAACAGACAGGGTATATTTACCTGATACTGTTGTTTTATGACCTCTTGTGGTTGCATGAATAATTGCAAAGACATACATACAGTAAGTCCCTTTTCCACCACAGGAACTTTTATCATTTACCCAGGATTTAAAGAAAAAAAACAAAAAAAAAACAAAAAACATCAGTGCATTTCCACCAAAATTACCCAGGGAAAAACTCCCCTCAACCCCGAACTTTCCCTCAAAAAAGTACCAAGTAGGGTTGGATTTTTCAGATTCCCCAGGGCTATGTGCTTAAGAACACTGATTGATGAAACACATTATGCACTTATGTTTACCCACAATGTTTCGGCCAGTGTGCAGCAGCAAACTTGTTCATTCCATTTCTACAAGCTTCACTTTGTGGTTTGATCATTTGGAAAATTGAGCAAAAGGAGAGAGGCTAAGAGATGTGGATAGAGGTCCATGTGCCACTCTTAGAGTGTATTGGGCTCACTCCTACAAGTGCATTGCAATAAACTGTCTGTCCACCTAAATACACTCTATTTTATTGCCAAATATGCTCAAAAGAAATTCAGCGGGACTTCAAATTAGGTAACTCAAGGTAACTCAAAGTGATCAAGTATGATTTGATTAAATCTTCCACAACTCTGAGGTGCAGTGGATTATGCAAACCACACAGATTACCAGCAATAATTTTACTAAGGTAAATAAATTACTGGATATAAAAATTCCTGGAAATGTTGGTGGAGAAAGGGCTAAAGATAAGAAACATTTGTTCAATCAGATGCATCTACTATTCTTGCATGATAGACCCCATATACACCTGTTATTAAAATGCTCTCTGTCAGAAGTGAAGAAACAAGTTATTGCAAGGTCTAAATGACATAATCAGATTTTGATCACTTCTATCTAATCACATCTGGAGATCGTCTAGCTCACATTCTCTACAGATTCTTGGAAGGTGTAAATGTAATCCGTACAGAGTGCTCATATCTGTCACTACATCATCATTCCATGCTGACCTCTGACATCCAAATAATACACGTTACCTAACCTGATTTAAAAAAAAAAAAAAGAAATTAAATACATTTTAATTTAAGTTTCAAATCCCTGGAGTTTTAAGAAACAAAATGCTTCAAAACTTTATGTGAAGACAGTTAAAATAAATTATAGAGGTCCTTAATAACTGCATTTATGAAGACATATCACAACAAATGATAGATCCAATTGTAACAGACCTGGCTGCCTGCCCAATGTTGTTGCTACTTTAGGATAAGATCGAGCAGAGCTAAACGCCAACAGAACATCATGATGTCAGTGAAATTGACCTGTGACCTTCTAAGTATAATGTGCCATCAGTGCATACCTTTGTCCAGTACATGTGCTTGAATTCTGACCTTTATCCAATGTCCATTGTCCTTTAGCCAGCAAAATCCTCTCAACTCCCCTCAACTATGTGTTCAGGTGAACATACAGCATAACATATTTGAAGAATTTCCCTTAAGTTGTTCTGAAGATATTGTGTTCACAAGAATGGACATGTACAGCAACCTTGACCGCTGATCATTTGTGACCAAGCCTGTTTCATTTGATCAAAGAGTCAAAATTTGTTCAGAATTTTAACAAATATTGTCTAGCTGTTCCTGGGCTATCATATGTTTAAATGCATTAGGCAGACAGACAAACATTTTACAGAGATGAATGGACATATTTAACAAAAAGTCATGGAAAAAGTTACTTGTTCTGACCCAAGACAGGGTGAGTTTATTGTATTAACATGAGACCAAGACCACATCCCTAGTTTGTATAAACGTCATTCTCAGAGTTAGAAGTCAGTGTTGAACTCTCTGTTCTCTTTCAAACTCTCTCAGTCCCTTGGGACAGGAGAGCAGGGAACCAAGCTCAGGAATGTTGGCCTGGAAAGTAATAATAAAAAAAAAAAAAAAACAAAACAAAAAAAACATGCTGAACATACCACAAACGTACAGCTTGATATGTTCACAGATGGTCATATTTTCCTTCATTTAAGATCATAAACTTGTTTTTCATCAGAGGCCTGCAGAAAACATTTGGTTTTATTTAGACAAATTCAAAGTGTGGGAACTTTTTGCTGAGTTATTCAGGGGAAACCTCCTGGTAGCAATTAGAAACCATCTGACAAAAACACTTGATGGGGGCCTACACAGACACACACAGACACACACAGACACACACAGACACACACACACACACACACACACACACACACACACACACACAGACACACACACAGACACACGCACACACGCACACACACGCACACACACACACACACACACACACACTGTGTTTCCTATGTATGGGGAATGTTTTGCATTGATTCAAAACGATTAAAGAACTATTGCATGCATGTTATCTGAGCTGCAAGCTATATAAGTGATGAAAGACATTGATGCTGGTGTTATAAGAACAAATCATGCTGGGATTTTCTAGACTGAGCTGATGTAAAGTCAGCAACAATACCATTGTTAACATTAGCTACTCAAAGGAACAGCAATTTCTGACTTCCCACTGACACTGGTTGACTTCAGGTAGTTGCTCTTTTGCTTTTCCCTAAATTTCTGGAAACTTTGGAACCTCCTTACTGAAAACATCACACCCATCAGGCTTGGTCTATACAAAAAAGAAGAGGAGCAGGCTGAATATTCTGTTTTCAGATATTCTGAAGGGCAATATATTTATATATCACGACTACCAACAGGTGAAATAATTTTTTTCTGACATAAAGGCAGTGATTTCAGTCATATCTGTTCGACTGTCCAAATGCCATCAAGTTTTTCATGAAGGATGTTTTGAAAACTGACTACATAATCATCGCCAACAATGAATGACATGAAGCCAAATCTAAATTGTGTTTGTCAAATATAAGTTTAGTTGTTAAGTAGATTGGTTTCTCTTTATGTTTATTGTTTTATATTCTGTTAGTATTCTTCATCGTTTAGTGTATTTTTGTAGCCACACAGATGGTGTGTTCACTTTGTAATTAAGTGTCAACCTTTATCCCACTTGGTTCTGAAAGAGTAAACCCAAAGGCTGTCCCAGTGCATGCTTTATTGAAACCAGTGTACTCCACTGGAATCCAGGCAGGGCCTTATCTTGCCTGTTGCGTCAGGGATAGCAGATTCCTGGAGATTAAAAAAAAAAAAAAGCATGTCTGGACAAACTCATTATTTATAAATGAGTAACTTGAGTAATATCACAGCAGATGGTCCTCCTTACCAGGTTTATGTGAGGAATGCCAGTTTCCTGGAAGTGTGTGACTCACAGACCCACATGTGTCTATGTAATACAAACCCACCCAATGACTCCATTCCGATATATTTCACACATGCCTCTGATTCACCCAGAACTGCAAACATTGCTTCAATTTTTTGTGTTCCTAGTGTGGGGGACAAAAAATACACATTCTAATTTTAATACACATACAGTGCAAAACATTATGAACCTGTAAAATTCAAAAACGTAGTTACATGTCCAAAAAACAAAGATAGGAAGGGATCTACTCCATAATAACCACACACACCTAGCACACTATCTATCTGTCTATCTATCAAAATGTACTTTAGATATATATTCTTTATACATTATGTACTTATATATCTTTAAGCCAGTAATTCCTGTCAGACAATGTGAATTACTATATGCAGCACATTAAACTTTTAAGGCTTTAAGTGAGTGCGCATATGTATGTATGTATGTACTCTGAGTTTGGTGAGTATAATTTTCCAGTTCCATCAATTTTAGAGGTAGGGGGGGACACATGTGGCTCAAGGCAAGGCAAGGCAAGTTTATTTGTATAGCACTATTCATACACAGGGTAACTCAAAGTGCTTTACAAAGGCATTA
>JAPQRP010000011.1:24565114-24576760 GCA_037367295.1 Apogon hyalosoma | reverse complement strand
AAGTTATTTCTGTGACCATTGTGGGTTTTTCTTTCATTAACAGAGGGGTACCAACAATTTTGTCCATGTGTGTAACTGGTTTCGAATAAGCAGATCTGAGGAGACAGGAGACAGCGCTCAGAGCCCAGAGCAGGGCAGGGCACGATGCGGAGATGTGGGAGTTGGGGTTGACATTAATGAAGTCAAACAAAATTACATTTGCCAGCTTTAAAGAAAAAATAAACAGCAGAAGAGTGCAAATGTGGATTAATTTATGGCTCGAACCTGATGGAGAGCATTATTGGGAACTAGATCAGAGGTCCGTGGAGGTGCAGCTTGGTTTCCCAGTTCACCGCAGTTTAGAGCACCTCCAAGCCCCATAGGAACGGGGCTTGATGCGGGCATGAAGCGGGGCTTGGAGGTCAGAGCATGGCTTGGTTTTGAGTTCTGTAAATTAAACTAGTTCCATGATCCTTAAATGGAACTGGTTCTGAGATCTTCTAACATAAGCAGTTTCCAGAACGGCACCAACTTCATGCTCTCACTGAGGGATGTTTTTTTTTTTTTTTTCTTGCTGATGTTATAAAACACACACACTGTTACAGCTGTGCAGCGACACATCAGCAGCCGTCAGCTTGTATCTGTCCCACAGTTAGGTTTAGGGCTCCTGGAGCTCTGTCCATTAGAAAGGTGACGTTGCCTCTGAGATACAGAATGTGTATTATAGAAGAGAAGCGCACATTCAGTACCACATCACCACATCAGTTCCTCTCTGTTTAACCTGGCGTTTGGATGTATTTTGTATTGAAAGAGTTGGATATTGAAGATCTGAGCACCGATCAGCTGATCTGTTGCACAGCTGTAGCAGCGTGTGTGTTTTATAACATCAGCAAGACAAAAAAGCATCATTCAGTTGGTGTTCAGGTGTGTTTGCTGGTATAATAGGAACCGTGACATTTTGGTATTGCAGCACCAGTCAACGCTAATGTTTAAATTCCAGCCCTATGTTGTAAATGCCTCCTTGTAACTCACTCACTCATTCTGTACTCTGCTCAGGCTGTGACTCTGCTCAGGCTGTGAATGTACAGGCTGTAGCTGATACTATTTAGTATAATTCATTACATATGAGATACATTTCAATTTCGAAGAGCAATAGACTATCAACTTACCTCCCAAAAACATAACACAACGGAGAAGTGGGTTTAACGCGGAAGCTGGTGCTGGTGCTGGAGCCAGGTCAAACCCACCAATAGAAACTCTTCTCTCATCCATTAGCATAGGCCCCACCCATTGAGTGCAGTTAATTTTGCAAGCAAAACTTTCGAAGTTGCAAACAAAGAGGAGTGATTTTCAAGCAAAACTTTTGAAGTTGCAAGCTAAAGTTTTTAACTCACATGCAAAAAGGACTGATTTATTAGCAAAATGAGCTTTTTTTTAAAATTGCAACTTACTGTCTTTTGCTCTCAAATCTCTTTTTTGGTTGCAAATCTATTCTTTTTAATTGCAAATCCATTCTTTTTGATTGATGAATAAAGAAACAAGTTTCTCTCCATACACTAGAGATTGACGAAGAAAAAGCTGTAACCAATGAACTGTCCAGTGTCACTCCTTTGTCACTTCTTAGTCAATGCTATATAGGATTAAATAAATATGTAAACAAGTGGTGCCAGGCACAACAAGCCCTGCCCCTCGCAAACGTTTTACCTGATTTGCTCCATCTCTTATTGTAAAAACACATTTTTAGTGACCTTGACCTTTGACCTACATTCACCAAAATTTAATGGGATCTATTCTGGACCACCTCACATCTTTCCTGAAAATTTCATGGAAATTGGTCCAGTAGTTTTTGTGTAAAGTTGCTGACAAACAAACAGACAGACAAACAAAAAAAAAGAACCAAAAACAGTACCCTCGCCTCCCCTTTGGGGGGCGGGGTAATAAACAGTTATTACTGAACATCAACCTGCAGTGCATCTGTAAAGTATTTACAGTGCTACCCTTTAAAAAAAAAAAAAAGTGTTGTGTTAGTCTTAATCCAAAATTAGAATTTTTGAATGAATCTATGAATTTGAATTTTCAGTTAATTTGTAATATGTTAATATTTTCAGATTCTTTCCTACTGCAACAAGATTTTTTTTCTGAAAACTATTACTGATCATCAAAATAGTTCATGATTAATGTAATGGTTGGGAACAAATCAGTGCCTCTTTTACACCTTTGACACAAACACCTCAAATTTCCATTTGAATGTCACAATAAATAAAATAAGCTTTGGTGTTCCGACCTGAATGTGTTTTCTTAGAACAGTCCACATAAAGTGACATACTCAGGCCAGTAATATGATGTATCTTAATAATTTATACTTAATATCACACATTTTTTCTACATTAATTTTTTAGGCTATATTTAGCATGTGAAAATATTTTTATATATTGTAGCAGCATGTAAAAATAAATGGCATAATGTAGACTGTGACAATGAACCTTATGCAAGAACCATTTGTACACTTGTTCTTAAAAACCATGTATGAATGTGGAGGAACTTGCTGCATTTACCTTTTTTTTCATATTTTTTGGTTCTTCCAGTTGTTCCATCCATCACTGCTGCACAACATGTTTGTACTTTAGTCCCAATAGTTTCCACTAAAGTTAGTCATTGTTGTCCCTCTGTCTAGCTCCTCAGTACTATTTTATGCTGAGGGAGCACTTTTTCATGACATTTATTTCACAGTATAACTGAACTGTGTTGATATTCTGAAATGCTAATGAGAACCATTTTTAGAACAGGACCAGATGGGGAAGAAGATACTAGAAGTGTTCTGACACTGATGGACGTTTTAAAACTCGAACAAAAACTTGAAAATTATTTGGGACAATGCACTTTAATCCACGTCAGATTACTAGAGGATGGTGAAATGATTGGAGAAATTTGGGATTATTCTACATTACCATCATAATCATCTTTGTCCACCAATATGAAAACTAACAGAAATGGCATATTTTTAGCATTATTTCCACCTTGTTTGACTGGTGCTCTTTTAATAACATCATTTTGTTGTGCTTCATTTTTCCATTACTATGCAGCAAAGAGAATGAGTATCACAGTGGTGTATTTAGATTTTGCACTTATCAGTTAATATCAGTTAATCTTATCTGCTAATTATTATTATGCATTATTATTTTCTATTAACCAAAGACAAACAAATAGATAATTGTATGTTTTTTCTTCACAACGTGAATGTGTATAATTAAACTATTATTAGACTTATACTTAAGTGGTGACATGACTTTTTTTTGGCCAGGCTGTATATCAACTCCATTTGGAATATTAGAACAGACATGTCTTAGGAAGAAACTCGTGTGCCTTTATTTTTATTCTTTCTCTTTGTTAAAGTGAGATGCTGATCACAAGTAACTTCTCACACAATATTTCTTTATACTTCAATTATTATTTTTAGGTCAACTTTATATGTAGTTTCCTGTGCATATGCATATGAGAAAAATGTCTGTGAAATGGACTGGAGCTTTCTGGTGACTTTTATTAAAGAGGGCCATAAAATTTGACTGTCAATCCAAAAAATTAAGTCTAAATTAGTAAGAAATAACACATTGCACACATAACACACAATTATTACAGTTATACATGTGACACAAGATTTTTCAAGTGCATTAAAATATAACAGGGATTTAGTAATATATGATGTCAATGAGTGTCTTTTATAGTGCTGCATGTGTGTTGTGTATAGTTTGTGGATTCAGGCTTCCAGACCCACAAAGTGCAGAAAGTAAACGCATAGCAGGTCTATCTGGAGCTCAAATCCTGGCCTGGATTAACCTCAGAGTTACCTCTGAGCTGTGCAGCTTTACTTTGATTAGTAATCTACCAGTAAATGTTTAGGGCTATTAGAAACACTACAAATGTGCAAACAAAAACTTCATGAATTGCAAATCACCATGACAAAAGAATAGACATAAAGTTATGGATACACATTGGCATCAGACTGTTAGTTCTAGGCCCATTGATGAATATAATCAGTGGGCTACCATCATCACTACATACATAGGCCAGACAGATGTACTATGAGTTACACATCTAACTATGCATTTCTCTGCCTCTACTTAATGGACTTTCACTAGGTTTTGTGACAGATCACTCATGGCTCTACTTGAAATGACTTTTTACTGTGTCCATGATTGAAGTGACTACTTTTTACCTTTAGTCTTCAGTGAACACTGTTTATTGTCTCTAGGATGTTTCTGTGTGTTTAAACTGTATTGTGTGACAGAGAGCTGACCTACTGCTGACTTGACGTGAACTCAGGCCCTAGTTAGAAATGGAGTTGGTGAGAAAAATTAGCTTAGCTTTGCAGTTTTGGTGTAGTTTCAAATCTTTACTTTAGAGGTTAGGTTTTGGTCCTGGGTTTCCTTTTGGTCCAGAGTGAAAATTGAAAAAACTAGACGGTAAATTGTGGTTTATATAGGCTACTGTATAGAGGTGGGCGATATATATCGCCTACGATAATATCAAATATGTTGGTTTAATGATGAGCAATTTGACATTATCCGTATTCATACTGTCTTGAAAACAAATGGTTGGTGCATAGACGGTAAAGGAGAGGCGCATGAAAGTCCTCATTGGCTGTGCCTTAGAAGCCAATCAGTGGACAGGATTCAGTCTTGTGGTGACTCAGTGGCATGAAAACTCAACATTGCATCACATGGAGGAAATTTGTAGGAGTCTTCATCTCAGCGAATGATTTCACAGCAAGATGTGAGTCCATATCACTAGCCTGGAAATGATACAGTTTTGACTGATGTCGGTCAAAATAACGTTATATGCAAGCTGGGGCGCCATTAAAGGGGGGAGTAAACGTGACAAATTCCTGTGGAGGGATCTAGTGGATACAGGTTAGAAGTTGTGAAAATTTCGTGTAAGATCCGCTATTTAATAGAGGAACAGAAGCCAGGAGTTGGACGTTGAAAGCATGGAGGTTTCACTTTCGCTTCACCCCAGCGTTAGTTACGTTAGTTATGGACTGCACACCCATGTATATAATTACTGCCCCTACCCCATGTACATAAACCCCCCCCCATGTTTTGCAGAAGATGTATGAAGCACTTTAAAAACAAACAAGAGCTGTTATTCTGAAACGCTGTGTCTATCCATAGATGTCCTGGTAAGCAAGTAGAGTTTTATAACATTTTTTGTATAAAAAAAAAAAAAGAAGAAAGAAATTGATGTTTTAAAGGATATCATTAGATGATCGTTATCATCGTGAAATTAAAAAAAAATAATAATTGAGATATATTTTTTTGCCCATATTGCCCACCCCTACTACTGTACTTTGTAAGAGATACAACAAGGAGAAAAAAATTCTGGAAGATAAAAATGATGTAGAAGACATAAGAAGATGAAAACCCAAAAGAAAAAACAACAAAACATTAAAATACTTTGTATTTAAACTGAGAATGTAACCCTGATAAACCCTTTAGACACAAGAAGTATGGGAATCCTGATAATGATGATTTTTGTTTTATTATCTAGACCTAATCTGATACACTGATGGGCTTGAAGCTGTGATTCATCCAGTAAGAAATTTTCTTACCCATGAAAATCCTTGAATATGAACAGCATGAGCTCCAGCCCTGCTAGGTAATTTTTTCCCTTATAATTGATGTTCAAAAGAGGATTATATGCATAAAAAATTTTATTTTGCACATTTTTCAAAACTTTAAACTTGAGAATTAGTGTGTACTGTATTAATGCTAAAAAAAAAAAAAAAAAAAAAAAGCAGTAGGCCTACATTCTGTCAGTTTTCTTGAAAAATAGCTTAACTAAACCTTTGATTTGTTTTCTGCTAATGGACACATAAATGCACACTTTTTAATCAACTAATCACTTAAAGCCTGGATGGTTTTGTAGTTATCACAGTTTAATAAACAGAGCATCCTCCTTCAGTTGAGTGAAACAGCTGCACACCACACAGTACTGCAGTTTAATGTTGTGTGTCTTCAACAGCTAATCCATCATAAGAACACTGTTGCCAGATTAAATGAACACACCCTTCAAAGTGTAGTGTGCATAAAGAAGGGGACATCACCCACTGGTTTTTAGATTGCTGTTTTTAAACCAGAGTGTGAATTTTTGACATCCTCATGTTGGCTTTCTGAAGCCTGAAGTGACCATATTTGGACAAATGGGTGCAACTGGGGAAGTGTGATTGTTGACAGATGCAGATGAACTTTATTGATCCCTAGGTAGAAATTCAGTTTCTTAATCAGCACAATAGAATAAAATAAAAGCAGAATGAATCATTATACTGAGGTTTTGTAGACTCTGATGGTAGTGGACCTAAAGGATCCTCTAGATCTCTTAGTCCTGCATCTTAATGAAGTTAGAGGCCTGCTGCAGCTGTTCTTTTGGTTTGTCAAAGTGTCCTCCATCTTCCTCAGTGTGCATTTTTCCACCACAGTCCCCAGTGTGTCTAGCTTCTCTCCATAAACAGAACCAGCTTGTCCGACTGTTTTCTATCTTTCTGTCCGATGATACCAGATGTCAGCATAGAAGAGAGCATTTGGCTACAACCAGTTGGTAAAACATGTGCAGCATCTTAGGGTAGACATTAAAGGACCTCAGCCTTCTTAGGAAAAATAGCGGACTGTCCCTTTCAATAATGTGAATCTGTATTCAGGAACCAATTCATTCTGTTGTCAAGATTCGCCCCACTATATTTGTATGGTGGCACAACTTCAGTGTCCACCCCACAAATGTTGATTGGCTCCAGAGGGTATTTATACTTCTTGAAATCCACCACCATTTCTTTATCTTTATCATGTTCAGGAGGAGGCAGTTTTTGTGACTCCAGTCACAGAAGGTTTTGGTCAGGTTCCTGTACTCCTTTTCTGGTCCATTCCTGATACACACCACAACAGCTGTGTCATCAGAATGTCTTTGCATGTGACAGAACTCAGAGTTGTACTTAAAGTCTGCTGTGTACAATTTGAACAGGAAGTGAGCCAAAACAGCCCCATGTGGAGCCACAGTGCTGCTCATTATTGTCTCAGATAGACAGTTCCCCAGCCTAACAAATTGTTGAAAACAAAGGTGGGATCCACGCCCATCATTTGGATCTTTTCTCAGAGTGTAGAGGGACATATTGCACTGAAGGCGCTTAATCCAACAACATAATTCTCACATGATCATCAGACTCAGTCAGATGAGAGTAAGCTTGGTGTAGTATGTAAAGGGCAGTGTCATCCACTTGAATGTGTTCTTTGTATATGAACTGCAGGTGGTCCAGTGGGTCCAGTGCATGTTTTACACAGGATCTCAGAAGAAGCAGCAGCGGTTAGAAGATTTTAATGATGTGTAGTGGTAAGCCACAAGTCTGTAGTTGTTTGGCTCTTTTGGACACCCTACTTTGGGCACTGGTATAAGACTTGATGTTTTCCACAGAGCTAGAACCCTCCTTAACTGTAGACTTAGGTTGAAGGTTTTTGGAGAAGTTCACACAGTTGAGCAACACAGTACTTAAGAAGCTTTGAACACACCATCTGGACAGGACACAGTGTCTGCAGTTCCATCTGCACCCCTGCAACTATGACAGACATCATAGGGGGTCCTGGTGTGGTAGTGGTTGTCAGTGATGTGGTAGGGATGAACAGTTGTGAAGAAGATGGTGGAGGAGGATGGTATGTTCTGAAGCTGGAAGAACAAATGTATGGGGATGTAGCTGCTGAAGTGGATGGAGGATGATTGGATATGGCTGTGCCAGCTGTGGTGGTGTCAAACCTGTTGTTGTTCATTGGCTCTGTCCAAATCCCCCCACTGTTGCCTGGGTATTTTTTGATTGTAGCCAGTGATGGTATTATGTTCCTTCTGCACCTCTCTGATGTGCTGCAGCTTTCTCTCTGCTTTGGGTTTGTAGTCCTTCTTTTGCTTGCTTCGTTCTCCTCTTTAACTCTTGTTGCACTTGTGTGACTCTTTCTTGATCACCATTTTTAAATGCCTCTTGTTAGCTCACTGGCTAATAGGTCATGAGGTTCTTGTAATTTCATCTGTGGGGTTAGTTCCTGCAGTGGAGACATGCATCAACTGCCCTGGTCCTGAAAAAATACCCCAACGTTCCTGCAGTGGAAACACACCTATTGAGATTGTTTGCCTCCTCCACTCCTCCCCCCTGCTGTTTCACCCTTGGTTGTGTAGCCTGTAATGGTGTTAACACCCTTCCCTTGCTGTGGACCTGTCCATCATGGGTTTGATCAATCACACACAAAAAAGATGATTTTATGTACAAAATTACAAGAGTTTGTCTGGAGCTGATGAAGATTGTGTATCCACTAATGCTAAATTCCATCAAACATTTGACAATCTTTTTAGTGTTAACTACAACTAAAGTCAGGGTGCCTGGAAAATATTACATTTGTTTCAATAAATAGAAGCTCTGAAAGTCTGATTCAGCAGGCAACAAGTTGTCAATCACAGCTGTCAGTCAGTACCTGACAGAGCAGATGCTAAAGCCTGAGCAAGTGCACTTATTAATGTGCATGAATAGAAACTAGTGCGTTGACCCATGGGAATCCATGGGTTCTACAAATAGTAGAGTTGATAAATTGGGGAGCAGAGCGAAGCATACTGGTTTAATACAGATTAGGAAAAATATAATGGCCTTCATTTTGTTTTGTGTTGAAATCCAAAGTAACAGGAAAGAATGCATTCATAGTTATCTTGTTTTTGAAAAGGCTTTACATCATTACTGTATGACATCATCACATTCAGATAACTTGATGGCTTGACTAAGTTTCCTGGTGTAACACAGATTAGGAAGAAATATACTGGCCCCATTTAGTTTTGTATTGACATCAATGTGAACCATAGACTTTTACACAGGACTGAACATAATAGTTTATTGCAACTCACTGGTGTCCTGTGTCCGGATCCGCTGAACTGTGATCCATGTGATCTGAGTCTGCACAGAACGGTCTGTCAAGGCAGCACTTTTACATAGGCCTGGACATGATGGTTTGTGAATTCTACTATCCCCGGTAGCATGTGAAAGTAGTATAAGACTTTTACACAGGACTGAACATGACGGTTTATTGCGACTCACTGCTGTTCCGTGTCCAGATCCACTGAAGTCCGGTCCATCTGATCGGAGTCTGTGCAGAATGGTCTGTCACCGTGTTACAGTGAGGGGGGGGTTGTGTGTTGCAGCTGTGGATGGACTCATCCATGGGCCCCTTGTAAGCCCATTGTAATTTTAGAAACAACTAATAACTCAAAAAGTATATGTCGTATCAATAAGCTGTTTTTGTCTGTCTGATCATTGTCCCAAAATACATAACTACTCCAAAAGACAAAGACTAGCTCTCTCCAGTTTTTCAGTTATAAAGCAGACACACATACATGCACGCATGCACACAGAGGCCACTTGGCTTTTATAATATAGATGCAAGCACCTTTTTTCATACAAATTCTGAGGTAGTAAATATTTAGCTTTCAAGGGTTAAAACCTGTCTGGTAATACAACAGGTAATGTGTGCTGATGAGGAGACCGAAATTTATATCAAATCTAGTTTCCCATTAATTAGTCTCACTCAACCATGTTACAAAAGATGTAAGTTAATTTTGGGACAAACTTGGAGTGCACTGTTATTGCTATGTGCAGCAATGAAAATTAAACTAATCACAAAAACTACCAGGCTCAGAACCAATAGCCACTGAAAGATGGTAACAGGATGCTGTATGGTTGTCTGCACTTCTGCAAAATTGTGAACACCTAAATAGCAAAATCTGTCAATTTAATAATTTCACATTTTTGGTTAATATCATACAAACAGCAAATAGGTTGCAAACATGCTCTGGACTCCCATTTACTCATTTCAGTCAATTTTTTTTAATGAAAAAGCTGTGACAAAAGCTTAAAATAAATTATATATGTGATGTAATAATATAAATGATACTGCCCCACCCCCATGCCATAGACGTATTAGAACTCTGGGAACACTGAAGTTAAGTGCAAAAAAAACTAAGTAATGTACTTATAGCCTGTTTATTAGAACCATTCTGACAGAAAACAAAACCATTATAGAAGTGGGTTGTAGTCAAGTGTGGTTTAGGAGTTTGACATGTTGCTTTCCAGTTGAGCAGAAGCTTTTTTTTAAGAACTCCTCTGTATGTGTGTATTAAGTGTCTTTACCTTGTTTTGAATTGGATAAATAAAGGAGCTCTATTTTTGAAACCTTTGTTTCTGGAACAGATTTTGACAGTATTGACTTTTTGTTGTTTCCTTACTTGTTCCTCACAGGAATTAGGCTAGTGCCTTGACCTCATCTTGCCACTTCTTCCCTTAACATTCTAGTGAGGATGTCACAGTCCTGGAGCACACCACAAATACCACACTGCTCCTATAGGGTGCCAGTCTCCATTACTCATCTTTTTTGTCTTTTTCCATATCTAAGCATTGTAGTCTCTATCCATATTCATTTCTAATGGTTATTTAATTTTACTTGAAAAGGAGGCGAATAAAACATCGTCCATCACAGGTCCAGTTCCAGGTAGCAGAATAAGTCTGTAAGGTTAGATCTGTTTCTGTTTGCTAAACTCATTAGTTTGGACTTAGCTTAGCTCCTGTTGTTCAGCTGTTAACCAGGACTGATCGGTTGCCAACTAAGTGCTGTGGCATGTCCTGAACTAGTGGTTGGTTTACCAGGTGGGGTATTTTGTGGATAATTCCTAAAATCCAGCCTTTTTACCATGCTGATGTTGTGTGTGACTGACTCTTTGCTTGGTAACTGTGTGGAATTGTAGACACTGCTACTGTGGTGAGTCTACATTTGTTTTTTATTTAGGTCCTGACATTAAAAAATAAATCAGTGAATATATGTAGATGCACACTAATAGTCTTCTGAAATAATATTATTTTGAATATGACAATATTCGAAATAATATTATTTTGAATATGACAATATTCATATCATGTAAACAGTACATTAGCGTACATTACATTTGAATATTCTAAATTAGAGCTTTCTGAATGAACTGTTGTCATTATAATTATGAGGTGTGGAATATGTTGATATTCTCATTTATGATTCAGTGAACATCTATCAAGAATATTCAGAATATGCATCTCATTTGCAGGTTTCTCACAGTTTGTGACACACTACCTCTGTTTATAGTCAGATGGATGAGCTGGACATTACAACACAAAGTCTGAAAGAATGAAAGGCTAAGGCTGCCATCAGTGTAAAGCCACAGGATCAGCTTACTAGGAATACAGTTTTATTGAAATAAAGGCAAAAACTCACAATATTTTGTGTATTATTAATAATCGCACTAAACTACAAAACAAAACTAGACAAAACTAGCCGTCGGAAGCGACAGTTAGGGGTATATCCCCCGAACACCCCCAATCCTTAACCAGACAGCTATGATGTCATGACCTGAGGCATCCCCAGGTCATGACCTTTCAGTTGCACTTGATTTGAAGTCAATTAGACAAATAGTTCCAGAGATATGAACATAAGAGTGTTTAGTGATTTTAAAGTTTTGAGCAGCCCCTTGTGGCCAGTCTAGAAATGATAAATCATCCAAAATCAAATCAGTTCTTCCTCTCCATGATATTCATTGATATGGAAAACATGGAATTTCTAAACCGAATATCTT
>JAPQRP010000011.1:24518836-24530782 GCA_037367295.1 Apogon hyalosoma | reverse complement strand
GTGAAAGTTCATGTGACTTGGTGGCGTGGATTCATTTAGTCTCACATACTCATCCTGCTGAAGCCAAGTTTCAGTCAGAGCCAAAATATTAATTTTATAATCAATTAAGTCATTTACTAACATGGATTTAGATGAAATTGACCTAATGTTTAGTAATCCACATTTTATATGTTTGTAGGTGTTCTTTTAATTTGACTGCTATCTGGAACTATTTTTATTAAATTATTTGGTCTCACTCCTATAGGCTTTATAGTATTAGGGTTTTTAGTGTTTTAGTGTTTACTACACAGGTGATAGACACAGTCTCTATCTTCTTTCCTAAACATTGGATGTGTGACAGCTTGGGAAGAAGTGAGTGATTAATAGAGAAGTGTTTTACACTACAACTCTGTGCCCGGGCCCCCACTCTAAGTATCAGTTTGGGAGACTAAGGCTAGTGGCCATATTGCGAGCTAAAAGAGAGGCACCCTCCCAAGTCAGATGTATGCCGTCTCTGCGAATGAGCCCAGGCTTTCCCCAGAACGCACGCCAATTGTCAATAATCTGTCGTTTTCTTAGGCACCATCTAGATAACCAGCGGTTAAATAGTGAGGACCTAGAGTACATCTCATCATTGACCAAATTAGGCAGGGGTCCAGAGAATGCTACGGTGTCAGCCATCGACTTAGCAAGTTTACACACCGATGCTACGTTCAATTTAAGAACCTCAGATTGTCTCCGCCAGGCGTCATTACCACCTGTGTGAATCACGATACGGCAGAACCTGGTCCTATTCTGCTGTAAAAGCCTAAGGTTTCCTTCAGTGTCACCAACTCTGGCCCCTGGGGAACACCTGACAGACACTGCTGGGTGCTTCACGTCTCTGACTATGGAGCTTCCAATTATGAGTCTGTCAGGTTCAGTGAGTGTGGCTCTGAGGGGATCAAACCTGTTGTAGACGGGAAGCTTCTGGTGCACTAACTATTTACATTTAACACCGAGTTTCCCCCATACTGTCACAAATCCATTCCTGGGCTCTCCCAGTTGGACGGGACTTGCTGGGGGGCTAACCACACTAACATTTTTGCTTCTACAAGCACAACCTGCGGTCCCTGCTGTTACCTGGCTATAGTTGGCCTAGCCTTAACCTCCAAAGTGCAAAGCCGTGCATCTAACTCAGAAACCCTGGCCTCCAACCCTGATACTAAACTACACTACACAGCTGCTTCTGTCCTCAGTAAAGGAGGCAGGGAACTCACTGTACATACAGCACACTGAGCAGAAAAGACAGGAAGAAGGTGAAGGCAGAGGGCTAGCCATGGCTCAGTTAAGCTAGGCTAGTAGGACTAAAGAAGGGCGTTGGTTTTAATCCACGAACAAGCCTTTTAGCTAAAATCAGGTGTTGTCCTTGGCTCCGGGTGTATACTGAGCCAACCAAAGACTAAATCTGACCAAGTTTTAAGTCCTACTGAAAGTGGTTAAATCAAGGATTTAAACTAAGTGAAGAGCACTAGGAAAAGAGTGACTAGCAACAACGCTAACAAGTGAACAATACACTCACCTGGACGTGCTCGACTAATCACCAAGATGACCACAATGCACCTACAGTGTTTTCTAGGAAAAGTATTTGATTTTGTATTTTTTATGTGTTTTAAAGTACACTGATGCTTCAAAGGAAATGATCTTTTATGTCTTCTGGACTGAAAACAGACCATTTTTGTACATTTTGCCAATCCTTGTGCTTAGCACGCTGTCATTAGTAATATCTACAATAATGCAATCTCATCACCTGATGAGTAATTATTCTTATCTGTCATATAAACAGTGGCTTTTTGTCACTCATGTACATATGACTCCACACTTTCACTCAATAGGCCATGTATAACAAGATAAGTGACCAGGGAGCTCTTTTTCAGTCTCTGTACTTAACAGCAGTAAACAAAACTGAAAACGATTGTCTCTGATCCACATCAATAGATGAGTACTTGCTTCATTTTCATTCATTCATTCATTTTCTGAACCCGCTTTATCCTCACTAGGGTCACTTGGAGCCTATCCCAGCTACATACGGGCGAAGGCGGGGTATACCCGGGACATTTCGCCAGTTCATCGCAGGGCTGACATATAGAGACAAACAATCACTCTCACATTCATACCTATGGGCAATTTAGATTAACCAAATAACCTATCAGTGCATGTCTTTGGATGGTGGGAGGAAGCCGGAGTACCCGGAGAGAATCCATGCAAACATGGGGAGAACATGCAAACTCCACACAGAAAGGTCCCACCCCCATTGACTGGTATTGGAATCGAACCCAGAACCTTCTTGCTGTGAGGCGCGAGTGCTATCCACTGCACCACTGTGTCGCCTCGTGCTTCGTTTTCTCTTTGTTTATTTTTGAACTTCTTTTTGTGTATGTACTTTATCTGTCGTGTTGTGATGTTTATCTGTACGTGTTGTCATCAGAGGGGCGGAGCCTGTCGTTAGAGGAGGTGTGGAGCTCTGTCCATCCCAACTTAAGGCTTCGACTGAAGCACTGTCCTCTGAACACCATCACCCAGCAGGTAATACATGTGGCCATGTCCACAAAGATAGTCAAACTGCTTAGTTTAGCTGTTTGTCTGAAGGTGTGTTTCCATAAATGCATGTTTGTTTTGACCTGTCGCAACAGGAAATGTTTGTGGAAATGGCTGTGTGTGTGTGTGTGTGTGTGTGTGTGTGTGTGTATGTATTTATGCGTTTGTGTGTATGTATATGTTTATTTATTTATTTATGTATTTATTATACACACACACACACACATACATACATACATACATATACACGTGTGTGTGTGTGTGTGTGTGCGTGTGTGTGTGTGTGCTTCTGACCATGACCTCCATTGGTCAAAGGCCATGGGAGAGCTGTCCAGGATTCTTGGCCTCCTGTCTCTCCATAGTTCTACTAAGAGATCTATGTACACTTACTATTCCAAAACACCTCCATAACTCCATTCTAAAGTTCAAAGTGGCTTTGTTGGCAGTATATTGTTCACATTGTAACATTAGTGTTACTCACTAATATGGTACGTATAATATAAAATGCAAGAGTAAAAAAAAAAAAACCACAAGTAAATAAAAGCACCACTGGAGCACAAGATGATTGAGATGTAAATAGATGCACACATGTAACATTGCACATATGAATATTGCACACAGAGATATTACACATTGTGTGATGTCCACAGGACTTCATGGAATGTGTGTGTGTGTGTTATTTAAGTCGGTTCAGGAAGTGCATTGTGGTAGGGGAAAACTGTGGATGAGTTTTATAGTCCTACATTTGAGAGACAGGTATCACTTCCCTGAGGGAGCTGGCGAAACAGATGGTGTTCAGAGATGATGCTCATCTGGTGATGGCAGAGGCTGAATTATTGTGGTCTAATCGTCTCCTCCAGTGAGAGGAGGGGACAGCGGTCCATCTTTTGGGGTGTAATTTCTCTAATATTAACTATCACCAAGAAAGTATTCTTCTTAATCTAGAGAAATTCATCCCAGTCTCAGCCTTTCATAAAACTTAGTCATCTTAGTCAGTAAGACCTGCTTCCTATTGAAACCTTCAAACAACAGAATCAATGTAGATATGTATAGTGATGTCATAGACTCCCGAAATTATCTTGCTTGCTGAGGAGTGATAAAGATAGAAATTGCTAAGATTTATAGATAAAATAAATAATTGTTGTTGTTATCATTACTGCATACTCATTTACAGTATTGCAGGTATGGCCATCATTTTCAAATCACTGTCATTTTTCATTGCTTATATGAGTGTGCTAAGGCTTTTTGTTATTAAAACTATTGCTTATGCAAGTGTGGTGATGATGGTCGTGGCAAGGATGGTGATGATAGTAATGACAATGAGGGTATTGATGCTAGTGGTAATAATAATAATCATTATTACATTTGTTATTATTACCATTATTATTGTTACTGTTGACCAGTGGTGGTAGTAGTAATACCACAATTAATGCAAGAAAGAAAAATAACAGTGTGCATCAAAGTTCTGATGAAGGCAAAATAAACTGTTTGCAGCATCTCCCATGTGTTTAAATGTGTGGTACAACAGGTATGGTCTGATGAGACCAGTTTGTTCATCAGTCCCAGTCATCAAGAAACATCACAGCCTTTTTAGATTTACTGGATTCTGTCATGTGATGCCATGTGTAATGTAGCCCACAGCACCACCCTCTGAATATATGAGGCAGCCTAGATTATTCATTCTAAAGCAGTTCATGGAAATGGAGAGAATTACCTTTTAACTCCAACTTTTCAAAAGTTTGCTTCAAATTCACTTAATATTTTAAGGAAACAACGCTACTATGTGTGTCTACCTTATTTCATCTTATACTGTATTTTATTTTCATCTTCTTATTTATGCCATTCCTTACTTTGTTTAAATTTTTATTAGCATTTGCATTACATTATTGTTGTCTTTTTACATTATTTTATCCTGTCATGCCTTGTGTCATTTTTCTTTTGTTGTCTTACATTGTTTTCGTTTTGTTTCCGCTTACTTCGTCTTTTACATGGCTTTCTGTTTGTGTGTGCAGGAGCATCCTCTGCTGGGTCAGCCTTTCTTTCTCCTTCACCCCTGCCGAACACAGGACTTCATGAGGCCTATACTGCAGGCAGCAGACCAGCAAAACAGGTACTAAAACATTTCCATCTGAGCTTAATTCCAACAGTAAAAACATACACAAGGGTTTTTTTGTTGTGTACAAATTAAAGGCCAGCATTTTGAAACTCATGAACAGGTTGTGAGAATGTGTTCAGATACAGTCATGAAACAGTGTCTGAAAGGGAACTGTGTGGATGTCATAAAGGGATTTTGTGACAGTGGTGTCACATTTTTCTGATTCTCTCAAGAGTTTTCCTGCTGTTCCAGTGATGGGCAATTGGTGGCAGTAGCATGCCAAGATATGCTGCACTGTGGCAGACACCCTCCCATCATCCACAGTGATAAGTCACATGACAATTAGCCAACAACTAGATATGAAGAATGGCATAGTCTCGAAATTCTACAACATAAATCTACTTGTGTTTGATACAAAAGAGAAAATGATAAAAAGAATTTACAACAAAAAATAATGGGAGGAAAAAAATGTAAAGCTAGATGTGCCACTGGTATTGGCACCCTTTACTGTAAATCAGTATGGAAACACATTTATACTTACCTGTGGTAAATCATAAAAGAGAGTGAATTACCTGCAATAAATTGTAGTGCCCATGTGACATGAGTTAACCAGTGGTGAGCAGGACTGTACATGACCTACTGTACTGTGTGCATATATTATGGGGATGTGTTTAAACAAACACTTCTCCCTTATTTCTTCAAAATAACCAATATGGTTATTGGCTCTGTTTATTTTGGGTGACAAATATCAGGAAAAAACAACATAAGTATCATGTGAGGCCCTGTTCACACTTTGCATTAACATCCATCCTTAGATATCTGACCCTAAGTGTCTAGTTCATGGAACATTTGTTTACGCCAGGCACTGAAATGTGTCTCCTAATGATTAATTACGACCAAATCTCACTTCCCTGCTAAATATGCAAACATAAAATGTAATGGACATTTTCATTTCAAGGTGAACAGAGCAGATTTGAATGTTTCTTTGAAAACTGAATTCATTGTTCTGCTCAGAAGAGACCAGAGGCAGTTTTTAAGGTTTACTATTTTCTTGCCTGTTACTCACTGCATGACATGACACCAATTAATACACCATAAATATTGATATCACAACTATTATTTATCAATACTCAAAAGCCTAAATGTAATGGGTGTCCACTTCTCCTTCTGGTCCAGGACATAAAATATGCATAGAAATGCCCCACTCAATGAATACTGAAGATTTTATGTGACATAAATCATTCAGATTAGTTATCTTGTTTTCTGGTTTGGGTAAAGTGTGCAAGAAAACAATGAAAATAACTACAATGTGTATTAATGTGATGTGTGTATGTGTCTGTGTGTGTACAGGCCAGTAAACTATGTGTTGACCTGGCTCAGTGTGGTTGGTCCGCTGGTGGGCCTGGATGTCCCTCTGCACTACTCCATCTCCTTCAGCAGCACAAAGCCAGACTGAAGATGCATCCACCTGCTGGACCGTCCGCAGGACTATTTACAGCTACAGACCAGGCAACTGCTACACCCAGCCAGACTGCAAGACACCCACAACACCAGAGCCATTTGTGCGGCAATAAAACACCTTAAGATGCATCTGCATTTTACAAAAAGGACTGGGAAGTGCTCTAACACACCGCCATGAACCAGTTAAAGAATATCCCTTTTAACCTGGCATAACTTGGCCTATTGCATGTCCTATTAAAATGGGGATTGAGTGAACTTTACTAATTGTAGGTAGATGGAGTGGTGTGATTTTGTGGTGTTTGCAGAGGAAGAGACCCTGATCCAAAGAATATACCTGAACAGTGGTGTGATGCAAGACATGAGAGAGAGCAGATTTCTTTTTTTTTCTTTTCAACACTTACCTTCATACATATCTGCAGTAATAAACAGGATTTGTACGGGTGCTTGACATCCTTAAAAAGGCTCAAATGGGCTAAGTTCATCCTCTTCTCTCCTTTTGCCTGTTTTGGCCTCCACTTCACATCCACCTTGACATCATCTGATCGTGCAGAGAGGGGGATCCCAGAGGGAATCCCACCTGCAGGCCCTGTTCATACTGATTTGCATATTTAAATGAGGGTGTGGAGAGGGAGGAGTCTGGTACTCCAACATATGTGATCAATTCCATGCTGATTGGAATGTACCAAGGAAATGTGCTTGGATTCGGGCGTACGCTCAGTTTTGTTCATCTGGATTTTTTTGTGCGTAGGGAGTTTTCCGGATTTGAGTGTACGCCAGGTTTCAGTATGAAATCCATGCAAGTCTTTGTACAGGAGGTGTTCATATTACATGCAGATTTTTGTATGCATGCATCAAATAAAAAAGTGTTGTATCTGAAAAATTGTTTCTTTTTTATCTCAGTAAATATTTTTTAAAATGGATCCAAAGTGCTTCAAAAGTTGCTTCATAACATTAGTCTACATCTTGTTTGGATATTTAGCCCCTCTGGCCTGCTTTTAGGTACCAGTTTCATAGAAGGACCCAGTTGCATTGTATAACATTGCAACACTGTTAATTCACGTTAGTACAAGGAAACTGGTTTGGTGCGATAGCCATAAGCTCATGAGGACTACCAGAGGCAAGAGGAAAGAAGACCACACATATTTCACCTGTGGTGGGCAGAAGACCACATTTGAACAGCACTGGGTGATTGTCCTTAGATGAGCTTGAACCACCAACCTCTTGGTTAACAACTGAGAATGCTGGCCTATTGTGCCTTAGAGACATAGTAAGGTAGTAATACATAGTAAGGACAATTGTTGGCATAGAGCTGCGATTACCCTCCACTGCTCAGTTTCCCACAGATTTTGATCAAAACATTTGTCAGCTGGATAGGCTTTCAGCTGGGAAAGAAACTGAAAGTAGGCATACCAATTGAATCTCAAAATCACTTCTGATTGCTGGAAAGATACTCCTTGAAGGTAAAGTCAAGTCTCTGTGCTTTTACATAATTTGACTCATACAAGAGTGATTTGTTCCAGCAAGGTTGCTGTAGCGAGTGGTAAAAGATGGTTGACAGATGAATGCCTCTACGAATGCACGACTCACATCTTCCGGAGACTCAAAACACCCTTTGACATTCCTTACCCCTTAAGAATTATGTTCCAAACCATCGGGCATCTTCTTCTTTTCCGGTAGTGATCCAGTAGTGAAACCTGTTGTAATGAATTTGCCCAGTTTATTTATCATTTAAATTTCACTTTAGTTCAATATTCAAAACCACACAGTTAGTGGGGGTAAAAATAATATGGGTGTAAAACCAGCACACTGTGTGCTGCACCAAATTTACCCACACAGGGCCAGATCCCAATTAGTGTGTACAAATTTGCCTGAGCAATCTAAAATTTTGCGTGAGGGGTTTGTAGGTGATTTACTAAGATTACTTGCACAAATGTCAACAGGTGCAAAATTTTGAAGACAGCCCTATTTAAATAAGGATTTTGCCACTGGTTGTTGACATGGAGACAATGCGGTGGCACAACTACTCTGGGATACGCCAGCACTAATGGAAATAGTGTGCTGAATGATCCAGATGCACAGAAATGTAACATTGGAGGAGTTTTGTCATGGAAGGTATTGTATGACTCATTCGTTTAGAGGTGGGGGGCTGTGGGGGTTGTTGGATTGAATGACTGTCAGGCACACATAATTTTGTCACGCTGTAGCCTAATGTCAGTGCGTATTTTTAATCACAATCATCAGATCAAGTGGGAAAGAGTCCCGTAAAATGTGTGCGTGTGTGGAATACATCTCAATTTTTTTCTTCCGTCATTCCAAAAATGTTCACACTAGGGTGAAAAATGCGTTCTCTGCATCTTGTTTCATCATTCCAATGTCTCCGTCTTGTGACAACAACCGCAGCATCTGTGCGCAGTTATGCATACCATGTGCCCACCCTTTGAGACATGTTAAATGTAGACGCAGTTTCAATGAGCAAAATTGCTTTAGGGTTTGATAAATCACTTTGCATGTGCTAAATTAATATATTTACATTTTCTCTTCCCAGCACAAGCACAATTGCGTGTGAACACCCCATATTGCATATTCATTGCAGCAAACATACTAACTAGATGCAGACGCACTATTTTGCACCTTTGTAAGACACAACCCTTAGTGTGCACTGTTAGTAAATCAGGTTGTACATTTTTTTGCGTGTGCAAGGAGTTTGCACACGTTTTTATACACGCAAACCTTAAGTAGATCCGGCACATAGCGCACATGTGAAAACACCAGAAGTGCTAAAATAATACGGGGGTAGTAATTGTACATGACACCGCACCCTTCTGGAGTAATCGGAAGATCAGCACATGAAGGGATTTTTTTTCTACACTGAGTAGGTCTAATTGTTGAATAAGTAGAACAGAAACCGGCCGACCTGCGTGCACATTTTATCTTTCTCTCAAGAAACAATTTGACAAACCAAACTGAGAAAAGGCAGTAGAAGGAAAAGTTTTCCTATAGCAGAACGGGAGGTGGCAGAAAATGTCTTGTTTTTTCTTTTTAGATGTACATGACACATTTCTAAAACGGGGTCAGTCCTCATCACACTGACAATGCAAAATATCGTGTCAAGTTTTAATTTTCATTTATGGTTCACACTTGGTTTCCATATTTCCTGGGATTTGTCATTATATACCACTTTATACCAGGTCAGTCCGCTACAATAATTCTTTTAATAAAATGTTGTTTGTATTGTGCAACAAAGAAAAGTAATCAATTATCATTTATGATCACCAAAAATGAATATTTGAAACACTGAATAATGAAACAAATAGATTTCAGAATAGCAGGTCATGCATGAAATAATACAGGAAATAAGTTAATGTTAAATAATATCACAATTCTTTCCTCTTAATAATATAAGGTGATTTCATGACTTTGAGGTTACAGGATGTTTCATGTGCTTATATGTTCATCTCACACCCCTCACAGTTGTTGAAGTCCCCATCATATCAAATCATTTTGTAACCTTCCAGTCTCCATTCTACAGTGGCAGATAAATTGCTCCGTTTTCACACTAAATTACTTTCAGATGCTATCAGCCATCAGCTCTCCTTCAGTATTTAACAGATTTTGACACAACCTGAGAAACTCTGAAGCGACTTTGACCCAGATGAGAGCATCCTCCTGCAGTCAGCAGGCTGCTCTCTACAGGAAGCTGGCAGATGATGGAAGAAGCCCTTCAACTGACATAGACCAGTATAGACCAGGCACATCCCACCTCAGTGCTCTGCATCCTCCCTTATCCCCGCAGCTCCTCTCCTTTGACTTTCCTCGCCTCAATCCTCTCTTTATCCATTCCCTTCAGGTGTTTGTTGGCTTCTTTCCCTCTGTGTCACTTCTGCTGTAAACTCTGCTCCACCCTCACCAGCACAAAAAGCTTTCCTCTTTGAATCTTGAATGAGGGTCATACTCTCAACAATAAAAAGACAAAACAAACAAACAGAAAAAAAACAGTAGTTGTTACAGTAGTAAACATTAACTAACTGTTAAGTAAAGTGTCTTATAAGTGAACATTGAAATAATTGAATAAAGACCAACATAGATCTCAAAAACTGAACATCAAACTAGTGGTTATTTGATAACTGTGGAACTGAAAATTAAATTAACAATAATAACTTCTCTGCTCTTATTTTCCCTTAAAGTAGTTCAATGGATTACAACATATTTTCCCAAAAATATATTAATATTTTATATAAAAATAAAACATTAATATATCTATGTTAAGTTTGATAGTATGACAGGCAACCCTCCTCTCCATTTTAGTAATGTTTGTTGTGTTTTCATATGAATTAAGCTGTCCATTACCACCCATTAAAGATCCAAGGGAGAGCCCAGTGACTGAGGAGGTTGATGATGATAAAAAAAAAAAAAAAAATCACTTGACTTATCAAAGAAAGGTACCACTGTCAGAACCCAGCAGAAACCACTCCTTGTATATATGTGATTATGTATTACTAGCTGTAAGTGTGCATATTTATATACAAGTAGATTTCCATATGTGTGTGAGTGTAGATCTATGTATGTGTTTACACACACACACACACACACACATAAATATTACAGAATGTGTGTTAATGTACTTGAAAGTCTTCATTTGATCTGCTTGTACTTGTGTACTTGTGCTTGTACTTCCTCTGCTCTTCTTTAAATCTCTCCTGGCCATGTTGCCATCTGCCTTCCTCCACCACTCACTGCTGAAGTCAGTAATACTGCTGAGCTAACCAGTTTGCCTGTTTCTCTCTGCTGTGGTCTGAGGACACTTTAACAGGAGGGCATCACTTAATGAGTGAAGGGAGGGGTGTGTTGTAGGTAATTATAGATTCAAATATAAAGCACTGTTGACAAACTGTTGTGGACATAATCTCATGCCATCTGCTGTGTTAAACAGAAGTACTTCACTGGTCTTTTTGTGTCATTATTCTCATGATTCCTTGTGAAATAATGTTTACATTACATTATTTACTGTGTGCTCTAATGTCCAACTCTATTTATTACCCTAAAATCAACACAGAAAGGCTCTGGACCAACTAGGACTCAAATCCCGGTGCATTAGTGCTAACCACTCGACCTTGACAGTGTCCTAGTCCAGTGTCCATAGACATATGTGGACCAAACTAAAACAAATTCTGACTGTGAAGGACTGCTATGTTTTCAAAAAACAGTTTAAAGGGACTATATGTTGTATTTCAAATATTAAAGATAACCTAAAATTATGAGCATGTTTAGGATAAAGAGCTCTGAAGTTCTGCCAAAGATGCCAGTGCACTGACAATGAGATATGATCGGAATAAATTCACACCCAGTGGGCTTGGAGATTTATCTGATCATTAGAGGAAATAGTGAGTCACTGCCATGGCTCCCATGGTGAGGAAAACTAATGCCACAGGGCATTAGACCAAAGCATCACAAAGGGTCTAGATGGAATGAGAACCACTAAGAAACAACTCTTAGAGCCAATGCAAGTTGCACTTGCATTGTTGTTGCACTGTTGTTGCTTTCACCACTGGCCACAGCACTGAATTAACAGAATGGAGTTTGATGCTGAAATCATAGTGTTTCTCCTTCTTGGGTCAGTTTCATTATAAAGCTATAAAGTTATTACCTCCGCCAAGGAGGTTATGTTTTTATCAGGGTTATTTGTTTGTTTGTCTGTTAGCAAGATAACTCAAAAAGTTATGGACAGATTTAGATGAAATTTTCAGGAAATGTTGATACTGGCACAAAACTAAATTATAGCAGTTCTGACCTTGTTTGGTTGATTCAGAAGAAATCTACCCCCCCCTCCCTCCCAC
>JAPQRP010000011.1:24474197-24504111 GCA_037367295.1 Apogon hyalosoma | reverse complement strand
TTTACTGTCAACTTCCTCATCTGTTTTTTGTAAAATGGTGGGGGTTGTCCCCTGTCAGAGGGGACTGTGTCAACCCCTACCGATTGCAGTTCCGTTTCAAGGGGTAGTGCCAATGGCAAGGGGGCTAAGGGGTAGGGGGAAGGGGGAAGGCTAGGGGGTGAATTGGGATTGGGCCTAAGATCTCAGTTTCTCCCTTATACATTAATAACATGACAGAGATGTATTCTGTGTGATATGTATTGGACAGTCCATTGTTGTATAGTGTGTAAGTACAGTATCTGTATGACATCCCATCTCTTTGTTGAAAACACTCGCATAGTCCTTGTTTACTGATTTGTCAGTAGACATATCACATCATACTTGCATGTTCACCTTGACCTTGTTTCTGAATGCACAGTAACCTTTTACTGTTTATGCTGCACACACACAGACAGTACATGTAAGTACTGTATGCAACATGTAATGCTTGTACATTCAACACTGTTGACACCTGATGATGATGTGGGAAAGTTCAACTAACCTCTTAGTTTGTTTTATGTCAAAACAAAGGTCAGCATACAGCATTTCACCTGATTCGTCTTTCAAGAGGCTTCTGCTTCAGACTAAATTATACACCAAGTCTAAACATATTCAGCTGAGATTCTCCTGAATGTTTCCTTTTCTGTCAGTTTCACTGTCTAAATGAATCAATCACAGTCTGGACCTGCCAGCA
Organism: Apogon hyalosoma; assembly: GCA_037367295.1. Classification (NCBI taxonomy): domain Eukaryota; kingdom Metazoa; phylum Chordata; class Actinopteri; order Kurtiformes; family Apogonidae; genus Apogon; species Apogon hyalosoma. The sequence goes on along the minus strand of JAPQRP010000011.1, from coordinate 24,503,399 downwards.
AAAGGGAAACACAGCAACCCAAGTGGTAGATAGATTGCAGAAAGATACATTCATTGAGCAATGACCAAAAATTCACCTCTTTTAATGACAATTCAGTTGTGGTGGACGACATATTTGTTCCAACACCATTACTTATTGTTTTAGTGTTTATTATTTTTAGGATTTATTGATAGAACGATAGATTCTTCATATAACAAAGAAAAAAGCTCTCTCTGGTGTGGAAAGACACTAATTCGAGTCACACTAATCCAGTTGCATAAGGTTGACAAGCCAAAATTCATAAGGGTCCAAGCACTGCAAGTATTGAAACTTTTTGGATTTTTATTGATTATCATTACCTGAGGTCTAAGTAAAACTTTTTTCTGAAATGTCATCTAACCAAAACAAATAAAATGTTAAATTTAAAAAATACATTTTCTTTTCATTGGATTTTGTGAATGATGATGAAGTTTTTGCTTTTTTGCCTTAAACTCATGAATGAAATTCTGCTGTTAACATGATTTACACAATTGTTCATAAATCAAGTTAGTTCAAGCTATTACAACTAAGGAAGTCACGCACCTACAATCCATGTCTTTATCCGGTGAGAATTAATCATCAGCCAGTCTCTAATTTTCACACCACTGCATGTCATGCTGTCCTGTGGACAGTTCCACCTACCTCTGCAGGGATGAAACCAGGTCAGATCCCCCTGTAAAGACACCACCTGGCTCCCTGTCTTAGATGAACGCACACAGGGAAATATGCATTGTGCTGCTTGATAAACCTGCATGTATGGGTGAGCTGTAGTAAAGGCAAATGGTCAAATTACAGACAATTTAGGTTTTCTATCCGTTCTCTGTGTTCTTACTGTTAATATTGCAATAGCATACAATTATGTATTTGGTATTGCTGGGGAAAAACAATCAAATGCTCTGAGAGGAGACAAGACCTCCGGATCTACTACTGGCTGTGTTTGTGGGTCATAAAAAAATCTACTGTGTGGTGGGAGCTTTCTCCCTGTTGTAGACAAGTAGAGAAATTAACTACGTATATGGCTGCCCATTGTAATTATTACTAATCACTGTTAGGATTGTGTTAAATGTGACTCTATAGCTCAACAGACAACCTTAGAAAAGTGCTGCTTCACATTCACATGGTTGCATGAAACACTGTCAAATTCATGTGTATTAGTATTTATGCAAGTGGCTACTGTTGCACTTAAATAGTTTCACCTAAACTCACGTGGGTATCTCTATCCACAGAGGCTATTTCCAGCAATAAAAAAAATTTAAATTGAAAAATTTAAATTTACTTAACTGCTTAAAACTTGTAAAAAAAAAATAAAATAAATAAATAAATAAAAATAAATAAATAAATAAATAAATAATAAAATAAAAACAATGAGAGACAGTGAGACAGCCTACACTGTAAACTGCCAATTTTAAAAGTGTAGTGAAGATAAGATAACTTGTGAACTGAGCAAAAACCTGTGTCTTGTATTGAGGTGAAAAAAACCCTACACTGAAGAGGGTTACTGAACACCCCATTCAGACAACACACAGCGCAAATTTCCGCATTGTAATACAGCGTCATTGAACACATCGGGTGCAGACACCGTAGCTTTTGATTGGTCGGTGCTCATCCAGTGTAGGACGTGATTGGCTGTGCAGGTCCTTCCTAATAGAACGTGGCCATAGCACGTAAAGAGAACCGCTTCTCTCTGTCAAGCTAGAGGCAACAAGGCAGCGAGGCACTAGGAATAAAATTACCTTCACTAGTAAAATGTCACTTACAGCGTCCGCGGAATATAATAGAGCATTGACGTGTCCACATTTCATGGAAAGCAATTTCCTAATTGGTGTAGTTTACATACAATACACAACAAATACTGTAATTGTCTGTTTATTAATAAACACCGCTTTGTTCGGCAGTAGAGATTTTAACTTGGAAGTCACAACCGGAAAATTTTGAAGTGCAGATGCAATTCGGTGTTTATTCGGATGTAACCTGAGTTAAGACAAACATAAAGAAAAGTAGTTGACAGGTGTTGAATGTGCATTCACACCGCTACCCACTGAAGCTGAAGTAACCGCAGTAGGCTGGTAGGCGGAATTCACTCTTCCTGTTCACCAGGTAAGACAACCTGCCTGGTTTCCCTCAGCCCCGAGACTTGAGAAAGGCTGACATAATTCCACTCTAAATACTGATATTTTAATACTCTCTTCAATACTGGACAGCATTCTTAGCGACAAGGGCAGGAGCAGTTCTGCTGAACTGAACTTACCTCCAATTCAGCGTGTGTTCCTTTTCATAAAACATAGATGCAGACACGGTGACAGCTTTATTTACGGATCGATCTCACTAACTCACAACCTGGCGGTCGTGAACAAATGGAAAGCATGGTCTGATTGACACGCATAATGCCCCACGTAAACGCAGGGGGTGGTTGTGGTCCTAATGTGTTAAGCTATTTGATGTGGCCTGTGGTATATTCTGTTTACATGGTTAACACGGTGTCCTGTCAAGTGAGGAACGAACTTCTGCGGACACAAGACACCTGTCCGTGTTCACTGCATGGGCAGAGTAGGCCGGACTGTGGTTTTATACCAGAATCACAGTGGATGAATAACATTTTTCACTGCAGCAGTGGATTAAGTTATCACAATATTAGAAGTGTTCACAGTCGCTGATGTATGAGCACATATGTCTGGCATATGTTTGCTTGTGTGGCATGTGGCTGATTTGATAGTAACAGGTGTGCTAAAAAATACTGGTAGATGTTTACAGTAGTTTATTGTGATATTTTGAAGCTGACCTATAAAGGGCATACTAGGGGGTTGTAGCGGAGGACAGTGTGTCACTGCAAAGCTGTTGTTTTTAGTGTGTTTACCTAGTGACTGCTCTTTAACACTACTCTGTTCCCTCTGTGTGCTCCCAGTTTATCAATATGGCCTCATGGATTGCTCAGCTGACTGTGGTGGTGCTATCTGTCTTTATCAGCAGCTGCCAGGGGAAAAGGGACAAGGTGCTGTACTGCTCTGGTAAGCCACCGATGCACTGACTGCGGAATGAATGTGTTGTATTGTGTTCCATTTTGTAAGAGATTAGAGAAATACTGAGCTCAAAAGCAACATCTCCTCAGTGAAATCAAAACTCTTCAAAGGGAGAGTTGTATCTCATTGCAGTGGTGGATCCAGAAAAAATGGAAGTGTGTGTGTGGCAGCAAAGGCAAATGGTGGGGTCCAGGGTTACAGCCCTGGTGGGGGTTCAAGGTCAAGTTTATTTATATAGCACATTTGAAACAATGCAAAGTGCTGCACAGATCTGAGGATTCAAGGGAGTGAAGTGAAGCAAAATTAACAGTATAAATGATTCAAATCACATAAAACTGTATTTTATTTTTTTTTATTATCATACACTAATAAAATTAATACAATTTAACCGCACTAATGTGACCACTTTTGGAACTAAAGCAGAGTTGGCTTTAATAAGGTTGGCCTCAGTTATGGCATTGAATTCCATTGCATTCCAAATAATTTAAAATTAGAAACTACGGGATTTAGCAGAGGTATAGGCCTATATTTGATAACTTTGTGTGAGTCAATCACTAGCTGTGTTCTGCATCAACTCAAAGGTGCCGAGGGCACTGATAGGTAAATCCGCCACTGTCATTGTGAATTATTATTGCTAAGGGAAACCAATTGGGGCCTGTAACTCTGAGTTTCAGAGCAGCTGAGTAGTGTTAGTCCAGTCAACTCTTGAAAAGCATAAAACGTCCTCACCGCTGGAGCTAAGAGATGATGATTCGAAATTGCAACAAACAGCCAATATGTTATATTGAGTCAGTGAAGTTAAAAACATGTGGTGTACATGCTCATTTGCATTGGTCGCTGGCATCAGGGAAGTCGGTATTATTAGCCACTGAGCAGTTAGGCCATTATATATACATGCCTGGCCAAAAAAAAAAGTCACCATCTGGATGTAACTGAGCAAGTTGTTCAGATCCTTCCATTGTAAAATTACAATTACAAAAATTACAGCAGATTAATGTGTTTCAGCTGCAACAAATTCTTTAACCTTAACTGATCACATTTCTTAAATGACCATCAGTTTGATATGGTGTAGAAAGACTGGACTGGAGAGCAATGAAAAAATGTCATGTGGTCTCTTTAGACCACATGAATCCTGTTCCAAAGTGAAAGGTTTACAGGGTGAGAGGAGAGCCGGACTAATTGATGCATCCCTCATGCCTAGTGCCTACAGTAAAAACCTGTAGGGGTAGTGTTATAATCTGAGATTGTTTCAGCTGCTCAAGTCTTGGTTTTGCCCAAAAATGACATCAGCCAACTACCTTAATATACAGAATGACTATGTTTTTCCATCAGTGGACTTTCTTCTCTCTGCTCCCACAGACATATTCCAAGATGACAGTGCCAGGATTCATCAAACTGAAACAATGAAAGAGTGATACGTCATTTTCACACCTTAACCCCATTGAGAGCAGTCCAACACTCTCATCTATATACGATCTTAAAAAAAATCCAACTCTGGACAGAAAGAAATGATTCGACATTTATTTCTTGCATAGTATAGACAATGTCACAGTAGATGGGTCCAAACTCTGATCTGTACTTTGATCTGGTTCACTCTCTTTTTGTCCAGGCTGAGTCTATGTCACTGACCCTGCCAAAAACTCACTTTAATCTGACAGTTTATCATGCATGTCTACAACAGCAGTATATGTGCAACCCAAATGGCATCAAACTGTCAATGAGTAGAGTTAACTAACATGAAGATGGGTCACTAATGCTCATGGACAAATGTTGCAGACTTGCAAAGGACAGCTTTTAATGTCCTCTAATTTCTTGACAGTGAGCTAACTGTTTGTTTTCCCCTTTGTCTTACAGCATGCAGGGCTATTGTAGATGAATTGAATTACTCCATCAGTCAGGTGGACCCAAAAAAGACTATCAATGTTGGCAGCTTTAGACTCAACCCTGATGGAACCATGCAAGATAAAAAGGTACAGTACACTTCAATGCAGTCCATTCACCTGATTCTGTACCTAATTTTATGGCCATATTCAGATCTGACTTTAACGGTTCAAACGCCATCTCTCAGGAAGTATTCAGAGGTGTTCTAAAACCCACTGACAGTCTGTATACTCAATTGACATGCTTTGTGTTAAGTGAAACTTGATGTCAATGGGCTATTAATGTGTTTTAAGATGCTGCCACCAAAGCATGCCCAATATCATGAAGAGGAAACAATAGCAGACATTTAATTTTAAAATCAAAGTTGTTGTATCACTATTTAAGGTGTACTGATATACTCCCAGTGTCACATCATCTTACTGCAGTGAATAAAAGACAAAAAATACTCAATCTTAAAAGCTACCATCCATTGCATTGGACTGGCTCTGTGAATTATTTTTTACAAAGTAACATTTCAAACTGGGCCTGTTCTACTTGAAATGGAAGCTGTATGTTTAAGGTCAGGGGTTGGTGCATTCTAGGGACCCACACATACACTCCTGATCAAAATCTTAAGACCAACTGAAAATTGCACTGTTAAGAAGGTTCTAAGAAGAAATGGGAGTGAGACAAAAAAAATGTTTTGAGTAAGCAATTTATCGAAAACAAACTGAAATAGGTTGTTCATCAGGTGATCAAAAGTTTAAGACCACAGCCTTTAAAAGCCAAAATCTGTGCAAAAATGTGGATTCGGTGTCATTTTCTGTCAGGTGTTCACACTTTCAAGACCCCCTGATGCAAAAAAGCTTTCTCTTTTTGAATGTTGTCAGATTGTTGAGGTGCACAAGTGAGGCCTCCTGCAATGCGCCATCGCTGCTGAGGTTGGACGCAGTAAGACAGTAATTTTGAATCCACTGTCTGGAACTAATGTCCATTTTTGTTAACTTCCCCTGCCGTCCATTCCCAAATGCTCTCAATTGGATTTAGATCAGGGGAACACGCAGGATGGTCCAAAAGAGTGACATTATTCCTTTGGAAGAAGTCCTTTGTCAGGTGATCACTGTGAACTGCAGTGCTGTCCTGTTGTTAAACCCCGTCATTACCACACAGACAAGGGCCCTCAGTCATGAGGGATGCCCTCTGCAACATCTCCACATAGCCAGCCGCCGTTTGACGCTCCTGGACAACCTGAAGCTCCATTGTTCCACTGAAGGAAAAAGTACCCCAGATCATGATGGTGCCCCCTCCACTTTGCCGCATAGAAAACATCTCAAGTGGGATCTTCTTGTCAATGCCTGTAACATTGGAAGCCATCAGGACCGTCAAGATTAAGTTTTTTCTTATCAGAGAATAAAACTTTCTTCCTCCTTTCAATGTCCCATGTTTGGTGCTCTCTTGCAAAGTCCAAACTGCCAATTTTGTGGTGTTGAAGAAGACGAGGCCTTTGAAATTTTTTGTTCTTAAAGCCCTTCTCTGGCAGATGCCATCTGATGGTTATTGGGCCGCAGTCAGCACCAGTAATGGCCTTAATTTGGGTCAAGGATCGTCCTGTGTCTTGACGGACAGCCAGTCAGATACTATGGCTCAGTGCCAGTGAAATTTTTTGGGGTCTACCACTGGACTTTTTTGTTCCATAACCCTCAGGATCTTTTTAGAAATTAAAAATGACTCTTACTGGGCCCAACCTCGGCAGTGATGATGTGTTGCGAGAGGCCTTGCTGATGCAGCTCAACAATCCAACCACGTTCAAAGAGAGAAAGCTCTTTTGCCTTTGCCATCAGGAGGTCATGACAATGTGAATACCTGACAGAAAATGACACTCAATCCACATTTTTGCATAGATTTTGGCTTTTAAAGGCTGTGGTCTTAAATTTTTGATCGGCTGATGAACAGCCTATTTCAGTTTAATTGCTGTTTTTAATAAATTGCTTACTCAAAATTTGTTTTTGTCTCCCATCTTTTTCATCTCCCATTTCTTCTTTTTGCATTTGGAAACTCTACTTAGAACCTTTTTTAAGATCCAACAGTGCAAAATGTAAATTCTTTCAATTTTTCAACTGGTCTTAAAATTTTGATCAGGAGTATATGAAAATGGTCTATAGATTGCCATAACAACTACATTTTTAAAGACTTGTTCACTATCAAAACAATGCTGAATCAGTGCACTTAGCATACACTGCCAGAATGTCAACTACAGCCATGGACTATATGTAATCAGGGGTCGGAAGAACATCATGCATTGGTTTCTGACTGCAGTTTTGAAGCCTGTAATTTGGCAGTTGCATGTTGGCTTTTTGGACCTGGAAGAGCTTGTACCTGAACAAAGAAGATGGAGTTATAGGAGTGTGAGGGCCAGAAGTCAGCTATTGCTAAAAATGATAGCTTAGACTCCGTAAAAATGATTAATCTATTATTGTGTTGAAAAAAATGCTGTTTTTACTGTAACTTATTAAGCCTTTGGGAGATTTTTTTTTCTTTGAAAAAATATTAAATTTTGACATCAGGATTTTAAAAAGCTATCTGTTTCATTCAGCTATGTTGCTTGTCACATTTTTGCAACTTTGGCATTTAAAGGGTTAACCACAAATAGAGTCCAGAAAATATGCATATTATTGAATTCTGGTATTTTGTCCTAAAAAAAAAAAAGAAAAATCTGATTTTTATTTTATACTTTTTAAATTTATTTAATGGAATAAAAATGAATCAATGAAGGAATAAAAATGTTATTAAATAAAAAGTAACATTCAGTTACAGACTTCAGAGTTAAGCGAGCTGTTTTCTTGACATGTCAAAGCTCAACACAGCAGACATAAAATCCCTGTTCCTGAGGTCTAAGAACAATAGTTTTAAGAGGAACCACCATGTTAATGCAGAAGCATGTTAAACTCAGCCTTGTTTTGGGGCTTGGATCCCATGATTCAAGTTCAAGATGCCACAAGTTATATTACAGCGAAAGGCTGTAAAAGCCTGGCTGTAGAACAGAAGCAGAGTTGCTATAGAAGCCATTGGTTGGGAGTTGTGCTGCAACTAGACTGTAAAATATAATGTGTTGTTTCAACTTACAAATATAAGTGAAAGGGCTGCCTTAAATTTTTACATCAAATGAACAAACATAGCTCATTCTCCTAACATACATCATGTTGTCTCAGTGAAATATCCCTTGTTGTGTGCACCTCTGTCTTTGTTGTTTGTTGCAGATTTGTTAGTTAGATGAACTGTTGGGGTAGTTGTTTGAACTTAAAAATTTAATCCAGCTGAATTAAATATTAAAATGTGTAGACTGTACCAGGTTGGCTGACGCTGGACTCAAATCAGGGATCTTCTTATTATGAATCAACTGTACTTACCATTGCACTTACCACTACATCACCATGTCTTCAGTAATCTCACAAATCAGTATCTCTAGCTAAACCGAGACATTATTGAAAATGCAGTAATAATAATAATAATAATAATAATAATAATAATAATAACAATAATAATAACATTATTATGAACAGTTCAGCTGCAGCAATTTCAGTTAGAAAAATACAAAGTTCGAAATCATTTTTGCTTCCATAATTTCAAACAATGGAAGTGCAGTTGAGGCACTTTCTTAAAAGAATAGATGTATAATGTGTGTTACAAAATGTATTCCGAGATTCAAAACAAGGCGCAAAAGAGCAATGATAAGTTCATGACTGGAAAAGGCACCTTCCAATTGCCCATGATGGTCATTTGGCTGTTATGTCACCAAAATGTGATGACACAGGGCTTAACTTTGCCCCCTCTCTTGAACTATCACTGAAGTTAAGTTGACAGAATTTATTAAGTTATTTAGACAAGGGTTTTCAAGTTAGTACTTGTACTTGAATTTTTGTGTTATTACAAGTCAAATAATTAGTTGTTCTAACACAGATTAATATGTTAGCCAGGGTTTCCACAGGGTCTTAAAAGTTTTGAATTTACAAATCTGCATGTAACATCTTAAAAAGTCATTAAAAGGTATTAAATTTGATATGGTAGGTCTTAAGTTTTGTTACCATAAACTTGTTTGCTGTGTAGTGTTTAAATATGTCAGTTCCACCCGTTCCAACCCGACAATTTATGGTATATTGAAATTAGGAAACAATTATCAATAACTTTGCAACCCCCAATGAAAAATGACTCAGAATGGTGGGAATCAAGGTGTTGAAGAAAATAAATACATTGTCTTAAATTCTAGGAGTCACAAATTTTTGCCAGTGAGGCTGTGAAATAGGCTTTGAAATGGGCATTAAATTATGTTCTAAGTCAAGGGTGGCCAACCCTGGTCCTTGAGGGACCCTATCCTAGATGTTGATGTGCTGGAAGAGGGAAACATGTAAAACATGCAGGATAGGGGCCCTCGAGGACCAGGGTTGGCCACCCCTGTTCTAAGTAGTCTTAAAAAGGTCTTAAATTTAACTTGTACAAACCTGTAGGAATCCTGTTTAGGATAACAGTTTTACAGTGTAATGATTATTTCATTAGTTGACTAGTCATTGACTACTGGAATGACTAGTCAGAACATGAACTGCAAAAAAAAAAAGGCTCATATTTATATTCATTGCAGCAATAAATACTGTAGTGTGTGAGTGGACATGTGAAGGATAGATGAGGGTTTATTCCACACCAGTCACTTTATTGGAAGAACATTAGTGGTTACTGTTGGCTGTAACCACACCAAAATCACAAAGAAAAATGAATGTGAAATTTAACTGCTGGCTCTGTCTCAGTCATCTGCTCTCTCTTTTCCTACTCTCACCTCTCTCACTCACACCAGCTCACTGGCTCTGTCCCATACCTTTGTCATCCACTCTCCTGTCCATCATAGCCCCATACACACTCAAAGCATTTACAGACAGTCAGTAACTACTGAACTTTCAAACAGTAACATTAACAGAGCAATTACTGCAGGATCACTACACTACATTTCATGTATAGAATTGACTCAGTCAGAGCAGTAGTGTGTTGCAGAGTACACATCTACTTTTTCTGCAAAAAGCTGCCCATGGCTCCTGTACTCTTCTTAGCACTGCATAAATTATATCCCTGAAATTGGGTTTTGAGGACATAATGGTTTTACCTCAAACATTGCTGGGTCTGCCGCTGAATATCCTGCATGTGAACACAATAACTACGACACATTTGGTTGGATTTCTTATTCCTTGATAACCAACATAGGAAAACCCAAGTGCAAGAACCCTATCAATTTCAGCTTCTCTATGAGTATTATAAGTCATCCAAATGGGGGCGCTTTAGTTGAAAATCAGTTTTTTGGACATAAATCAAGCAATAATAGGCCAGTTGAGATAAAATTTGGCTCATATTGATTGTCTTATAGATGTCAGTTTTCCCGCTACCATCTGGAGTTCATATGGTGTCATTTTCATTCACTAAGTGGAGTTTTGTGGGGAAAAATGGGTTCTCTCATTATTCTGCCACTATCAGGTTGATGTAGCTCAAATTGAGTTCATATCGATTGTCTAACAATTATTGTATCTGTAGCAGAGGATTGGGGGGATTTTGGGACATACCCTTGCTGTCGACCCTCGACAGTGTAAGCCTTATTTTATCATGAAATTGTCAAACAAAATGACAGCATTACTCTTTAAACTGTCATGATTCTTCACACACATACATACAGTAATAGGCTCGCTACTAGCATGGGATCAAGTCACCTTACAAGGTACAGCTAAGGCCGCATTTCCACTACATGGTACTGGCTTGACTTAACTTGGCCTTTTTGCATTTCCATTACATAAAAGAACTTGGAATCTGGTACCTGGTACTAGTTTTTTGGTATTTACTCCACCAAGGTTCCAAAACGGGGGAAGAGATACTAAAATATGACATGTAAACACTGCAGACCACTGATTGGTCAGAGAGTTGTCATTGCATCATCAATGTGCGACCTGAAATTTTACAAAACCCGATTTGGAAGTTTACAGTAAATATACCGGTAGGTTAAGCCACATGATGGCAGCCCGCAAAACTACACCATGGTCGGTCAAGGAGGTTCAGACATTTCTTTCCTTGGTGGCCAACAGAAAAATTAAGCGTGAGCTTGACGGGGCAACGAGCGAGTTTATCAGCAACTCTCTGAGCAGACGTCACAGAAGTTATGCACTGCGTCGCTATGACGTCCAGGTACTCTAAAGTCGGTAGTATCCTGTAATGGAAACAGTCTCCAGGAATAGTACGTGGTACGTGAGTCGAGTTGAGTTGAGTCGAGTCAGTTCCTCGTAGTGGAAACATGGCATAAATCTTTCAAAATGTGTTTCCCGTGTAAATGTTCATACATAGCTGAAGTAGTCCTATGGTACGCCAGGCTTAGCTTACAGATCTGGCATGTGACAGTTTTCTTGGTTGTGTCACATACGAAATGTTCCTAAACTTTGGACCATTTATTTTTCATAGCCTTGCTTCAGGCGGCTTCTACTGCTGCCCCTTCTGTTCCCGGTCATAAGTGTATATGTGTTGTCACTGCATCAAAGATTTGGGAAAAGTGTGATTTCTCACTCTGAGCTACTTCAGTTGGACACAATCAAATTTATTTACATCAGTCACATTTTTGTATATAGTGTCACATCATCACAAAAGTTATCTCATGACACTTTACATATAGAGCTGGTATAAACCAGACTCTTAAGCCTATTTAAAGAAACCCAACAGAATCCTCCAGGAGCAAACACTTAGCATGGGATTGCATGCTGTGGGATACACACGATGACGTCACTAATGACCCATTGACTACTAAATTAGTTGACTAATTTTACTTTCGACAATTAGTCGACTGTCACTGATTGCTGCACGCACTGATTTATGTGTGTAAAAAAAATGAGTTCAGACCTAAAATAAAGCTTTTGATAAGGATCTCTGTGTTTTTCTATGAAGAGGTTGATCAAAGTTGCCTATACTGTAAACTAATCTGTGAGAAAGGAGAAAACATGGTGTAAATGGATGTGTTTGGATTAGTCTTGTGCCTCCTGAGAATACTGTTTACTATGGCAAACAGAAACTTGTGAAATGGAGCATGACTTAGCTGCATGTATTTCATCTAGAATCTTCTGTTACTGCCTAAGGTGGCAGTTGGATGAATATTAAACTTTTTGCACCAGTAGTTGTACAATTGTAAATTAATTTGGTCAAAATAAATCTTTATACTGCTAAAATAGCTAGTTTGTGGCATATAAACTGTGACAACCCCAGTGCAGGGCTTTGCTCCTTGTTTTCTGTCCTGCCTGGTCTTTCTCCTCCTCCTTGCAGGCAACCATTACCTGGCTGTGGGTGTGGCCACAGCATTTAAAATCCAACAGTGGCAGAAACCACTCTCAGCCTCGCTGCACCAGCACCATCTTCTTTTCGTTTGTTCACATTTTGTTTAGTTATACATCCATCACTTTCACTCATTTGTGCACTCACTGCAATACCGATAATACTAATTAATTATGTAGGATTCACCTTGTTATTAGTTTGATTAATCAATCATAATAAATCATATTTGTTTGCAGGCATCCTCCTGTGTTTGTGTGTTTTGTCAGGGCCCTTCAAGCCAGTCTTGACAAAACAAAGACCATGCATGTATCTCAAAAACAATAATAAAACTGGCTTTCCCAAACTTTAAACAGGTCCTGTAATTCATGGATTGTTGCAGTCCCTTTATCAAACATCATGAACACGCATATTAAAAGGACCCACATCTGTTTCCATTGTCCTTCCTCACATTTATCTTTTATCTATCCAGCCAAAGATGCAAGATCATATTTCTGGGCTGCACTGACCTCTGACTCCACAATGCAGAAGTTTTGTGTCTGTGCTGAAATTTGATCAGTTTATTTATTTAGATTTATTCTGTTTGGTAAGCTGTGTATTTTTTAATATAAGTGATATTGGGAACATTGTATGGTGTCTGTTTTTGGTCAGTGTATCTTTTGGTAATTGGATTTTCTTTTCAAAAACAAAATAAAAAAAATTAATTTCAAGGTGTTTTTCTTCTTCAGTGTAAAAACAGATAAACCAAATTAAAAAAAAAAAAAAAAAACTGATTGATTTTTCGTTTTCTCTTTCCAATAACAAAAAAAACAGTTACTACCTGACAGAAATGGAAAAACTGATCAAAAACAGCAGTTTTTATCATTTTCTGCAACTGAATGTTGTTATTTTCAAGGAAAAAGCGCTAATGCCAGGTCACAAAGATTCTTACGAATGATGGGTTTGTACGAATCTTCCAGCTCAAATGAAATCTGGAGTCCGTAGACATTTGTGGAAGGAGCATGTCTATGATGTCCAGATTTCATATGAACTGGAAGATTTTGTTTTGGTTCATTTTTCCATTTCTGTCAGGTAGTAACTTTCTTTTTTGTTAATGGAAAGAGAAAACGAAAATCAATTAATTTTTTTAACATTTGGTTTATCTGTTTTGACACTGAAAAAGAAAAACACCTTGAAATTCAATTTTAATTCTTCTATTTTAAAATGAAAATCAATTAACCACTAGTTTTTCTTTTGTTTCTGAAAAGAAAATCCAATTACCAGAAGATACATTGACCTTTTTTGGCTATTGAAACATGGAAAACACTTTGAAAATTGACTCATCACAGTCATGTCTGGTGCAAACTTGGGTTAAGACATGCTTTTTTTTTTCTGTTATATAATGCCACATTTAGCATTTTACATTGTGTGAATCGTTTAATGCTCTTTTGTTCGCTCACACTGAGCAAGGGTTACACTGGTGTAAAAGTCAATTTGACCCCTAGTGTTACAGCAGAGATGATGATGAAGTAAGTGATGTCATCTGTTTTCCTAAAGATATTTAGTCTCTGTTGTATTTAGTAAATAGTGTGTGCTTACTTTGTTGTGTCACACAGATAGGAGACTATACCATGCTTTGAAATGTACATGGTTAATTCCACTCAGAGTTTGTGGCTGAAAAGACTTCTGGGTTGTTTACAGGCTAGTCAGTATAGTTTGGCTTCTCCGGGGATGAGCCTTTATTTTGCCTTTGCTGACACTTTTCTTCACCTGTTTCATTGTTTGGTCAATCAAATGTTACCAAGCCACAGAAGAAGCCAAACCTTGATCCCATGCCCTCCTGGTTCCCTCCTTTTCAGCAGCTTTTGACCTAGTGTGAATCAGAGAGGGAGGGATGTCACAGCTTAGTTGCCATCACCGAGGAGGATTTGAAGGTTTTAAGTCTCTGCTCTTTGGCTTCCTCACAGTAGGACTTCCTGGGGGCATGGGGTTGCACTGTGGCACAAAAGTTAAACCTGCCTGCTGCAACAAAGACACATTTAAGGCCTCCAGAGACATTGAACTTAGTTGGAGCAGTGAGCTGATCTCATAGTGACCAGTGGGAAGTCATGCATTGAGAATGAGAAGATTCACAATGACATGCTGACACACTGACACATAATATCATGGCCAAAATGTATGACTCCCTTCTTTTTTTTCTTTTTCCTCTTGGGGAGAAAGTAGATGCATCTGACACCTCATGTTATTTTTGTTTTAAACTCTTTGGTTCTAACTCTTATAGTTAGAACATGACAGTCACCTACAAAAGAGCAGAACACAAATCACGAGGTAGAACATTCGAATGTTATAAAGATAAATTAAACAAAATTCAATAAAATAAAACATTGAAGGATTTCATGTGTTTTAGCTGACAATGGAAACAAGGAAAATGTAAAATGTTTATTGCAATAATGAACATTTTGATATGAATTACATTATATGACAACCATGATTGTTGTATTGTGTAACTACTTTCAGTAATGTATGTCTGTCTGTACAGATCGGAAATCAGGAAATGGTTAATGTGGAAATGTGTGTTCAACAATATACCTACCTCCCACTTCTGGGTGACATGGCTGAAAAATCTTGACTCAATGAGAAAGGAATAAAATAAAAAAGGAAATGAAACATGAAAATACTGTGTAACTGCATTTTAAGCAATAATAAGAAGCAATGAACTTACCAAACAAGTCTAAGATTTACATGAACCAGTCCATTGAAAAATCAACCAGTGTTCTTGTTTTCTGACACTGGGCTACATTACTCCAGCTTAGGCTTCCTTTGATGCACAGTCTCACTCAGTTTATATTCAGTATTAAGAAAGAAATCTAATGGAATGAGTCCTTCATTATACCATGTTATTGGCTGGAGCATTGTTTTTCATTGGGGCTGATTAGGGTGGTGAGGTATGACCTAGCTGTTTCATGTTTTTATTATGACTTTTTTTTTATGCTAATCTAGGCTATTTCGCAAAATGTTGACATTTTCTTTCAGGTACTCGAGTTTAGAGTTTGTCCAGCTCCTTCCAAACTACAAACATTAACTAGCTCTGAGATGTAAGCTGACATGCAATATACATATATAATTTGTTTGTCTTCAGGATTTATTTTGTTTATATTCTCAGCTAAAACACAGTTCTTTTTAGTTTATTTTATATTTTGGTTTTGAACAAACATTTGATCATGATAATAGCTTAAGGAATGTGCCTCTAGATTTGTGAAATGTTCTTTTGCATTGTTGTCATCTTGTTGAATGAAAACCTAGATTGCAGACTGGCTTTTACAACATTAAGTAAATCAGCAAACACTAACTCATGAAGTTTGACACTACAGGGTTTATAATAATAATAATAATCATAATAATAATAATAATAAAAATAATAATTCTGCGTCTCCATTGGCCCATATCAGCAGGACAATGAAATTGAAAGGCCTCTGTCCACAGCAGTGCAATAATGGCTCCCTGTCCAATGGGAACTGAATGGAGAATCGCATCCCTGAGAAGCCTATTCTTTAGACCGGCTGGTCAGACTCCTCAAACTGCCACGCCTCCACTCCATTCTTCAAACAACACTGTGACTGACAGCTCCCTTTCACTACTCTCCGACTGGCAAGGAAGGGCTTTAATTCCAAACCATTTTGTAGCATAGCATGATAATGACACAGACCCAAGCTCACAGGCTGCTACAGACTGACAGGAGACCAGTTTTTCAAGACACTGCTCTTAGAGGAGTAGGAAAATTTAGTCTGAGTTTAAATTATTGAATGTTTTTTAGCACACTGATACATAAGCTAAGAATTTGCATCTGTATATTATAGAAAGGTATAGAGCTACATCAGCATATGGAAATCATGGATGCAAGTTCAAAGGAAGATATTTATGGGTGGGGAAGATTTGAAGTTAGGGTCTTGACCTTACTATGTTGGGTCCCTTCACATGCCTTTTTGTTGTGACATGGCACTGTATTAAAAACTGAATTGAAACAGGAAATTGGGTAAAATGCAGTATCTATCAAAATAACAGAATGCTATGCTTTATGGTATTTAGGTTTTTAGACATTTTCATTTTCAGGTAAGCAGCAAATACATATAAGCAGATGAACATATTAATTTAAATTGAGATACATGCATTTTACTTGAATATTTCCATGTGATGCTAGTTACAGTATATTTTTCTCACAAAAATATATTTTTAAAAAGAATAATTAATATATTTATAATGGAGACGTGCAAGAGTTTAACCTTCAAGAGAGTGGTTATTGAATTACTATGATACATAACTATCAACCTATGAAACTAGTTAAAGGCAAATACAATGGTCAGTATATCAATAGTGCAATGAAGTGAAACCTAAACAGGAAGTCAGTGTAAACTTGAAATCAATATGGTAACATAAAAATTGTTGATTTATTTTGCTATTTAACTCTTTGATTAGATTACTGAGTGAAAATTATCAGTACTTTAGTACTTAAATTAATAGCCCCAAAAATGGAGTGGAAGCAGACCATCAAAAGTTAATATTTGTGAAAACCAAAAATGTTACATGTTTGGTTTGAAGAATACTTACAGATGAACTTTTAAAGGCTGACTTCTGGTCCTAAAAGTTGAAGTAACCAGATGGATGTTTTATGATCACAACAAACACAACCTAACAGTAAAGCATGTCACAAATCTACAGGTTAAACATTCAAAACTATTATAATGATAAAATGTTTGCCCATTATCAAGATATTGGAATATTTTGAATGAGCCCTCAAGATTAAAAAAAGAATCTTTTTGATAAACATCATTAATGATTAATCCCTTAATTCTAATTGAAAATGTCAGCCTTGATCATTGTACCAATATTTTGCCAAAACAAACGGCTTATCAATAATAAAGCTAATGATTTGTGTTTAGTGTCTGACACACGTGTCAGAGTCATTGGGCTGACATTTTGATTGACAGGTGAACTCATGATTAACAGCCACTGTGACCTACATCCCTTGGTTGTTGGCCTTCAACATTTGGCTGCGACACATTCTGATACTGCTTCCTCTTCACATCTACAAAGATGTTCTAAATGAATCTGAAGTTTCAGAGTTGACCTTTTTTCTTTTTTTTTTTTTTTTATTAATAAAATATTCATTGAACAGAAGATGGAGGAGGAAGAGACCGAAACACGGAACACCAAGGAAGGACTGGTGAAAAACAGATGGTGGAGGGGCTCTTTGTTGCATTGTGACATGTCAAAGTGTGTGTGTGTGTGTGTGTGTGTGTGTGTGTGTGTGTAATGTAATCAGTAGGCTTGGCCCGGAAGGGAACACAGCCAATTCTGAAAAGAGACAAAAGGGGGTCAGGGAATAAATCTACATTGTTACTAAATCCAGTTCATCTGCAAGATGCCCTCCAACCCTCCCTCTTCCTCTCAGTGCTGTAAGCCCCCTTACCCTCACCCATCCCAAACTACCCCTCCACCCCTCGCCCCTTCCAGACATATACCCACCCCCACTCTCTTCACTCTGCCACCTTTTGACCAAAGAAGACAAGAAAGATTTCCTCCTTTGATCAACAGAGGATGGCGGGAACTGAATAGAAGCCTAAAGAAGCAAGAGCAGAGAAGGCAGCGGGGGCTGAGGAGATGAGCTATTTAGCCGCACTTGGCTTATGTTGGGGCCTGTCCTTCCATCTCTGCCTTCAGGAAACATCCCCACCCTCCTTTAGCTTTTCCCAGCCATGTCGAAGGTGTAAAAGAAGCTCCTCATCCTTTTCACTGCCCGTTACCCTGGCCCCCATGGGTGTCACCCCTGCCCTGTCACCCCATCTCCTTCCGGGGGACAGTGAAGGGAGCAAGGCGCAGCACCTGTCCTGACCCGTCTAGACACTGCTGCCTCACAGCTTTTTGTTCTCAGTGAGGGCAGAGAAAAAGGGATGTGGGGAAGTGAGTTTTGGGTCGAGTGGTGAGGAGGGCATTCTTCTGCAGGTTAAAAGTCAGAACTACAGGGTGAGGTTTGTTTAGTGAGGAGGAAGAAAACCCAGCGGAAACAGGAGGTCACCCCCACTGACTCAGATGACCCTGGGGCAGCCCTGACACTGACCAGGACTTTTGTATTAGACTCACTTTTAAACAGTTGTTTTTCCTCTTTGGTTGCCAGGAAAATGACATGCCCTCATATTTGTAGTGTTTCCTTAGCACCTGTTAAGGAACCTATTTTTTTCACAGCTTTTCACCGTCTTTTTTTTTTTTTTTTTTTTTTTTTTTTTAAACCCGCGGACTTTTTTTTTTTTTTTTTTTTGGTGCATTAAAAAACTAATGATGACCAAATAAAAGGGACCCAGGCCAGCCAAGGGTGTAGGACCCTGGAACGTTTACGTGATCAAGAGTTCATCTGTTCTTGTTTTGACCCTCCTTTCACCTCCCCTTTCTCTCTCTGAGTGGCTGTTCAGGTCCCCCTGGCTCGCTCCGAGATCCACCTTAGCGAGATCCTAGATGGGGTGTGCGAAAGCATGAGCGACTACGCCCTCCATGTAGACCCAGAGACCCAGCACAAACAGTACATGAGGTTTGCTCCCAGGACCACTGGCAAAGACGCTGTAAACTTCCCAGACTTTAAAAATTTCCAGTTTGATGGACCTGAAGCATCCAACGCCTTGAAATTCGCAGTGAGTATTTCATTCTTAAGTTTTTGTGATTAGACTCTTACAGATCTGACATGAAGATACCAGAACCAGTGATTATAGTGGAGACAGTAACTATGAAGTAAATACAAGATAATTTTAATCTCTCTTCATCTAGTATCGTAAAATAAATTTCTGGGTACTCTCATTTTGGATTAGGATTATACAGTTATCAGTACATGGCAACTTTGATAGTGTTTTCTTGCCAATCATTTAGTGCTTTAGTAGATGCTGTAAATCCATCAATACCCCTTAAATTTTGACATCTTCATGTCCCCCCATTTTTATTGGACACTGGAGGACATGTAAAGCCAAATAGATGTATTTGACTTGTATTTGGAACATCTCCTATTTTCTTTGTTTAATATATGACCAAAACACAACATAAACTACATCACTTCAAATATGGCTCCAATGTAAGCCTAATCCTAAAATTGGTTGCAGGGGTGAATGGTGGATGGTAAGAAGTTTTAATCAGCTTTCAATTAAATCTGTCACAATATTAAAATTTCAGTGCACAATTAGTTGCCATGCAAATAATTAAATTTTAACTTGTCTGTTTCTGTTACTGTTATGCTGCCACTGTATACCTGTAGAATTTGTGTATAATTTTAAAACATAAAATTAATAATTTTTGTTTTTGTCATTTGTTAATGAAACTGAAAATAGCAGATATGACATAATTAAAATACACAAAGTCCATCATTAAATTATTGCACACAGATATAAAATCAAAATAAACTGCTAATGTCACAACATTAGATCTGCACTAAACTAAAGAAGAAGAACGCAACAAGATGATGTCACTGAAAGAGCACCTGTCAAAGAGTGGAAAACAACATGGACTAATGATAAAATATGATACTTCTGTTGCTGTAACAAAACTTTTTTATAAAATTGAATTGAAACAACCACCACCACTATGTAAAATAATCTCAGTTCATTCAAATAACTGCAATGTAGCAATTACATAATAACTGTGGTATTCATAGTCTCAATATCCTTAATCACTATTTTAATTCATACAAATTTCACTGAAATATGTCATAAGGTAGAAGATGTATAGCAAAATGTAAACATATGTAGGAGGTAGAGAGATACATTATATTTTGGACCTTATTATTAGCATTTTTCTTAGTTTTTTGATCAGGTTTCACTTTGCATGTTTGGACCAGGTTAGATATTGCTGCTCATACTTTTTTTTTTTTTACTTGCAATAGTATTTTTGCCACTTTAGTCAACTTATCCACAGTTGAAGTGAAAAACCTGCATGTCTTTTGCTACATTGCAATGTCAGGTGACATGTCATGTGACTAAAAGGCCTTTCCCTGGGATCAGATTAGTACTTTGATTGCCAAGAAGTGAATATGTCAATATATCATTCCATTGCACAGAGCTAGCTTGCCATTATAGACTGAAAGCAGTTCTCAAGAAGCACAACATTCATTTCTTTTTCTTCTTTTCTCTTTGTGAACTCTTTAAAACCTAATTTTTGTTCATTGTCAACATTAGTATTCATTGGACCTCCCTTCCATCATTTTGGACTGAAAGTAGTAGTCAAAAAGCACCAGAGTTTCAAATCTTTGCCTTTCTAGTCTTTGGTGCAATAGAATATAAGCTCTGTTCAGATCAGTCACAGTAGATGCAGAGCTGCTGTGAACATCAATTACAGTGTCATTTGCGTATCTAAAGTGAGCCTTGTAATACTTGTATCTCTTTAAGCATATGCAGGTTGTGTCCATCATAGTGTGATCAATGAAGTGCAATGAATCTGAGTAGCATTCTTGCTCCCATATTGTTCCCGGCATCAACTAGTGTTCAACTGGAGTGAAGTGTAGGTTGTGGATATACATTACATTACATGACATTACATTAAGTTATGGATATAGGTTTGAATTTGATATTACACATATGGTCAAGACTAGATACCGTTGTGATCATTGTTGGTCTGGTTAAAACCAACATCTGGTTAAAACATGCTATTAAATGGAATGTGTCACATATTCTGTTAGATTATTCAGATTGAGTAACACATTTTCAATATGCAGGATGTCATTAATATTCTGCTTAAATTATTATTGCATGTAACAGTGGTTAATACAATACTGCTGACTTCTGGAGTCACTCTGACCAGATATGATAGCAACATAACAGAACACTGTCGTATGGATCAGATGGAACCACAAAGCAGTGTGACGTCATTTTCCTTTAACTTTTTATTTTTCTCAGCATTAAGTTAGAATGAAAAGCCATAAACAGAGATGAAAATCAGCTGTGTGCATTTAGTTCTCATGTTTTTCATGAATCAGAATGGCAGCAGAAAACACAGTTGTAGAAATAATTGATGCAGAAAGACGATAGAACAAATAACAATAATTCCTTTTTAATGGTGCAATCCAGCATATGATGCGAATGCCCAATGTCATCTCCAATAGAGCTGCAGCCAATTATAAGTTTTTACATGAATCGTCAGCTATTTTCATAAATGATAATCAGTTGTTTAAAAAGCTCCAACTGTAAATTTATGTAGTGACCCAAACTCAATCTGCTGTGACTCTACTTGGGGCTCTAACCCAGTCTTTGCTATTGGATGATGCAGACCAACAACGAATCAATAAATCAAGTTAATCTGATGAATTAGTCAACAATAAGACTAATTATTATTTGTAGCCCTGATTTCCACTCTCCACTCATGCCGCATGAAATCAGGTAGGCTATACTATATGCATACATATATCTATTAGGTGCAACTACATTTTAAATCAGAGGTTTATGGGGAATTTGTGCTTTTGACAAACACAGAAATTTAAAAAAGTAATTCTTTACCATAATAGGTAACAGTTTACTCTAAACATACTATCAATGTATTGATTACTTTGCGGGGAAAATCTTATTAAATTACACATTAGTTGTCTGATGTGTATAAAATTCTTATTAGTTTAGCACCTCCCTCATTAACCACATTTATATCTCGGGAAATATTCATAACTGTTATAACATTCATAACTTTTGGGAGAAATTAATATCATCCAAAACAAAAGGGGACTTTGTCATACCAAGGAGGAAAACTCATTTGGCCAAACCGGTTACCCAGTTCTGGAAAACACTTCCAGTAAAAATACCATCATTCCTTTGCACATAATCTCAGCACTTGCCTTCATATCTAGTAACTGCATGCTAATTTTGTCTGCTGTTTGTTGTGTTGTTTGTTCTGTCTGTCAGATTATGTCCTTTCTGGTTTTTATTTTGTCATTAATGGCCATTTGATGTGTCTGTATGTTACTACATTTTTATCTGTTGAGTCACGTCTTTTACCAGCAGTTTTCACCGTCTTACTTTACTTAGTTCTTAATCCTTTTAAGCTTTTTCTGTATAATACTGGCTTAAATTAAATGCTGGTTTCACTCTTCTAGGCTTTTTCTCGGTTTTGTCTGCTTTATCTATTGCTATCTCTGAATGTTGTTTTAACTCAACAACTGACCAGTAAACATAGTGATTATCATGTGCAATACTGTGATTTGTGATTGCAATTGGAGTTGACTTACTTGACTATTTAGGAAAATGCACTGATGACTCATTTTGAACTCAAACATGCAATCATAAAAAATTTATTTTGTATGTTTATCACAGTACATCATTCTGCCCACTGTCTTTAAGCCAAAATATCACTAGACAAGAAAGGATGTGTTTATTTTTTTTCCATTTCTACAGTTGGATCACCCTCAATCCTCTTAAATCTTGTGCTATTAATTGTAGCCTTTTGCAAATATATCAGTGCACAGGCAGATATGATTCTGATTGTCATTTGATAGTTAACACATTAGTGGTGTATTTTAGTTACTGTATTCAAACCAAATAATTCCAAAAAGACTGTAAATATATGGATTCAGTTACTTCCCAATACAGTTTGTGGGTGTGGATTTTTCTTTGCACGTTGCCATACTGCCTGTGAAATGTTGTCTTTATTAAAAAGAAACTGTATTCAGCATCAGTTGATGAATCCCCTGCAGGGTGATGTGCTGAAAGGAATCAGACAGAACAGTTTTACAGGTTGAAGGTAACATTAAGCTCCTGCTGAACATGATGAGATGTGGCACAGCGGTGAGTCGTCAAAATGGCTGAACAGTTTTTGGCATACAGAGGAGAAAATGGCCACCGCCCTGGTAATGCTGTGTCTACCATTGTCTGAAAGGATATGTGTGTGTGCATGGCCGAGCTGCCTCATTTCTGTTCCTCTAAAGCCACGTGTGTGTGTGCGCGCGCACATGCATGCGTGTGTGTTTCTTGTCTGTTTTCTCTTTCAGTGTGAAAGCATCGTAGAGGAGCTGGAGGATGACATCATCTCTCTGTTCAACCAAGACTCAGAACATGTACACAAGGAATTATGCAACAGAGTGTCAGGTAATACAAGCACTCAGACATACACACTTTCACATGATGGATGTGATGCCACAGCTTACTTTCTGTTTTGTGCATGGATGCCCATTTGCATTTCCTTACATTTTCACTTACAACTGATGTGGAACATTTTACAATAAAGCTGAGTGAGCAGGTTGAAAAAATTATCACACTAAACATTTTCATGTTGTTCAATAGCAAAAATTAACACTGTAAATGTCATATTATTGTTTCTTTACTATTTAAAGACTGATTTTTTATCCTGAGTGGAAGCTGAAGAAACCAGATACTTATTTGTGGCTTTAAAATATTTATAAAGAATAATGTATAATACACATTAAGGCAAAAACACACCCGTAGTCTCTGATTTCAGGATTTGATTTTCATTTTTCCATTCTAAATTTTGATTTCATGTTAAATTAAGCACAGTACAAGGTTTAGTTCAACAGGATAAAAAAAAGATTTAAAATGGTTATTTGTGCATTTAAAATGTTCTTTATGGTTTTGTCTCAATAGGACCAGACATTTTACACACTACACATTGTCAGTATTAGCAGAAATTATCTCTGATAGTGGTAGATGGCAAATATTTAGGTTCTCAAAAGGAATTGCTGATTTTGAGGGAAAATTACCAGTCCAATGTTAAAAATCACACAAATCACCCATTTTTGTAACAATTACTTTGATGTTCAGTTTGCAATATGTTGACTAATTTCTGATAACTTCCTTAGTTTTAAAGTCATACCTTTTTTAATGCTTTTGCTTATATGGCCATGATATTGCTCAATTATTCTGCTATTGGCTTTTTGCCAGAACACTTTAAACAAAGTGGTTACCATAATAACTTATTAATTAATGTAAAATATTTAATACCTTCTAATTATCAATTACTTTAATCATTTCCATTTTTTGCCCAGTTTTTCAACCAAAGTCATAAAGATGAAGTAAAAAGATGAACACCACTGTGTTTCTTTAGTTCTCACAAGTGTTTACCTGATACCTACCACTGGCGTGACCAACTTTTTTCTGATGGAATTTGTAAAAAAAAAAAGATAGAGATAGAACACTGGAACATAAATGGAATCAACAGCATAATTTGTTGCATTTACTAAGACATTGCAGTTTGAGAGTCATTGAGAGCCATTGTGTATTTTTTTAATCCAAAATTGTCACTTTCATTGCCGTTATGGTAAAAAAGTGTTTTTTTTTTTGTTCTGTTTTTTTTTTTTTTCAAAAATCCTCAAGCTGTGATATATGTGTATTTATTCAGCCAATGAGTTATACAAATGGTGGTCTATTTTTTGTTCCCTCCCAGTAGTTGACATTTATGGAGAATAACTGAATTCATTCATTGACTAATCTGAAGTTATACATGAAATCCTTTCTGTAGTAAAAACTCATTATTCTGTTCAAACCAAAACACACTATAATAATAACACACTGTCTACGGTTGGTACTGAAATGTTCTCATCTTGTTTTGTAACATGGCTTATATTAATTAATTGTCTTCACTTCACTCATATTTGCCTTTGTTCAATTTCAGATTACTGCAAAGATAACGGTCACATAAATGAAGAGTTGTAGTGAAATCTTTGAAGACGCTGGGGAAAAAAAGAGGCCTTGAACAAAATCTGTGTTTGACATCTTTTTAAATAGAAAAATAAAAATGAAAAACACACACTTTGAGTGATTCTTTTTGTTTGAGGTTGGCAATGAAATTCAACAACACAAACAACCACATAGACACAGAAACAGCACAGTGTTTGCATTTCCTGTTGAACTCTCCATTTTAATGAATATGTAGTAATGAGCTTAAAGATGGAGAATCTTGCTTTCTGTGACACACAATAACTTGTGTAGTGACAGGACATTAATAAACAAGTATTACATTTTAGTGAAGAGTGGGGTGATCCAGAAATGTCATCATGATAAACATTTTAATATTAGTCCATGTCCATTGTTATCATAATGAATGTCAAATGATTACCTCTACAATTTAAAGGTTGGCTTGAGGTCCAAAGTCAGAGTTGAAGAAACCAGTTTATTTCTTCTGCTCGTGTGAAATGTGTATAAGTGGATAAAAAACCCAAAGGTGTATATGATAGGCTGGACCCTGAACACCACAGAGCAGAGAGAACACAGTGCTGCCTATTTAGTTTAAATAGTCCTCTCAGGTGTGTAAGTGGGACTCATCTTTGTGGGGCGCTGCCCACCACTTCCTTTCTAAAGGGGGGGGGGGGCAGGACTGGACCCCTCAAGGAGTGGCCACCACCTTGGCCACCACCTTAGCTATCACAGGTGGTACACTAATTTAGAAAATAACTTAGCATGGGAGAGAAAATCCCTGTAAAATACTGGGATGATTATGATTTCTATGATTTTGTAACGTGATTTATTTTGGACATTTCTACACCATCATCATGTAATTTTTTTTTTTTTAATTTCCAACTGCATATGTTGAAAGACAGTTGTTGGTTTTATTTTGTCTCTTATTTATCTTGTATTGTGCAGCAGAATGCCAACACTTGAGTAATGATTGTTAAGAGGAGCTGCTTGTTGAAAATGAACACAGGTTCTGTTCAGGCTTCTAGGTGTTGCAGAGTATGGTCCCAAGCCATTGTCTGTTTGGAATAGATGTAGTAGGAGCTGCTCAGTGATTGGCCTGGGTTTTACATTGATATGCTAAAGGATGCATTTCCGAGGGGGAACACCACTCAGCAGCTCAGGCCCCATTCTTTACAGCTGATGTTGGAATGGAGGCTGGTGAAAGCCTAACAAAATACTTTACCAGCAATACCTGCCATGGATTTGACAAGATGATATAAATCTGCTTGTTAAAAATAATGGCACTGAAATTTTCCCTTGACCCGCTAGCCATGGCTACAGTTTAGAGGAAGGGTCCATTCAAAACAGAAAGAAAGAAAGTTTATGTTTCCTTCCAGTACTGTTATGCTATGATTGGAGCTATATATTGTTGTTAATATGAATATTAAGAGCTCATCATAGTATAAAAGTTTCTTCATTCAATGTAGAATTACAAAAAATATATAATAGCTGAGCTGTTAATTAAGAAGTTGAAAGATGCACAGTATTTTGTTAAAAAAAAAAAAAAAAAGGTTAGCTTTTCTGTACCTAAATGAAACTGGTCTGCACACATATTTTTCCATAAACATACTGAATAAAAACAAAGACAATATACCTTCTATATCTTCATTGTTGTTGTTTCAGACAGAAATTGGTGTGTGTTCATTATACAGCGCACCAATAAATGTGAATTATGATGTGACACCATCATTTTATTTTCATTGGCCTTGTTCTTAACTGCTTTTTCTTTTTAATGTATTGTAATATTACTTTTTTTTTCCATAAGTCTTTTATCTTATTTCACCACTGTACAACTTTTGTAGTTGTTATTGCCATGTCTTATTGCATGTGTTTTACTCTTGTGGTTCCATGTTTTTTACTTTTATGGCACTTATATTCTGTCTTTATTTACTTTTATGAACCTAGGCACCATTGAAAACATTAAGCTACTTAGTAAAAAAGAAAATAAGATTTTTGTATATTACACAAGACAAATAAGAAATGCCTCATTTTATGTGATGGTGATTGATTATGAGGCCTCACTCTTCTTATAATTACAACATCAGGATATTTAGACAGGACTAGTAAAATAAGATCCTTTACTAGTCCTGTACCAGGGAGACTTACAGTGTCAGAGTGAGCAACAAGAGCAAGACCAATATTTATTCATTCATTCATTTTCAGAACTGCTTAATCCTTGAGAGGGTTACAGAGGTGCCAGAGCCTATCCCAGCTACCAGTGGGTGGAGGCAGGTTACATCCTGTACATGTCCTAGACCACTGTTAACAATGAAAAATATTCAAAAAGAGAATAAACTTACAAATCCATTTTACTCTGTTAAATGCAAATGTAAACATGGTATATTGTAATTAGTAGGTAGAAAAAAGATTATTTCAACAGGTTTGACTCTGTCCTGACTCCAACCCATCCAGGCCCCTCTCCACACCTCTCCAGTGTGACAGCCTCCCCCCTGCTGTTACCATCGACGCCTCAGCTCCACTCACACCTCTCTGTCCTGGCTCAAGCCTCCACCCTTTCATGTCCCTCCTCCTTGCATCCCTCCAGAACCCCCCTCTACTGATAGCACTATCACCTATGCCCCTCACACACCTCTCTAGGCCACTCCTCCCTGTCACAGAGGACCCCCTCCAGCCAGCTCCCACCCCCTTCTCCATCACCATGGATCAGGTGAGGAGGGAGCTCAAGAAGACATAGGCCAGGAAAGCCACTGGCCCGGACAGCATCTGCTCCAGGCTGCTCAGGGAATGTGCAGACCAGTTCAGTGAAGTGGTTCTGTACCAGTTTAAACTGAGCCCCGGTCTGGAGAGAGTCCCAGCCCTGTGGAAGACCTCCTGTGTGGTTCCGGTTCCCAAAAAAGCCCACCCCAGTGAACAGAACCACTACAGACTCATTGCCTTGACCTCCCACCTCATGAAGACCATGGAGAGGATCATCCTCCGCCACCTCTACTCCCAGGTGAGCTCTGTGCTTGACAATGCAGGCATCATGGGGGTTATGCCATTATCTACCTACTGCACCAGGTCCTTTCTCACCTGGAGTCCCCCCAGAGCACTGTGAGAGTCATGTTTTTTGACTTCTCCAGTTCTTTCAACACCATCCAGCCGTTGCTGCTGCAGGGGAAGATGGAGGAGGCAGGTGTGGACCAACACCTGGCTGCATGGACCACCAACTACCTCACTGACAGACCACAGTATGTGAGACTACATAACTAGGTGTCAGATGTGGTAGTCTGCAGCATTATTTTCTTCTTAGTCTTCTTATTATTTCTCTTTATATTTTACATTTTTCACACCGTTGTGGTGTTTTTCTACCTGTCTTTTTCTCTGCACTTGCTTGTTGTATGTTGCTGCTGTTAACTGTGAAATTTCCCCACAGTGGGATAAATAAAGTCATATCTTCTCTTATCTTAAAATATCAAGTTTTCTTGAATGCATTTTATGCATTCCCATTGTTTCTACATGAGGCAGAAGCTTAATCACTGATTGGGTTCCTATTGACTGAGTTCATTTTGAGGGAGAGGTCCTACATTTTTGAGGCACATACCACTGATGATTAGGGGGCTGTAAAGTGAACAAAGTTCTGGACACTGTTACAATCAACAAATCTTGCGTTGAAAGATTTGTTTGGTAGACAACATGAAAAACAATGGACATTGAAAGCACATTTCCATATTTGGATCAGATCTTTCTCCCTGGAGATCAAGTCCCAGCAAATCAAATGTGGGACCAAAAGTATGAGTATGAGGGATAATGTGGGACATGTTGCCAATAATCAGAAAAAATAAACATCCACATTATCATTAAGTGAAACAATAAGTACTACTTGTTCATGATTTAAGAAAATAACATTAAAGATTGTCAAATATATATATATATATATATATATATATAATGTTTGCAGACACAGAAGCCAATAACATAATAACAGCCCATAATGTAATAAATTTGCCATGTGTAAATGTAATAGGCCAGTAACGTAATAACTGGCCAATAACGTAATAAAAGTCCTGAACCAATAACGTAATAACTTATTACATTATTGGCCTGGTAAAAAAAAAAAGATTTGCAAATGTAATAACTGAGCCAATAACGTAATAATATATTATTATCACTGTATTTAAGTTTCTTTTGTTAGATATAACTGTGATAAAATCTCTCTCTCTTTCTCTCTTTCTCTCTCTCTCTCTCTCTCTCTCTCTCTCTCTCTCTTTCTCTTTCTCTTTCTCTCTCTCTCTCTCTCTCTCTCTCTCTCTCTCTCTCTCTATCTCTCTCTATCTCTCTATATCTCTATATAT
>JAPQRP010000011.1:24457276-24474097 GCA_037367295.1 Apogon hyalosoma | reverse complement strand
CACCCCATCCTCTCCTGAATCAAGACTAGCTCAACTCATCAAGTCAGCGACTGTTGGGCGTTACTTTCACACACAAACCAACTAAGAATGGAAATGCAGATGAGGGTTTCTGCATCCATTCACACAGCTCAGGTCAATGTTGCTACTACAGCAAATGGACAAGTCACACAAAACTCTGGCTTTTTGCTCACAGTTCTCTCTGCTTTTTTCTAAATGTTTAATTCCTGTTGACTGTCTCTGCTTGATGGGTCAGATGTTGAATTAAATACGGAACTAAGCAAATGTGGAAATCTGTAATTTGCTTTGTGGGAATCGTTTATTTTTTTCTTTTGGCAGCAGTTACTACACCAAACATGATTATGTCCACTGCACATTTTTGCCTCTATGTTTTTAGCTGAAAAAATGTTTGAACTTGAATCCTTTGGTATGTGTTTAATAATGAAATGATGCTCTCTCGGTCATTTTGCAGACCTTTCTGCAAAGGTATTTATACTTTGATGATCCAGTAATATGAAGTGTTGACCCAGGATTTTCCTTTTCTTCTTGCCTTTTCTCTGACCATTTCCCACAAATGTAATTGTTAGTTGGAGGACAGAGAGTGCTCTATATTGCACATATTGTAAAGCCCAATGAGCCAGATGTGTGATTTGTAATAATGGCTTATTTTATTAAAACTGACTTGACATTTTTAGAAATGTGACTTGTTTGTGTACCTAGCAAACACTCTAACGCCTATTCAGAAATGAATTTCCACGGTTTCAGTGAGATGAAAACACATCTGTTGTATCTTTTCCACTGTTGTGTTGGTGTGAGAATAGCCTCACTGATTTTTTTTTTTTTTTTAAACATAGTGTATACTGTTTTCGCTACTGTATTGTTGGGCCATTCCATATTGTTGAGGTCTAACTTTTTTCAAAACCTTAAACTTTGGCTTCGAACAAATGGGGTGATCAGGCAGAAAATGTACATGAAAAGTGATATAGATAAAACTCCAAAGTTCTACTACATGAACAGAATTATTTATCTAAATATCAATAAACAAAGACAAGTCATCATGCCCTGAGTGTCGTGGAACAGAGGGCAGACACACACTGATGAGGGGCTCATGAATCATCATGAACCAGAGCATCATGAAACTTTGTAGCACAGCCACTCTAAGAACAATGTCTGTCCTCATCCATATTAACCAGTGAGAGGTAATGTTCTTTTGCACTAAAACTTGAGGGTGGCATGGTCACTTCCATTCGCTGCTGCTCAAATTCATATTTTCAGTGTTTCATGTCTGTGAGTAAATCCAAATCCTTAAGCTAATCACAGGACAGCTGACATGTGTAACCTCCAGTTTCATATTAAAGGAAAAACTTTAGAACAAATGTTTTTTTCAAAAGAAATAAGTTGAAAATGTTGCATTTTCTCTATTTTTTCTGTTTTTTATATTTGGAATTTTGTTGTTTACATAACAGGTCAAATTCAACCTGAGGTCACATTGAGGACTACACTGACTGTACTAAGTATGCACATCCAAACTGATAGGTTATGTGAAATTTATATGAATGTGCTGTATTATAAACCTCAGACT
Source organism: Apogon hyalosoma (assembly GCA_037367295.1). Taxonomy (NCBI): domain Eukaryota; kingdom Metazoa; phylum Chordata; class Actinopteri; order Kurtiformes; family Apogonidae; genus Apogon; species Apogon hyalosoma. The sequence continues at coordinate 24,472,518 of JAPQRP010000011.1, read as the reverse complement.
GACTCCTGACCTCTAGGCTGACTATAAATCGACCATAACATTGTGTTAACATTGGGTCAGTTTAAAAAAAAAAAAAAAAAAAAAAAAACAGAAGAAAGAGTTTATTTAGTATGTTGTTTTATGTATAATGTGGATTGTGCCATAAATAACATTACACAAAATTAACTACTTCATGATTCTTATTATTCATTATTACAATTATTATATTCATGTACTTTATGGTGATGTCAAATCTAGCCTCAACTATAAAACTGTATTTCATCTTTGCATGGACATTTACATTTTTACTTGATAAATCAAAATGTTTTTAAACAAGAATGAAAAGAGTAATATACTGTCTTGCAAAATATAAGTGATACACCTCTCTGTTAAATAGGCTAGTTTTTAAATGTGTGTTTTCGTGGCTTTTTGATAATAAAACATTTTTTCAGTGTATTTTGAATTTGAATTTGAATGACTAGTGTTGTTGAGGATGAGCTAGCACTGGTGAACACTTAGACACCGACTAGAAATGTATTCCATGTTGTGTCTGCCTCTGATTGTTATGCTAATCACTGTTTCTTTTAAAGACCAGCCGACTGATCGAAAAACGCACATCAACAAAAATAATAATAATAACAATAATAATAATATATTTTTTGAAGAATATGTGAATTTTCTATTCATTTTGGTTCCGTGTTTTGTGCTAATATGAGAAAATTAACTTCTGAAAAGTCGTATTTACATTGTTTCCATTTATTTACCATCACACCATTAAGATATAAATTATTTACACGTAGAATCATATAAAATAGAGAGAAAAACAAAACAAAACAAAAAAACCTAAATGTATTTATTAATTAAATCCTCAAAAGTCCTGATGTCAAAATCCCATTTGCCATATAGAAAACACAGCTGCTCTTTCTTTATAACACTGTAAATATTTTTTTTTTCAGTTGATATTTACACAATTTTAAGGCAAAAGCTTGTCCACGTTTGTAACTCAATGGAAGGAAACGGACGTCATAACATAAAGAGAAAACACATTCACAGCATCGTTAAGACCACGATTTGGTTTGTATCCACATGAACTGGACTCAGCAAGGCCTTTCAGATGTTGCATTGGAACAAAAAGGTTATTGCAGGAAAAATAAGTTATGTAAACACTCCAGAGCCCAATTTCAGATGGCTTGATGGTCACTGATATATAAATATGAAATATGCTTGAAAAAAAAATTAAAATGTATTTTATTGAACATTCGAGGACAGCCTCTACTATAGGTCCATGATTTGGCCAGAAAGTCGGCAGACGGTTGGTGGTGAATGAAATGTGGGTACTAGCCCGACTTCAGGACACAATGGCAATTGCTTAAAGGGTTCTTTCTCAATTTTGCGTGGTCAAAATTCGTTTTCGTATGTGCTGGTGATTTAAATGGGGACATTGTGTGTGTAATATGAATATCCTATCATCAGTATAAAATCCGAAAAAAAATATCATCTTTCGTTCTTTTAAATCAACATTGGGATGAACGGTTATGTTCAGTTCCGTGGGTTTACGTTTCTATTTTCTTTTCTTTTTTTTTCTTTTTTTTCCTCTAATTTTTTTTTTTTTTTTTCAAAACTTTAAAACACCATTTACTATTAAACAATGTTGAGTAGACAGCTGGTAAGTTACACGTTTAATTCCGGATAATAAATGTGTAGGTACATTCCCAAATTTCGGATCCGCCTAATTTTCTTTTGGCGTCCACCACAAGGCTTGTATAGGCTACTGTCCCAGCAGAACAACCAGACCTGCAGGTCCCATTCACCACAGTACGCCGACAGACACAAGAATGGAAAACAAGAGAAAATAGCCCATAAAGTCTGAAAATACAAACACAGAGAACACAAAGTGGGCTATTTTCTCAGTTCACAGTTCTCAGAATGCAGCAGAGTACATCTTTGGATTCAGCATATAGTTTTCAGAGTCATTAGGCTACGGTTCGGTTCATCTCACACTGCCTTAGTTCAGCCGAACGGAACCCAGGGCTGTAGTGCGCGTGGCTCTTGGACTTGTGGCTACCAGCGCCCAATGTACTTCACTCATTTTCCCCCAAACAAACTTGTGTTTTCTGTTGGGTTCACCTTCATTCTCTCCCTCTCGTTGTAGTTAAATAATAGACCACTCTGTGTCATTTTCGGTAACATGCTGTGTGTTAATGAATTACGCTTTGATGTGGGCCGCATTTGCAATTTAGCTAACATGTCATTCAGATAGAACAGGCTACTTAAAACCTATGTGGAAAGCTTTGGAAAAGGCCGCAAGCGGATGGATATTAAAAAAAATGTTTTTTGGGGAAAAAAAATTCTGTTTAAAGTTGTTTCTCTGCTGCCAAATGACACTTAAGGTTTAGACTACATTTTAATTAAGTCCTGAACATGCTATTTCTACCAAAACAGTCGTTCTGGTAGAAATAGCCACAAATAACCCCACTGTGTTATAAGACTATCCGTGCGTTTAATTGTCACATTTCACTTTGGAGGCTACATGAATGATAGTCTATACGCTTCAAGTGTTCATGTTAGCAGAGAGAATGTTCTATTTTTAAAAAAACAAACAAAAGGTGGCCGTGGTTCTCTTTCCACTCTACAGTAGGTTTCTGGCTTGTACCAGGTTTAAAGGGTACTGACTTCCGAGAGTGACATGAACGCAACATTTGCACTTGCTCGTCGTCACTACAGCCCTGAACACATGCACCCAAACACGCACACACACTTCCTCGTCAGTAGTCCAAGCATGGCATAATATCGTTTGCGCTTAAGTTTTAAATATGAATGCTGGTATTGTTGTCACTTTATTGCATGGTTCGGTTCGGAGCCTCCCGTCCCTTCGCCTCCCCGTCTCTCCTCTAGTCACTGTCCGACCTGGCGTCCTTGGCTGTGGTGTGGTTGTACAGTCCCTGCGCCATCAGGTGGAGTGCCAGAGAATTCTTATTTCCGGAGGCCTTCTTGATTTTGGCCCGTTTGTTCTGAAACCAGATTTTGATCTGAGACTCGTTGAGACCAAGGTCCCGGGCCAGAGTCTGCCTCCGCTGTTCGGTCAGGTACCGGTTGTTCTGGAACTCCGTCTTTAACCGGTGAAGCTGCTCCGCGGTGAAGGCCGTTCGGGGCCGCTTGTCCTCCTTACTGGGAGTCGGGGCCTTCTTTGGTTTACGGGATCTGGGCCCTTGGGGTGAAGATAGAGACAAAATGAGACCAGTTGGTTATTGTCGATATTTTGGAGATACCTCTCTTATAAGACAGCTTCCTGAAGGTATGCATTTATGCGACGGAAATGAAAAAGTGTGGCGGTGTTTCCAGTCGGACCCGGCACTGAATCTTATCAGACAGAGTCCCACTTGGAAATAGTGTTATTTTTTTAGTTTACAAATTATTTTGTTGTTGGAGCAGAAACTTCTTGTGGCTAGCTTACGCTTTCTCCAAAAGCATAACCATTTTAACCATCTGTAGGGAATTCTATGCAGTTCTAGATGCTCTCACTGACAGCCTAACAGTAGGTTATTCAGTCTATGTTAGCAGCCTAATAGTAGTAGTTAGAGCAGACTACGTGTTGCTGAAGTTGCAGATGTCGTTAAACTGTTTCCAGAAGTCTTTTAGATCAGTGAAGTGTTTTTGATATAATACGTTAAGGTCAATAAAATTGTGAGGCTTATTATATGGCTTTTTCATTGGCATTCAAGCAGTCTATTGACTGATGTTGGTGATACAGGTGATCCTATCTTTTTTCAGATAGGGTTATGTCAGTCTGAAGTCTGAACTGTTCTGGCACAGCTATTGATTGTTTTTGAAATACATTATAGAACATTTTACCCAGATATCATTATGCTCCCAAGCATCTTCAGACTGACGAATAAAGCAAGTTTTGGTATTATGTTTGAAATAACTGAATTACATGCGATGCTTTCATTTTAAGACCATGGAAATAATCAAGGAGATAAACTATTACCACTAATGAGTCTACTTCTTTGTGGTTTTGTTCGTTGAACTGGGTTTTTTTTAGATACATGACTGCACTGTGCACTGGAATAAAAACAAACAAACAAACAGTATTTTACCCATTTCTTACATAGCTATCTGAGCCAGTGTTTGGAAAGCTCAGGGCTCACGGTGCTCTCGTGCTCTCAGACTATAATGGGAAGGGGAGGCGGGTGGATGGGGGTGGGGTTAGATCAGATCGGAAAATGGGGGGAGTTAGGCGCCTCTTTCCCTCTGCTCCCACTGGAACTAAAAAGTAGTTTCTTTAAAAGACGCAATAAGACTTGTTTGTGTTTCTTTATCATGACCAAGTCAAAGATAAAGTAATTCACAGGAAGATCACATGTCTTTAGTGTTCCTCCAAACGTAAAAGCCATGAATCACTTGATCTGAGAGATGTTCACAGTGCCACTATACTGGAAGAGTTCCAGGGTAGAATTCCAAATGAAAAATAAGCTTACATAAAGGCATGATGAATTTGTAAAAGGGGCTATCTGTGCATTCATTTCTAGCTGTTAAATGCTGAAGGCTCCCTGACCTCTTCAAGGGCCTTTTGTGCTCATTTTCATAAGGTCGGCCTGGACCTCGACGAAAACTTTTTGCATGTTTTGACACAACAATAAAAGCAACATCTCTGACTGGATAAAGTTCAGTCTAAAGTGTTGGAGAAGCTCTCTCGGTAGGTATTAAATACATTTATTACATTTATTTGACGATTTACCTTTGTAGCAACATTATTTCTAAAGCTGACTGTGTTTCTGAACCCTGACAAAGAAAACGTCCAAGTGCACCTCACGCTCACTGTGAAACATGAACTTTTTTTTTTTTTTTTGCTTTATTGATAAAGATAGGCTAAGTTATTTTTATTCGAGTACTGTGGTAAAAGAGAGTGATGTACTGTAACGGAGGAAGGAGCCTAAAAAGATTTATGCAGCATAAATATAAGAGGAATAAAAAAATTACTTGAAAACTTGCATGTGCATGTCAAAAATGTGTTGATCGTTTGCGAGTAAAAAAAATAAAAAGAATAAAAAATAATCTGTGAAAGTGGTGTGCAGATAACGTCGAATTCATGTCTTTCAGGGACCATAGCCCTCACTTTTTGGACTCCCTGCCTTTGTCAAAAAAAATATGCTAATGGAATATTTAACAAAGAAGAGTGGGGAACAATGGCGTTAAACTTGGTTTTACTTCGACATGATTCCATAAAAGTTTTCTTTTCGACTCATATTTCTCTTTTAACACTCTTCCAGAACACTTCTGAAAGGCACTGTGCGTTATGGCCGTCTTTTTGGCCCTTTTAAGGCAAATTTCCGTCAAATTCCATCCAAAGAAATGACTCAAACTAGTAACTAATCTACCTGAAAGTTTTTTATTTCATATAAAATATTATCAAGTTTATTTTACTAATACGTGTAGCATATTTAAACACTAAAGTATGGAATAATAATGTTTAAATTAGTTATGATGATTCAATTACTGGTTTGTCAATTGTTATAGGCTCGTTGAGATGTCTATTAAGGAGACGAGGATTGGGGGTGGCATGGCTCGGAGAAAGCATTCTTATTGTACTTGGATTATTTTTTGTTTTATTATTATTATTTTTTAGAATTAGCTCTTTTTCTGAAAAACTGTCTAACAAACGGTATGTGTTGTGAAGCGATGTGTGGCGGCTCACACATTTTCAGAAATTTTCAGATCTTTTTCATCTCTCCTATGTGCAAGTAGCTTTAAATAGACGTATCTTCTCTTTTCTTATTCAGGGCTAAAAATGGCCAGAGGAAGAGTTTTTTGCACCAACCTGATGAGGGCCGGTCAGAGTAGCGGGTGCAATAAACCCACGCGGGCCACAGCATCGACTTGGCCGCGGGGGCCGCGCTGGCCTGGGAGCTGAGGCACCGGTCCCCGCTGTCCCCCTGGCCCCCCTTCGCGGCCACGTCCTCGGACATTAGCTCATCCCTGCCTGCCTCGGTGTCGGGATGCTGGTCATCGGATACCTCAGTGTCGTCGGACACCCCATCTTCTTCTCCCGCTCCTCCTTCACTCATTTTCGAAATCCTCTTCCCTGCCAGTAGCACATCTCTGCGGCTGAGCACTCCCAGGGTGTCCGCATCCCGCAGCAAAGTGCCATCCTTCTTCTTTCGACCAAAATCTGGTCTTAAAATGTTATCTATGTAAAAGTTGGTGATCCTGTGGGACAGCTGGTTCCCGTTGGGCTGAAGCAGAGGCAGGATGGCTCGGTTGGACTCCTCGCTGGAGTTCTCTCGGCGCTCTGGGTCTCGGCGAGCATTTTCTTCCATAATGATCGAGTCTAATAGGAGTCAGCCTCAGCACCGCTTTCTTCTTCAAAGAAGTAATTCCAGTTTTCTGATCTTGCCACCTTCCTTCTGCTAACCTCCACACTCAAAGAAAAAATGTAACCTAATGGATTGCCTTTTTCTTTTCTTTGTGGTTTTTGGAAAAATAATTTGTATTGTTTATGCTGTGAAAAGCCGCTGATTATGATTTGGACAAAGAAAAATCATGCTTCACTCTCTGATAACAACTTACTCCTCATGGCTGGACTCACTGCTCTATTTTTTATTTGAAACAAAAAAAGTCTATTAAAAAAACCTAGTCTATTAATTACAGATCCCTGCTCACAATTATTGACGCGTCCAGCAGCACTGAAGTGTCCAGATAAAGGCGCCGCTCAAATACTTTCACTACGGCTTTTGGATCTCATTCCTGATTGGCTGCGTGAACTTCGGTGACGTTATACTACAGCGTTCTAAGACACGTGCCTCTGACCAATAACGTTAGGGATCTTAGGTCATGTGCGCATCCCGGAATTCCCTTGAGGGAAATATTAATCCAATCCACTCAAGACAATTTGCGCTGCGTTCAAGTGAAGGCGGAAATTTCGCACCTAGATTTAAAGGAACATCAAACTTTGAGCGGCGTCTCGTATAATAATATAATAAAAAAAAGGCTATTAATTTTACCACAGGTAAAACAGAGTCATGAATTCGCATCATTGACATCTATGATATGTAGGCCTACTCCTTTAATTCCTGGGGGTTAGCTTTTGTTGCACTTGTAAGGCTAATAGGTTAAAAATAAGTTTACTGTTTTATTCAAGTATCCAAAGGATGGAAAGACAGACGTAAAAAATTACAGGGAACAAGCGAATGTTTGACCATTCTAAAGACCGACACTTAAATATAACCAATGCTGAATTCACTAAAGCTCTCTGAATCTGTTTAGCGGGGCTATTAAAAAAAAAAGTCATACTTAATATTCATTCATCTTTGTATTCCTTGTAGACTACAATATTTTGGCAGCTCAAAAATATGCTTGGTGATTTTTTTTTTTTTCAGCCATCATTCCACTTGGCCAGTAAGTCAAGTTGATTTTTTGATAGCCTATGTATCCTCAGTTTTTAGTGTATGTTAACTGAAGTATGAGAAATGGAACTATAAACTTAGCAGTTATGATGGTACAAACCTGTGAAATTCATTCTTTGTATACCAGTAGTTTGTAAATGTAGGTTTTAATGTTATGTTATGTTATGTTATGTTATGTTATGTTATGTTATGTTATGTTATGTTATGTTACGTTATGTTATGTTATGTTATGTTATGTTATGTTGGTTATTTTTGTAATTTTGTGTCTCACAAAGACACCAAATTTTACCCTTTATCTTTTACTTTACAAAACAAACCTATTCCCAAAATGAAGTGATACAAAGGCATGAAGCATGAATTGAAGCACAAAAGTTTTCTAGAATGAGGAAAGTTAGTCTAAATGTCAACATTTCCTGGAGGGGACTCAAATGTGTTACGTTCAAACACAAATAAAGCTACATATGTTGGAGAGATTCGGCTCACATTGTTTAAAAGCATTGGCTAAGAAGGCCAAACTGCCTTTTGTCAACAGCTTGATGTCTTGTGTCCAGGTAGTGCTATCCCCTCAGTTAAATGGAACCACTGTGACTGGTCGCAAACGGCTGTCATCATGAGGATTGCAGGCTGTACAGACAGGGGAACACGTCTGTTGACAGTTGGGTTCATCATAAGATTTTTTTCACAGCCGACATTTGTCCCTTTGATAGCAGAAAATAAACAAGTGTGGTTACATTAACTCACTACGGCTGCTTTCCATGTATATGTATCTGTTCCAGGGTTTTGCGTTGCACACAGACTACTAGCATTGTTTTTCATTCACTACCATCCATTGCATTACAGGACAATTAGATAGAAAAGAGGCATCACTCATGGAATCAGAATAATCTGTGTTTGTCTTTTACCGATTACGTCTAATGCAAACTCACCGTCAAATAGGCTTACTTAACTTTAATGTGAAAGAACCGAAATATTAAATATTAATACAACTTTGATAGCTTACAAAAGAAGATATCATTTATAATAGGCTATATATAGGATAATGTAAGATAAGATATGAGTGAAAAGAAAAGAAAAAAGAAAATATAAATTGTATTTATGTATAGATTAAGTGGTGTGCTCTCAGGTCTACAGTACATGAAACGTTCTTGTTCACATAGTGTTTTGCGCATCCACAAGGGGCGATCTATTGCAAAATGTGTACCGACTTAGGTAATGTTAAACGTTTTCATGTCACTTCCTAAAATTGTTGCATAATGGTGTTAAGGATGTTTCTCGGTAAGAGCAATTTTTGAGTGTAGCCAAAGCGGAATCTTACATCTGATTATCTTCCTCTTTTGAATAGCAAGCCATAATGGGGATTCCTCAAGAAGGCACAAAATTAGCCATAAGGGAACAACTCAGTCAAGTCCACAAAGCCATTTCTACAATAAGTGGCATATGTTGAAAGTGATGCACGGCTCAACGGATGTAAAACAGACTACTCCCTCCACTGCTGGAAAAAGTACTTGACCCAATAGGCACTTGGAATGTTGAAGTCGTGAGCACATTCAAATAGATAGGATGCGTTTTGGTACAACCAGGTCCCTTATATCAGCAGGTAGAACTGAGACTCCACGAACGGCGGCGTGGACTGAAACAAGCCCCCACACACCACCACCACTAAATAAATAAATGAATGCAAAGTTTAACACAAAAACTTTTCCGTCTGAGTCGTAACATTTCCACATATCTGCTCTGTTCATCATAGTTCTAAGAACATCCTTTGATTTGGAGCCTACGCCTACGGTGGACAGCCTGACCCACTGACCGACCAATGGTCATCTGTAGGCTTACATTCACACACAGAGCACAAGATCACAAAACCAGAGGAACTTTAGTCATTTAAGACGCGACCACAGCTCAGGAGGGAGTTTTTGCTCGGTAATGTGCAAAGACAGCACAGAGATATTAAAATAGACAACAACCTGGAAAGAAGATTTTAATCCTTTAATTTAGCCTTTTTTTTTTCCCTCAAAGTGACAGTATTCAAGCACAGCTTGTGTTCTATAAAATGTATTTACATTGATCTTCTTGGATTAATTACAGGTTTTCAACGGCATCAACAGTATTGTTTATATTTGTGAAAATAAAGGCCTAGTTTCATCAAAATGATGTAAATCAGTGCAAATTAAATTATTTTATTCCTCACAAAAACGAATGCACTGTGCAGATATCACAATGAATTACATTAAAACGACCTGATAGGCCTCAGATTTTTAAACACCTTAAATCAGGGTATTAGCACATTTTAGCATATTCTTTTCCTTTTTTCTTAATCATGTATCAAATGTCTGTTTTTTACGGTTTTGCGTGGTTTCCATATTGTCCAGTGTCCATATGTAGCGTATTGTCTATGACGATTTTTGTCCTCTTCTATGTTGTTTGTCGTTTGCATAATTTGGATTGTGCTAAATCAGTGTCCCAAACCGGGGTTAATAAATCTAGGCAGGATTGTTTCAGTTCGCTCACGGATATTGTTTCCTGTTGCTGATAGTTTAAAAAAGTTAACTTTCTTCTAAACTATATCGTGCTTGCGCAAAAGGGAGATATTGTCGAAGAGTGATTGAAATATTCTTCTTTTACTGCCATTGGGAGATAAACATACTTTGAGTCCTTCATTTATTCGTGCATCGGTGTGTCTTTCTATCATATGTCCTCTTCATTCATCAGCTCCAGTGTCGGTCTGGGAGCCGCAGCTCTGAGCTGCAGCTGGATGCTCACTCCCTCCGTGCGCGCGCTCGAAGCGGACAGGCCCGCGACGTGCTGAGTCGCGACAGTAGCCGGTGACTTCTGTAAATGAAGTCTCTCCGAAACAAGCCCGTAGGCACAAACATGTCGCTGCTGGCGGGTGAAAAATGTGTAGACGTAAAAGAAACACATGGGTGTGTGAGCTCTAAAGACAGCGTGAAAGCGGTAGTTCTCCATCCTCCATAAGGTTCATAATAGGACCAAATGGGACTTCTCTGATTTAAAAAATTTTCTGAATCCAAACAAATCCATAAGGTCTCTTGAGAGGAAAAGAGCTCTTAAGTGTGTCGTTTTTTGAAGCACTCTGGTGAATGGACACATCCCTCACCTTCTCGTAGCACAGAAGATGACAACTCATTTTAGACATTTTGGGCTCCACATCTATATGATTACGGTTTAAACTAAGACCAGAGTAGAAATCAAATAGGCTATGCTCAGTCCAGTTTGTTATAAAAGTCTTCAGCTGAAGCAATCAAACATATAGTACTTGACGAGATACATTACTATTTTTATTTGAATTTAATAACTAAAAATCACTGGCATTATCTGTTTTAACTGATTTGTAAAAGCAAATTCAAAATATTCAAGTCTACAAAAGCTGCCCCTATAGCATGTAGTCTTTTTGAATATTTCTGTTTATGTCTGACTGTGTTATTATTAGATAGTAACATTACTTGAAAAAGTGACGAGTTAATAGAAATAGGCTAAATGAGATAGGAATTACATTAAAAGTTTACAACTCCAAGTGAAAGATGAAGTTATGTTAAAGTCAAAATCAAGTGCCTTTAAACAATTTCAAACTAAAAGACAATAATCACATTAAAAGGAATGCGTAACTCAGTGGGATCAAACTCACAAAAACATCGAGCTACAGTTAAAGCTGGTCCTTCTTGATTAACACACAGGTACAGGATTTATTTAACCTACGATGTTTCTTGAAGAGTCTTCAGTGAAAATCTAGGTTCTGCTGCTGTTGGACCATTTTCAGTCAAAGTATTTTCCCCAAGTCCTTTTTTCTATGTGTCATTAGTGTCGAAGTACTAATTAGATCTTAAAGCTTCTGTTCGGACGTTAAAGGGTCAAATCAGTAATCGGTGGACATTTTCCTGAATGTCACAAGCACGTGCGCGCGCGCACACACACACACACACACACACACACACACACACACATACACACGCACACACATACACATATATGTCTCAATGTAAATAGAAACATAAGCTGAGTTGAAGATTTATGTGTCATCATTCAGATGCCCTATCTAAAGCCAAATTCAGTAATCATCTCAGTGACCAGCACGTCTCATATTATCTCCACAGCTTAGGCGCAGGTCTGAAGATGAGAGTCTGCCTTTGTGTGGCCTGAATGCTGCTGTCTCCAACATTGTATTGGTGCCCAGATGTGAGATGAGCAGTCACACAAAGCAGGAGGTCAGCTGGGACCATTGGCTTCCTGTCCTCCACACAAAAGGGCCTAGAGAATGAGGCTGAGCCGCAGTTAGGGACACTTCCTCTTCCACTCAGTCTGCTGTGTTTATGCACAGGCAGGGAATTAGTTGGGGCCACGAAATCACTACAAACATGACCATCATTTAAAACCTCTAAAAGATGAAAGCTTTCATTTTAGTAAAACATGTCCAGTAGTTTAAGGTTTCATTCTCTGATCTCTGCAAAAGACTTTTTTCATTTCATAAGCATTACAAACTAGAACACATAGTTATTCCATTAGACATTAATAAACAAGTGAGTCATCCTTTATTGATGTTTCAGAGAGCAGAGGGATGCTCTCTGAATCTTACATCAGTTGTTGATGGAGAAAAAAATATATCTATTAACACATCATGTGGCCTATTTTCCACAGACATAAAGATTTTTATTAAAACTTTCTGGAACATTTTTGAAGTAAACATTTACAACCATCTAAAATTATTTCAGCATTTCAAAAGTCAGGTTGCACCAGATTCAAAGCACAAATATTTTTAGTAGCTGTCCAAAACTTTAAAGTTTTAATATTGTCATTTTCATTTCATTTCATTGTAGAAGTTATCAGATTTCAGGCCAAAAAACATCCTTTGATTATATTCAGCCATGAGCTGAATACAAAAGTCATTAAAGCCAGTCACTATAGAGACAAAGGTAATATGCATCATGTGCTGTTCATGTATTACATCAAGCTTTTACAGGACTTAGCGTTAACAGGGAAGACCAGGGGCCTGTTTTAAAGACAGGCCCCAACTTGGCTTGGACGTAAGTCATAGTCAGACTTCCGATACTTGTCTAAATGCTGGACTTTCAAGGTTTCTCAGGGGTTTGGATGCTTAGGTTGCAATCAAGGTCATGTGGTTATGGATTGTGGGGTGTTTAATATTATTTGTCAAAAACTGTGCATTTCCACATAGCTCACACTAGTGTTACAATATTGCAATAAAATCACACAGGTTGTAGATTTTAGCATGATTCAGACAATATTAAGAACAGTCATGAAACCTTCTTAATGGTCAGGTAAGTGTGAAGTCCTGAAGTTATCTGATATTTTTGTTTGCCTAATGTGAAATTTTGACAGCAACAAAATATGGTAGAGAATTCTTGGCATAGTTTTCCTTTTCATTTGACATCTTTTATCATTTGATATCCATTTGTGCTGTTAAAAACCACTTAAGTTCTGCATATAAGTGTTACAATAGGGAAGTGTATCAGTTATACAAATGACTAATTTGTTTTTAATACAGCATAAAATAAATATAAATACTATTAAAATCAAAAATAACCTAATTATAGGCTTTTTTAATAAAAGACTTGAATTGGGCCTTACATAATGTAAAATTAAACTATTGAATTCAAAGTCAAAAATGTTCCTTTTTGATTGTTCTAAATTACTGTTCCAAGCCTGGGAGTTATAGTTGGTAATCTTTTAGGGTTAAAGTAAGCCAGACTCTATTTTTGTGACACTGCCTAAATTGCATTAGACAAATACTTTAATGAAGCAGGCACCTGGGCCCAGAGTGGACTGCATTACGGTAGAAACTGACAAATTACACACTGAAACAATATGTCACTTCAGACTTAAAGAAGCAACTGTACTATTATGTTGTTATTTAGATCTTTTGTCCAAGGAAGGTTTTTGTTCACACATTTGTGAGTTGAAGGAAGAAAAGACGATTTTATTTTTCACCTGAGCACAAAATCAGAATTTTCTCAAATACTATATTAGTAGTAAAATGCATTCGTGGTATCCATAAAAAGATGATGAAGAAGTGTTCAGTAAAAATTCCGTGCAGTGCTTATACTGAAGTACTATAATTACTATAATGTCTACATAGTGTAGGTTGTGGCAGTATTTGTGTCCTTTGACCTGTTGTGGTTGTTTTTACAACATCTATAGGCTTTAGTAAATTTAACTGTGTAGGGCCTATAAAATGCACCAAATGTAGAAAGGGTTCTAGTTTGACTGTTATGCACCATCCTCGGGGGTACAACCAAATTCTGCAAATTCTGCACCAATGTTTTCCTCTGTGTCTGACTTTGATCATGACATACAGAAAAAATGGAGGAACATAAAGAGCTCAGGTTGTTGATGACAGATCAGATCAACATTCAGGGCTTTCTGTCTAGCTTCCCAACACAATCACAACTGTCAATGTTTTTTGATTAAATTAAACTGAGATTCTGAAGATCTATACCTGTGAAATATCGTATGTGGGGATATAGGCTGATCTTCTCACAATGAAAATGTTTTACATCAGTAATCATCATGATAAATATCCAATACTTTCCAACCAGCACAATTTCAAACCTTCTTTCAACATCAAATGTACAATGGTAAAATATTCAACATCATTAACATATGCATGCATGGAATGAATATAACAATAAACAAAAATGAACAGTTTATCACATACATGCATAGGATGGTGTAATATTTTTTTAGCAACTGAGAAATTACAGCTGTAGAGTTCAAAAGATTCATCTTATTTATTAAAGAAAGGGAAGAGCTTCTTTTCAGGATGGCAGGTTCCTTTGCCTCATGCAAGAAATATTCAAGTGTTTTGATGATTTCTTTTTCTGTCCCACAGTGTCCACAGATAGTTTGAGATTTTTTTTTTAAAATTTTTGCCTACACTTATGTCTTTTTTTGCTTAACACAAATCATACATAGAAATCTTGATACTGGGACAGGGAGTTTTGGTAGATAATTTTCCTTATTTTGCCACTTTGTCAAAGTTTTATGTACATACAGTGCTCCTCAGCATTTTCTTTTACAGGTAGGATCTGCATTTATTCCCTATCCCTAACAGTCCCTATTACAGTAAAATCACCGTGAGCACTCTTTTGAATGTAGAAAAACTTTCCCTTAAAGTGGGAATGGGAGTCCTACCTGGACGTGTCCTTTGTCCTCCACTTGTTTCTGCAGTAGCACTAGCCCAGGTCTGTATCTCTGTCTTGGCCACTGAAAGCACGTTTAAAAGACCGCGAGTGACTTTGTTGCTATCAGTTACTGCTCTAATCTTCTTGATCACTGTGCCATGGATAAACCTCCAGGCCGCACTGACAAGGCCTCCCTGGCTCCAGCCAAGCTTGGCAGCCTGGACCGCTGCTCGGTCCTGCATGACTTCACAGCAGTCCTGGCTGACAAAGGAAGGTTTTGCTTCGTTGCCTTTTTTAGTTTAAAAGGCTACTCTAACATTTTGTTTTTTAGACATAAAAAAAATATCCAATGCACACAGGAGATTTGTGAGGTCTACAAGCCAGAGTTTGTGTTTTGTTTTTGTTTTTTTTAAGTTTCTTAAATAATGTATGAGAGACAAATTTTGGATGTACTTCTTTTTTTCCATCATGTCTGAAAATATCAGGAAAGCTAACAGGCCAGTTAAAGTCTATGGGCCATGAAATAACATATTACATGTATCATCCTTATTGTTTCTCATTATTATGCTTATTCTCTTAATCTAACTTTAGTGTCAGATTTTCTGTTTGTGGTGAGGCACAAGGAAGCAGCTTTTCTTTCTTTCTTTCTTTCTTTCTTTCTTTCTTTCTTTCTTTCTTTCTTTCTTTCTTTCTTTCTTTCTTTCTT
>JAPQRP010000011.1:24434384-24446806 GCA_037367295.1 Apogon hyalosoma | reverse complement strand
CTATCTATCTATCTATCTATCTATCTATCTATCTATCTATCTATCTATCTATCTATCTATCTATATATATATATATAATTTATTATTATTTTTTTTTACTAAACCTGCTGTTCAAGTTTGTATCACATTGCTGCCAACTATTTTAGCTGTTTATTCATCCTGTTAGCTGTTGTTGTATTTGTGTTAGCTTGCTATACTAATGGTCCACTATTTTACCCCTTTTTAGCATTCATATCTTACTTTGCCTCAGTGAACACGATTAGTCAACAGGGGACATGTCACAAATGAATAACAAAATTACCACATCACTTTATTTTTCATTACTCTCTCCTGCTGCTACAAATAAATGGAAAAACAACACAATAAGAACAACAAGCTCTGTATCAACATTTGTTACCAAATATGATAAGTTACATTATGTTAGTATTATGAAGTTATTAAATAATTAAACATTTAAACTTTACATTTGAACAGTAATGGAGGAAGTCTACGGTGGAAACATGCAAAGATCTTCATTTTCTTTGCCGATTTTCTGAAAATGTGTTAAAATCTGCAATATGTTTGAGCGCAACCCCAACTCTGCCTGAATTCATGTATTCCCCTAAAAATGACAGTGTGACATTGATTCACTCAGCACTGTGCAGTCAGGACACCTGGTCACCCAAGAGTTGTGTTTGCAGTTCACAAAAGTTGAGAATTGTGTTGGCTCTTATAATGACAATATAGAATAAGAATGGTAAACATTATGATCTGACAAATGAACATCTAACAAACCCTGGTGCATCTCATTTGCAAATATAATTCATTTATAAAAACTGGTTTGATCATTTAATTACTTTCGTAGTAAAAAAAAAAATGTATACAATAATGGAGTAGAATTACTAAATACTATTTATGTATTCGTTTGTCAATTATGTCAAATAACTGTGATATCCTCACATGACTGTTGCCTCTGTATTTGACAATCTGGGTTACACGTTTAGATAAAAACATGACCTCGCATTCTGTAGGGAGGTTACTTGTCCATTACGAGACATGGTATTGAGACATTGCTGTCTTTTGAATGTGTTGTATATTCACTTTGATTGCTTCATCGGTTTAGAAAAGTACTCTGAGATATAGAATCCACTCCGAGGTATATATATTGCAATATTTAACCGAATATAAATTTCAGACCCCCCTATGTCTTTTTTAACAATGCTACAGTCCAAGGCGCGCTCAGCGATTTGGCGCTAGAGTATCTCCGGTATACTGTACGCTACCAGGCAGCTGCAATATAACATACTTTACACTCTTGTAGTTCTAGGCTGGTTTTTAATTATACGATCATATGACATTAATGGACAATCATGTCTGAAGAGGACAACAAGGTTTCTGATGAACTTTTCAAAGATGTCAAATTCTACGTAGTTGGGGACATTGACCAAAAGGTGAGGCTCTGGACATTAGCTTCTCCGAGCTAAGTTAGTAGCATGCTAACATGCTAGCATCATTCAGTGTAAATAAGTTACTGCAGGGGAAGCTAAGTTGCCAGCTAACTGGCTGACAGGCTAACTCAGGTGGGGTACACTGAGCTTGTATCATGAAGGGTTGTTGCACTGATTGTATCTTGTCATTTAAATGTATATGTGAGACCGTGGTATGATGGTCATTGACTCCCCTGAAGTTACTTTACACCGGACTTTTTCATGCAGCGTTTAAATACTGTTTTGTAGCAATAGCTTTGAGTTTGTTAGTTGTACCTATAGCTAGCTGCTAGCATGTAGCCTGCGGTTTATCAGTCAAAAGGGCTTGATGTTATTACTAATAAATGTAGCTTGCTTTTTTAAAAACCTGACAGTGTCAACAGTCCCACTGTGGTATTTTTCTTAAGGGAAAGGAAACGCTAGTATGCAGTACAACACACAGTGTTCCTCTGTATGTAGCTGGGACTACCAACATCTTGCTAAATTCGGCGTCACTTGCTGCGCATGTACTCTCGTGCTCCCTGTCATTGGTACAAGAGACCTGTGGCACGCCAATGGACTTCCTGCCAAATAGTGGTCCCTGGTCGCACGTCTCTTTGAGCTTGTTTATACTGTGCAGGTTCAGGTACAAACTGCAATGTCCCATTTAATATGAGCACCTAAGAAGACTGACCATTGGTGGTAACTGATAAATCGTTTCATGAGCTTATCCAGCATCGCTAATTTCAAGTAAAAATGGCTAAAATAAGTCATTTAGTTTAATTAATTCATTTGTGTAGTTACTGTCTACATGCTGACCTTTTTTTATTGTTGCTAACAGTGTAGAGTGACGTGATTCATACTTGAGGCAATCGGTAAACAAAATTTTCAGAATCGCGTGTCTGTCTTCGGCCATTGACTAAGAGTAGTCTGATGGCTCACTCAAGTAACTCTTTCTTTTTCTTCTATTCAATTGTTGTACAACATATGTACAAAGGATGTAACAGATGTGAGGTTTGCCCTACTATTGTATGAGTGAAGCACAACACTTGTACGGCACCCAAGCCAAAGAAACAGGAAAACTCTATTATTGTCAGAGAAGACAGATAGAATGCCACTCATGAGTAGACTAGAGTAAGGTTATAGTGGGTGGTTATCATTCATAAAATCTGAAGTGTGTTAACTTGAACAATATTCACATTTGTTTTAATTTATTTAGGCTATTTTCTAAATGTATGATTATAGATAAAAAAAATGCTGTTATGTATTGAAAAATACCTGGTATTGTTTAATATGGTGGAAAATTGTTAATGATGGTATCAGAATGTCTGAATGATACCTGTCTGTACCCCAAAGTTGGTTTGTATGTCAGTTTGTCACTGAATTGAGTGAGCTGTGAATTGTCTGTCTGACTATGTTGTTATCTTCTGGTAAGAACTCAACACTGTGCCTAGGGGGCAGGTTTGACAATTGATTATGAAAAACTTGATTGTGTACATCTGTGCTGTTTTGTAGGTGGTACAACTGTTAAAAGCTGGAAAAGGAAAGGAGGTTTCATACAATGCCCTGGCCACTCACATCATAGCAGAGGATGGGGACAACCCTGAAGTGGGCGAGTCAAGAGAGGTCTTCGACCTGCCTGTTGTCAAGGTAAGAGTTGAACTTTCAGAATTGCATCTGTAATTCTGCTCTACCTTCTTCACAAAGTGCTAGAAAATCAGGAAGAAGCATGTGGTGGTGAGGATTGACTGAAGAGTTACATCATGACACCTATGCAGAAACATATCAGGGTCTGAAAGGGTTAATTTACCAGTTAACCTGGGGTCTATTTCACAAAGCAGGTTTAGTGAAAACGCTGAGTCTGTTAACTCTGAAATGAGGGAAACTGAGTTTTCTGTTTCACAAAGGGAGGTAACTCAAACCAGAGACAGAGGGGTAACTCTAGTGTGTTTCACAGACAGAGGTAACTTAAACTCTTGGTCAGTTTCCGTAGTAACAGACTCTATGAACCTAACCTGGTCAGGACCAGGTTTTTCTCAGTGAAACTCTGAGTTTCTTTCTGTCTCTGCCCTCTTTCAGCCACAGTGTTTGATTTCCTCATTCATTCAGTCAGTAGGCGAGTTTCCGTGTAACATAGTTCTGCAGTTCTGTTATTAAAAAAAAAAAAAAAAATCAGTAAATAGGCCTAAATTAGAAGTCCATTAGACACAGTAGGTGGAGACTGTTTTCACTAACATGTCCTTTTGACAACGATCCCATGGATGAAGGTGCAGCATTCCTGCTCAGAGAATTAAATATTCGTTGGGAGGTGGTTATCAGACTGCACATAGACGTTCTAGCAAACCTCGATCTGGAATATCTGATTTCAAGAAATCTTACCAATTTTCACTTGTTCCATTGGCAGATTTTTTTTTTTGCTTAATTTGAGATTTTTTTTTGCTTAATTCAAGCAAAAAAATCTGCCAATGGAACAAGTGAAAATTATCTTGGTAAGATTTCTTGAAATAAAATTTTCAAGATCTGTTGTCAAAAAATCAGTTCTTTATATCTCACTGAAAAGTTACTCTTTAGGCGATTCTGTTTTATTTTAAGTGTGATGGGATATTTGGACTAGAAATAAGAAAATTACACTAGGTCAGATTTAGATTTTTTCCAGTGTGAGCGGTACAGTTTCAGTCACGTTTCGGTCCAAACCTCGGTTCTTGTGCTACAGTTTTTGGTTCAGTTTTGGTTCGTGTTTTGAGTATGAAGAGAACAGGTTTTTTTCTCTCAAAATTATATTTTTATTTTGCTTGTCAGCAAAAACTGAATTTCACATTAGGAACAAATTCTATGACTGTAATGAATAAAATGACCCTTTCTGTCCTGAACAATAGAACCCTTTCTTATTCCTTTACTTGTATTTAGTCGTATAAAACACACACATGCACACATGAGGACCAAAGGGGGCTTTTTAAAATAAATTAATTCCTGTTCTGCATAGGGGTGTAAAAGAAAACGGTGGTATAAAATGCCACAGTTACCTACCATATGCATTTCCTTGTAGTAGTGTGTCATCTTATGGTATGTGTACCAGAAGTCCTGTATCTGGTCGGGACCCCACACAAACTGAAAAGTGAGACGTGTTTAATCGCAGGTTGGGTCAGATTGCGGATCTAATGTACGTGGGTATGGGTGGATGCGAGTTTGGAAAAGTGGTGGACCCATGCAGGACTCTGATGTGTGTTGAGTCTAAAGCCGCTTTTCTGTCACTGTCTCTCACTGAGGGGTGAGGCTTCCCCGTGCTGCATGCTCACATGCAGAGAGAGAGAGGGACTTGTGGGGCGAACTTTCACCTTTCACCACCAACGCAAAATTGATTACAGAACCGAAATCCTGCGGTTCACAAGGGCGGATTGTCCTGTGGAGGGCGAACCGAATGATTCACGGTTTTCCTGAGTACTGTAGCATCCCTACTACATACACAACCTAATCCGTCCTTACATTTGCAACATTACCAACCGCAGTCCTGCTCTCACATCCCAGCACACATTGTGTGTTGCGCTGTGTTTCTTTGCAAATGGGAGTTTCTTCTATAATGTCAGAGATTCAGAGCACTTAAGACAACTGTATGCAGAGCCGTCAGAGACAGTATATGACATAATCACTTAGAGATGAAGTCACCATCACCACAGCAATCAAATAAAGACATAATACACATTTCATTTGGTCTTCTTTATTTCCCACAAACACCAGAACTAGTTCAGTTAATGTTCCAATAGTTAAAATGACCATGCACCCCTCTCTAACTTGCGTTTCAGTTTCTAGATCTGCCCTCCTAATCTGGTGGTCCAAGTATTGCATTTCTGTCATTTTTTCTTTTTTTTTTTTTTCAACAGGTGAATTTTGTAAATGTCTTTTACTGGAAACTGAATACATAAGGAGGACATTAAAATATACAGTTACACTTCTTTCTAAAAACATGTTCAGACTCGCTGTATGAGCACATTCAGATGTCCATTTCTAGTGGGGTGAAAAATGCAGTCCTCCGCTTCCCCATTACCATGGTGACTTGTCGAATCGGGTCTCCATTGATGTTGTCTTTTTATAGTTGTGGTGCATGCGCTCAACTCCAGGTGAAACTATGCCGAGTTGATCAAACTAACTCAAATCTACTGTTCTGGAACCAAAAACTCAAGCGTTTCCTATCTCAGAGTAGATCGACTCAGAGTTTGTTGAACCTGCTTTGTGAAATGGACCTCTGACTCACCAACAATAAAAGCATTTCTGCATCTGCCTAGGTCATCCAGCCCATTTTGTCACTATTTTAACACATTAGCTAATACCCAAAGGGACAATGTGGTGGTAACTCAAACAGTGTGGTGGTAACTCATCCAATTCATGGGAGAATAATTACATACACAGCCATCAGTAACGTTCGACTGGAACTCACTGAGCCCATGTCACTTTTTATCAGTCAACATCCTGTTTGACCCTTCAATTTAAGAGCACAAAGAACACATAACAGGTTGTAATACGTAACAATGTTGACTTTGAATTGGTGGCGCAAAAAAAAACTTACCTAATATAGATGATGGTATGTCCGGCCTCTGAACTGCAGCAGCAATGGAATCAGAATGGGGAATTCCAGTCTCTTGTTAGGCCTATGCGAATTCTAGATGGGGAAGGGCATTTCCAAAATTTCTGAATGTCTGTCTTCGACCTGCTGGCTTGAGTGGCTCGCTTTCTGCCAGTGACTCCGGAGAATCACCGCCATCTTCTTCTGTAGTATAACTTGTAATAATACAACAACATGTTAAATTAAACTACATCACTTGCATATCGCCCCCGTTGGTGACATATGGTATTACAGGCGTCGCGTATGGAAAAAAATGGGCAACACATTTTGAGATGCATCACACACCATGGTGGCCAATGTGTTTGCATCTGCATGCCCTTGCGTTGACTATGAAATGGCCCTAAGGCTGCACAATTAACTGATAACGGTTGTAATTGCAGGATCAGCCTGCACAATTCTAAATGACTTAGAATGTCAACTTAAAGGTCTGGCATATTAGAGGATTTATGGTGATATTTTGCAGGAATGAGCAAAAAACCTCTAGCTCTGTTGTCTGGTGACATTTTGGACACTGACCAGAGAGGAGAGAGGTACTGTGTGAAACAAGCAAAGTTAAATTAATAATTTTACAGATTTGTATTTTAATGCTAGAGTATGTATGGTTGAGTTGAGAAAAATCCAAATTTCAAAATGAGGAAACCTCGTATTCTTACATAAAGCCAAAACACCCAGGTGAATTCAGCAGTAATTATTAGTGGTTAGCACTTTGGCCTTACAACAAGCAGGTTTCCATGTTGAGTTTACCAGTTCTCTCTGTGTTGCGTAAGTTTCCCCCGACTCCTCTGGTTGTCCCTTCCATTAAAAACATGTACATATAGAATCTAGATTAATTCTCCTGTCAGTGCCCTCAACCACTATGGTGAGATCTAGAGTTGGTCCTCCAAGTGCCCTCAATGGCAGCTCACCACTCATAATGCAAATGCTAAGTCCGGGGTGTGTGTTAGGATGGATAAAGTGCAAAGACCCTACTGGGTTGATAAAGTGAGTTAACCTTAACCTTCAACCTTTACTGAATAAATTAGGTAAAACAAACAACAAAACACTAAAATACACAAGTACTTTAACTGACAATCCAAACACAGAAAAAATATTTCTAAAAGAAATATGTATGTCACGGTTATGGTAATTATTGAAATGTTATATGGTTGTCATTCTTGTTTTATTGCCCAGCCCAAGCTCCAGTGCTCTCCTTCATTGGGAAGTGGAGTACTGGAGTTGGAAATTGTCTCACTGGCAACATTGACAAAGCCTGATATAGTATGCTTAAAGTCACCTTGTTTCTCTGTTGTTTTGCAGCCATCCTGGGTGATCCTGTCAGTCCGATGTGGAGACCTGTTACCGTATCCTTCATTCACCAGAACGACAATACTTGTTCAGACTGTTGTTTACAATAGTGGGTTAAAAGAGACTATAAAGAGTGTATCAGAACTGCATCACTAGAATCAACTCCTTTATTATTTCTCCATAACTGTGAACATCAGAGTCACTGGATTTTCTCCTGAATCTGGACAGATATTCTTTGGAGTGACGGCTTGTCTTCCGAGGGTCTGTTTGTGTGTGCTTGTTTGTGTATTAGTGTGGTGTTTTCATGGCATTGCTGTAACATAATGGTATGTGTGTAAATCTTACTTTTTAAAAAGATTTGTCTTATTTTTATGTTGTCTTCCATTTACAGAGCATAGCTCACCTGGTGTTTCACTGTATAAGTATTATATGCTGTAGTATAATAATGTTTAAATTGCACCTTAAAAAACAAGCATTTATGAAGTGCTTTGAAAGACAAAGCAAGTACAGGAAATCAAAAGGCAGTACAACAACAAAGAGTGTACAATACAGCCAAACAAATACGAGACAAAAAGAAGCACAGTGGTAGATGGAGACGTGAGAGTCAAATTAGCAATTTACTTAATACGAACAGCACATTTGATGACTTGGCGACTTGTCCCTCTTGAGTACTAAGTGGTTTAGAAGTGGTTTAAGTCTGTTATCTACTGTTATCTGTCTCCCACACCGCATATTTTGAAAATAACAGCATGTATTAGTTCAATACCAAATTTACAGTGTGAAAGCAAAACTATCAGGGATTAGATTTATACATCTAACCCCCCAAAAAAGAAACTTGGTTTGAACTTTCAGATGTGAAAGTACCCAAATTCAGGAATTTCTAAACCTTTTCAGCTGAAAAGATATAATTGGCATTTTCCTATCCTATTTTCCTCAAAATGAACTACACAAGCACTTACATTTATAAAAGGGTTCCCAGTCATGAAACTACAGTTTAAAAATGTCACTTTCCATGCCTGAAAAAGTTATACAATTAAAGTTTTAGGATTGTAAACCTCACTCTTTGCAAAATTATCCATCTTGAACAAAAAAAGTAAAAAACAAATGTAATCATGTAAGTAGAACATGAAATAAACTAGAAATAATTTGTAATTGTTAAAAGTAAGGAGGGTTTCAATATATAGTGAAATAAACTGCATTACATTTTTTTAACTTTAAAATGTATTCATTCTTGGTGGATTTCTTCTATATCCTGATGCCAAAGCCATTTGACTAAAAACAAAGCAACAAGCAAGGAAAGAAAAACAATTCACTTGACTTGATTTGTTTAAACTTTTCAGGTAATTTTTCTCTTTGTGTATTTGTTTACATGTGTACAGCTTCCAGAAGACCTTAATGCCTTGTGGGCATTTATAACCTTCTATGGGGGGGAGTGTCAGCTTAACCTCAACAAGAAAGTTACCCACCTTGTGGTGAAGGAGCCAAAAGGGGTGAGTGAGGAGGAAGGAGTGAATTTTCCCTCCTATACCATCCAACTCCCACAAAACAACCTGTCCCTTTCCAGTTGTAGAATTGACCCCCATGTTGCTGTTAATTGCTTTTTTAAAGAGGGGCACTGGTCTTTACATAATTCATAAATGTTTTTTTTCATTGCACCAGAAAATAGGGCTGTGTGAAATGGCAGAAAATATCACAATATATTTTTTTTCTCTATAGTGATCAGTATCAACATAACTATCAACTATGACTTGACAAGGACGGATGTTTGTGGTACAAACATTTACCTTCCAGTGTGGTGGAATTTCCGTACATATTGGTGTAAATGTTGGTGATGAATGTTGGTTGCTTGTTTGCTCAAATCCTTTACTATGGATGGATACCAAAACCTGGCATCAAACAGGCCCTGGGGCTAAATAATTAAAGACTGGCATTTTGATAAGCTCAGGCATTACCAGTTTTCCTAATGTACTGGAGAAAGAAAAATAGATTTCTCATTCAGCAAGGTTGTCTACCACAGTTTTCTCAGTAACAAAGACATTTGTGATTTTCAGTTAAGATGAGAAACCTGGGTTTGGGTCTCTGAAGGGTTGACTAACTCTCTGATACACAATTTAGCTTCGAGCAGCTCAAACACAGATATCCTGGGGACAGCAGCCGGTCTACCCATAGAACTAAATTGGAAAGTGGTTATTTCGCTCACTGACACACTGCAGCAAGTCTTTTACTAATACAGATGGATAGACAAGCGATCTGTCACAAAACCTAGCAAAAGTCTGTCAAATACAGGCAGAGAAATGCACCGTTTGACTGTTAAGTACATAGTTGATCATCCCTGTATTTGTTAAGAATGCATTTAACAAAGTGAGTGTATGTTAACAGCCTGGATCCCGCCCTGGAGATTAAAAGTGATGGTAGAAATTTTTTTTTTTTCACTATGGATCCATTTATAAATTTAATCTGAAAGGGTTTTAGCATGATCTGAGCCGTCATTCATAGTTTCAGAGATTAGAGCAGGTGGATTTAGAGATCTGGAGGCTGTGTGTAAACTACAGCACTGTCAAAATACTAATGAAAAAAAACTCCTGCATTCAGGTAAATTTGTAAAATTTCTGAGTGAAAGACAATTTTCTTTTGCTGTAAAAAAGTTCATGATATTTGCATAGTATGTTCTAAATCAACATGTAGATCGTTTGACTAAATGAATAGTAATTTATAAAAAGAAAGTTACTATAGATTGTTACAGCTTTTAAGAAGCAGAATCAGTGTTTCAGTCCCTGATCTGATCATGTTACTGAATTTGCTGACATGTTCATGAACATGTGTACATGTTTGCGTTTACAGGCAAAATTTGAGTGTGCCCTCAAACACCCTGGTATCAAGATTGTCACCCCTGACTGGATAACGGACTCTGTTAAAGGTAACTGAAGATAGTTTATTTCTTGCTAATGTCAATGTTGTGGGTTTGATATAGTAGGTCTGCAGGTTATTTCTTACTGTTGTCTGTGACTACCATGTCCCATAGAAGCAGGCATAAGACACAGAAGCGGAATAAAAAATGGGTCTGACACAGGCTGACTTTGTCATTAAGAACATTCTGGACACGGGTCAATCATTATTTATTTCATGGTTTCTTGTACCTGGTGGCCTGAAAGTCCTGTGTTCAGATATCATTGTTGGTGTATGGCCTGCTGCTGCTCTTTTGTGCCTTTGCTTGTGTATTATTTTTTTTAGCAGTATGGGAGGCTTTTGAGTTTTGATATCAGCAACTTGTTTGCTTGTTGTTGTTCTTCTTCTCATTACTATTGTTATTACTATTATTAATAATGATTTACAAAAATACATCTCTTAACCCTTGGTAAATTGAGTTTGACTTAATACTTAATACACTCAATACTTAAGTGAGTGAAATGAGAAAAGAATTTAACAAAACATAAAGCAACTAGTGATAGTGAGTAAACTTATTAGTAAGCTTTTATAGCATCATCTCTAGTTTTTAGAGCAAGTACTCTTTAAAGGGACAGAAGCTCTATACATGATGAACTGGCAACATTTATGCCAAGTTGGTCAACTTATAAATTAACTAAAACAAACTAAAAACACTAAAAATTTTTACAGTGAGAGGCTACTGGGTTTGTTTTCTGGCTATAATGGATGTATTTCTGTAAAGGTGTTGGATGCTAAGACATAATGATTAGTTAACAAATATAGAACGTGTGACAGTAACAATGCTGTAAACATAAAACTGGGCTAATTTCACTGAGCTGGGTTGATTTCTCCATTGCAGCCCAAAATGTATTAAAATTACTAGCAACATGGTTAAGTGAAGCCCACTGCAATATTTTTGGTTCATTATAAGACTGTAGTGGTGTAAAATAGAATATTTGAATAATAATTGAATTCCTTAATGGACAAAAGTCACAGCTCAATAGATGGTACTAGGACTTATCTTAAACAGTGCATCCCATATGAGATAAATGGTTGTGATTAGCTCCTACTGCTCTAGTCAAAGTGGAAATTAGTTTGAATGGTAGAGGTGCCAAATTAATCTCAATTCCAGGCTAGATAAAAAACAGTTTTACCTGTCACTTTAACATATTGTTTTGATTGGATGTTGTACAGTGGACATTTGCAGTCCCTAAAACTGGCTTTTTTCTCATTTTAAAGACAAGACTAGGAAGGATGAGGTGCTGTATCACCCTCGTCTGACCTACATAGAACCTGAAGAAGCCGAGGAGAGTGAAGAGGAGTCATATGACCAGCACTCACACTCAGATGGAAGCTACAGCCCCCGACGTTCCCGGCTGTCCAGTGGTGGCTCGTCTGGAGATGAATCCAGCCCTCGCAGGCGGCCTGGACCTAAAAAGTTGAACTCCATGTCTCCATCCTCTCCCCGGAAACCTGAGCGTCGCAGTGAACGAATGTTCGATGACTCAGATGATGACTCTTCCACTGAAAAGGAAGGTACCAACCTCAACTGGACGCCAGCAGAGGTTGTTGCATCGACGCCACCAATCACACAAGGCACAGCCAGACGGCGGACAGGACCCCCTGGCAACAAAGAGCCCAGCTCCTCTACAGGTAGTGGTCTCATCAACCTGTGTGCCACTGTCCCACCTGTACCAGGAAGTGGAGCCATGGCAGAGGCCCGTTCTGCCACTACCACCATCAGTCACAGCACACTACCAGGTGAGTGAGTCAAGATGTCACGTGACACGCAGCAGCTCAGCACAGTCCCTAGCGCCTGGCTTTTTTTTTTTCTGTCACATAACCCAAGTTTTAAACATCAGAAGTCCCAATTTGAATTAGAGGTACACCCCTCATAGTTCTTTACAAATTGTAAGGCTGATTATTCTTCCAAATTTGTCTAGACTATCTTGAACTATACTAGAAAATTGCTTTAAACTAAACAAAAAATTACATTACACTCCAACTTTTTGTTCTTTGGAAATTCTATATGCTCAAGGTAGCTTGATAACATGACAAATACAAACCTGTAAATCAAGTTGTGGTTTTTGTTCCATTCATATTTTGTCTTTCAACTTTTAATATCAGGTTTTCAATTTTATCATTACAAA
>JAPQRP010000011.1:24419040-24430131 GCA_037367295.1 Apogon hyalosoma | reverse complement strand
GTTTGTTTTTTAAAATAATTCTGTTGGACCACAATTCAAAAGCAATGTCTGATTTTCATTGGTTAATTTTCATGGAAATTGTATTTATTATTACTTTTGTCCCATTCAAGTTATTTCTCTGACTATTGTGGGTTTTTCTTTTATTAACAGAGGGGGACCAACAATTTTGTCTGTGTGTAAGTAGTTTCAAAGCAGTTCAGTTGGCGTGTGCTGCAGGTTTAATGCCCTTTGTTCTGTTGTATGTTTTGTGTTTTATCATTAGGAGTTGTGTCAGTTCCAGAGGGTATCCCTGGGTGGAGTCCAGCTGCAAGAACTCTCCGCAACATCACCAACAACTCAGACATACAGCCGGCTGCTCGACCTGCCAACGTAGCACATGTAAGGCGTCAAGCAACTTTTCTTGTTTTTAATAGAGCAGGGCCCTTTTGCATGTCGTAGTCTGCTGTTCGGAATCAGAAATACGTCATAAACGTGGACTTTCGATTTAAACTTGATGTCCCGAGTCACTCCGAAAGTGACAGTTAAACATAATGGAGTAACAAACCACAATTGATCTCTTATATGTGCAGCTCCACATGGTTCAGCATGCATGTTAACAATGTGAACTGCAAATTTTGTTTTTCATAATTTGAAATCTTTGACTTAATTAGAAACTATATAACTGTTGAACATCTTGAAAGTTCATCTCACCATGAGCTTTTCATGTTTTGTGTTTTATGTGTTCCCTATGATTCTTTATGGCACATTTCGACTGATGGAATCAACTAAGTTCACTTTACCTTTTTTGACTTTAGCTTGGTTTTCGTATCAGAACATTGCATTTTCACCACAGGTGTACATATAGCTGTTATATGTCTCCCTTTCTTCTGAAAAGTGACCTGGTCCAAATTGTGAGTTTTGTCAGCTGTTGCATATGTTGTCAATTAGACAAAACCAGTGCAGAAGCACACAGTGAATGCTAACAGTGCCACTTCTTGTCTCAGACTAAAGCTACAGGTCAGGGCCTTACTGCTGAGCATCAGCAGCTCCTGCAGCAGCAACAAGCACACCAAGCTGTCCTGCAGCAACACCAACAGTTACCACAGCAACCACAGCATCCCATGATGCACCTCCAACAACATCAGATGATGCAGCTACATCACCAACAGCAACAGCATCAACAGCAGCAATCACAGGTCACCCAACAAGGCTTTCCACAGCTGCCCCAACAACAGCAGCAGCAATTCCTACAACAGCAGCAGCAAATGCACCAACAGCAGATGTTCTCCCAGCAGCAGCAGCAGCAGCAGCAGCAGCAACAGCAGCAGCATGCCTTCTCCCAACAGCAACTGCGACCCCAGCAGCTCCTGCGGCCAGGTTTACAGCAGCTGCAGCAGCAACAGGTGTTACAGCAGCAGCTTCAACAGTTCCAGCAGCAACAACGCATGCAGATGTTACAACAACAACAACAACAACAGCAACAGCAGCAGAATCAGCAACAGTTACACCAACAGCATCTACAGCAACAACAACAACAGCAGCAGCAGCAGCATTTCCTCCAACAACAGCAGCACATGCAGCAGATGCAACAGGTGCAGCAGCAACAGCAACAGCAGCATCACCTGCAGAACCAGCAGCTGCAGCACCAGAACCAGCAGGCCCTGCAGCAGCAGCAACATCAGCAACAGCAGCAGACAACACTGCAGCCTCAGCTCCAGCAGCCACCTCACATCTCCCAGATCTCCCAGCTGTTTGGCCATGAGCCAGGCCAAGAGAGTGAGTACATTCACGTTAACAAGCCAGGTCCATTATGTAAGCATAAACTCTTATGTTTGGATACAAAGTAAAATCATACATTAAACTATTGTTTTGTTTTGTTTTTTTATTTATAACTTTACAGGTTTTATAATGCTACAGGTGATGTTAAAAATGGCCTTTTAGACCAATTTCAAAACCAAATTTAACATCACAACACTATAAACTACAGGTAATTCCCTCACGCAAAGTCTGCAGAAGATGTCCACTCACAGAAAGTGGTCATAAATCACATCAGAATTTGACAGTGGGCTGAACGTGTTACCTAGAACGTTCCCCAAAGTTTTTGAATCTAGACATTCGAACCTCCTCAGCCAGAGGCAGTTGTACCAGTTAAAAGCTTTGCTCACATTTTGCAAATAAAGGAAAAAAAAAATACTGAAAATGTACTAACAGTACTATACTGGAACACATGTGCAAATGCCACCACAGAAAATTTTAATGTGCATGCTATATATCAATTTGGTCAGAGTCTAAATCCGATTTAGTCATGACCAGAATCAACAACAGCTTTTGCCCAGTAAATATGCATTTTGAATTTTGTAAGTTTCAACAAGAAGCAAGGAGTGGAAAGAAATTGGATTATTTCATGAATAAGTATTGTACCGTAAAAACTGAAATGTATTTGAGTCATTGTATTTTATCCCAAGTTTTAATATGAAAGATGTCTCTTGACCAGAATTACACATTTTATTGTTAATATGAGATTGGTGATTAGATATTATGATATTATGACATTAGATTAGGATTATGAGACAGTCAGTCATCTTCTGAACAGCTTTATCCTCAAGAGGGTCGCCCAGCTACGTTTCAGGAGAAGGCGGTGTACACCTTGGACATGTCACCAGTTCATCGCAGTTTTTAATAAATTATTTTAAAATTACATTTTTTATTTAAACATATGTGTCTTTTGAATTTGTTTTAAACTGGTATTTGTTTGGTGACTGGTTTATGTTTTCTGTAGTTCCACAGGATGGTTTCCTATTGGGCTGTGTGTTTGCTATAGCTGACTATCCAGAACAGATGGCTGACAAACAGCTCCTGGCCACATGGAAGAGGGTAAGACACTCCCAATCAGAAAACAGAACTGGTACCTGTTACCAGCTGATGGACTTGAATATGGTATTGCTGTTTGTTTAAAAAAAACAAAAATTGTGCTACAGGTGATCCAGGCTTGTGGAGGTGCAGCTGACCCCACCCTAACTAGCCGCTGCACACACCTACTATGTGAGAGTCAAGTCAGTAACATGTATGTCCAGGTAAGAACATGCACCATGTGCACTTGACTTTTCTGAGACTGGGCTGAGTATGAGCACCACAGCTCTAAACATTCCTTCATAATGTATTATTATTATTCATTTTAATTTGCAGCAAGGTAAATTTAAAAGTAATTCATTTTCAAAAATAACTTAATCAAAGGAAAAATTAATATGCAGAATAAACCTACAGATTCTGCATCAGTACGACGATGGAAAGGATAGGTGAACAAGCTAATTTTCATTTCAGTACTATGTGAAGCAGATATTTGAATTTTCTCTGCAGTGACAGAGGATAAGGCAGTTTTACAGGCTGAAACAGCCAGGCTATTATACTTATCAAATGATTAGTCATCAAGGAGAAACTCAGTTTAATGCCAAACCTTCTACAATTTGGTAGTTGGTTGGCAAGTAAACAGCAAACTACAATAACATTAATGTTAACATAAAACATTCAATTGTTAATATTAATACAAAGCTGACATGACTGGAGTTGATTTCTCTGTTGCAACT
Source organism: Apogon hyalosoma (assembly GCA_037367295.1). Lineage (NCBI taxonomy): Eukaryota > Metazoa > Chordata > Actinopteri > Kurtiformes > Apogonidae > Apogon > Apogon hyalosoma. The sequence continues at coordinate 24,426,568 of JAPQRP010000011.1, read as the reverse complement.
GTAGCTTTCATTTGATTAGAGGCTGTGGCTTAGGGTCTGACTTTGCATATTCTTGTGCTCCAATAACACAATTAAAACAGGCTTTTGGTTCATTCTGAAACCATTGCCATCAGTGTATAAGGATAGAAATGCTAGTCTTCTGTTTTCACCTCTCTTCTGAAGTTAGGTTAAATTCTGTATGCATATCCACTGCATAAGTAAAATTCATGGTAATGTGGAACACAGATTGTCTGTGTTGATGTGTGTGGTGTTTTGTCTCCCAGGCCCTCAGAGAGGGTAAGCGATGTGTGACAGCCCATTGGCTCAATACGGTATTGAAAAAGAAGAAGATGGTTCCTCCACACAGGACATTACACCTGCCCTTTGCCTTTCCTCCTGGAGCTAAACCTTGCTCTCAGCATGTATGTTGAACATGCACACACTGCCACACACTGATCCATATAATGTCCACAAAGACATATCTTTACTTTGTACTGTACCTCTGTTGTTTTGTTTTGGTATTTGTTTTACACTAAAAAAAACAAAGCACAATGGCTCAGTTTATTTCTGGTGTTTGTCTCAATATGTATGTGTTCTTCCTCAGATTATCTCAGTGACAGGTTTTGTGGATTCTGACAGAGATGATCTGAAGTTGATGGCATACCTGGTTGGTGCCAGATATACAGGTTACCTGTGCCGCAGTAACACGGTCCTCATCTGTAAAGAGTAAGAACATCTACATGAGTTGTCATCTTTTATAGTCACAGATTAGTATGGAGTTCAGTTGTAGTTAAAGGTTCCCTGCCACACATATTTCATTACTTTTGTGGTACTATCTGAAGTTCTACCATGGACTCTGTAACATTTTTTGTGGAAAAAATGCCTTGGTTACCAAGTTTCAAGCCATTCTAACATGGTATAGAAAGCCTCCTGGAAGACTCAGCTTGATTTGCGCCAGTTCTTATGAATATTCAACATGCTAATCTGCTTGACTCTGGTTGGCTAACAGCTAGTCAATAAGAGCCTGGCTTTTCAGTACACTGACACGATGGTACTGCTCCAGGCTTCAACAGCAAACTTATTGTGAAGCCTCTGCTGAACTTGCCAAAGTTGAGTCACTCTTCAAAATGTGAGGAACAGAGAGTTAATTTCGAATTATAGTGTCCTGGCATTGTTCCAAAAATAAACTGAAGCCATTTGATCCTCAACTCTGTGTTCTTGTGCAAATGTGCATTGTTGAAGCTCTGTTCGAACATAGCACACAAGAACATTGACGTTCAGCCATTCTTGCTGTATACAAAATCTGTCACTGAGCTAGACAAATTCTGTGGGCGCGGTCTCACCTGGGCGAGCTCATGAATAGTAATGAGCTCAGGCAACAACATGTCAGACTGACTAGCTTTTCTAATTGGCCTAGTTTCTCTGGTTATTTCTTTTCACTGGCAATAGCAGACAGAGGAGGTAGCGGTTCATTTTCATCTTCATCTTCACTACATATCACAAACACCTATGGACCTAAGATATTTCAAAAAATACTAGTAAAAATATTTTAAAAAATACTAGTAAAAATGGTTGTGTGTGGCAGGGCACTTTAAATGTTTCTTCTTTCCATATATACATACCTGTTGTAAAATATTTATAAGACTGAGTCTTGCACAGTCACTTAATTTATATTAAAGCTGTGGGAGACTTTCGTCACCAATTTTTCATCAAATCTGTAAAACCTGAGTCATAGCCTAAGTATTACGTTAGTCTGTCTATGATTACTCACTTGAATATCTTCTCTCACGGGGAACAATTTCAAAGTGTGCTCCACCAAAAACAATCCATCTGTTTACAATCAGAACCGGTAAGTCAGTTGGGCATCTTTGGAATTTTGTCATGACGTGCATTGTGGGAAGTGGAGCTCCAGCCGTTTGTGTTGTGTGTGTTGCAGCGGCTACTGCCAGGCCACTGCGGCCATAATGTGGCTGCGCAAATCTCCGCTTCCCACAATGCACATTGCGACAAATTTCCCAAAATGCCCGAGTTACCTACCGGCTCTGTTAGTAAACAAATGGTTTGTTTACGGTGGATTACACTTCGAAATTGCTCATTGTGAGGGAAAAGATTCAGGTGAGTAATCACGGAAAGACTTATGGATTCATGATACTTAGGCTATGACTCGAGTTTTACAGATTTGATGAAAAATTGGTGACAAAAGTCTCCCGCACCTTTAAGGACTGTAATTCTAGCTCAAAAATTGTCATACAAATTTTAGCCAGATCACTCAGCTCTAGTAACAACCTGCATGTGGTATAGTAACAAACATTGAGTCCAGTTACTTGTGCACTTTAGTCTTGGAATTGGTAGGGCCAGGTTCAGTGTTGTCATCTTATGGACATTTCCACAGACCCAGTGGACTCAAGTATGAGAAGGCTAAGGAGTGGAAGATCCCCTGTGTGAATGCCCAGTGGCTGTGTGACATACTGCTAGGGAACTTTGAAGCCCTAAGACAGATCCAGCACAGCAGATACTCCATCTACAGCCACCCTGATCCCTTGGTCCCAAACCCACAGCTGGTCCAGAACCTGCTGAGTATGTACACTGTGAATTATCAGATTTGCACAACAGCTGTAATCTATACAGTCTATATATACAGGGCATCCCAAAAAAATTATACACATTTTAAATAATTGTAAAGTAGGTGTTTATTAAACTTCATTTAATTTTCAAAATGTGATAGAATTTTTTATTTTATTGTTTTGTCATCGCCTGTTCTCAAACTGACGTCCGTTCTGGCCCAAACACTGCTGACAACGCGAAGCAATGGAATCGCACACATCACGAAACAATTCCCTTGGTATTTGCATGCATTCACATTCAATGGCTGCTCTCAATTCAGTGACTGTTGCAGGTCTCATAGCCAATCCACCTGTTTGGTAAGATCTCATCAAGGTGGGATCTAACATTGCAATGGTAGTGTGGGGGTGTCCCATCTTGCTGAAAATAAAATTCCTCATCTTCAAAGTCTTCTCTAATACTTGCCATGACAGACTGTTGCAGTAAGTTCAAGTAAATGGGACCAGTCACAGTAGCATCAAAAAAAGAACAGTCCAATTAATCCTCTTGATGATAAGCTGCTCCATACTGTAATTCCTGGTGAATTAACATGATGGCCGACCATAACATGCAGACTCTCAGGTCCCCAATAGGTGCAATTGTGGCAGTTAATTGAACCATTTAATTGAGTTATCAGCTACTAAAGTGTGTATACATTTTTTTGGGACACCCTGTGTATACAACTATGGAAAAAATGAAGAGACCACTGCAATTTCCTGTGAAATCAGCATGTCTGCGTGTATGACAGCCATTCCATTCCTGTGTTAGTTGAATTCCAACACAAGCACACCTTATTCTATTTAATACACACCTGATCTGTCTTATTTAAGAAGGAGAAATATAAAATCCACTACTGTGGCCGTCACTATCTTCTTACAATAGACAAAAACAGTGCTACTGGTACTGCAAAAGTAATTGGAATCAAAAACTAATTATTGAAAACTACTCGACTTCTGCTCTGACAATGTTCCCAAACTCTGAGAACTAGTTTTTCTATCAGGACAATGCTCCTTGTCTCAGCTAGGTCAATAAAGGTGTGGATGACAGACCGCCAGATGAAGACCCTGTCATGGCCAGCCTGATCTCCAGACCTGAACCTACTTTGAAAACTTCTGGAGTATAATCAAGAGATAGATGGACGGTCACAAGCCATGGAACATTGCTAAGCTTCTTGAATTTCTGTCAGGATGTGCATAAAGTCATCCATTAGCAATGGTGGAGAGCAAAGACACGTGAAAGCTGTAATTGAAAATCAGGGTTATTCCACCAACTATTGATATCTGAACTTTTCCTATTAGAACATCAGTATTGTGCTGTTTAGAAATGAATATGAACTTGTTTTATTTGCATTATTATATTATGCTTTTGGTCCGACCACCCCTGCTGGCTCTGCCGCCGCCGGATATCCTACGTGTTAACGTGATAACTTGAAAAATATTGGGTTTAGAAACTCCAAATTTTCCACATCAATCAATACCATGGAGAGGAAGAACTAATTCGATTTTGGATGATTTACCATTTGCAGATTGCCCACAAGGGGCTGCTCAAAAGTTTAAAATCACTAAACACTCTTTTGTTCATATCTCTGGAACTATTTGTCTGATTGACTTCAAATCAAGTGCAAATGAAAGGTCATGACCTGGGGATGCCTCACGTTATGACATCATAGCTGTCTGGTTAAGGATTGGGGGCATTTGGGGATATATCCCTAGCCGTTGCTTCTGATGGCTAGTTTTGTCTAGTTTTATGTGGAATTTGGGAAAAACGTCAGTAGTTTAGAGAATAAAACAAAAATGTTCATTTTACTCAAACACATTCCTGTAAATGGTAAAATCAGAGAAAGTGATAATTTTGCAGTGGTCTCTTATTTTTTTCCATAGCTGTATATGATATAGCTGGTGCCATCAAGTATATGGATCATTTGTTCATACATTCATCAAAACAAAACCATCACTCAGAAAAATAAAATCCAATATTGTGTCCAAATCAAAAGTGAATGTACAAGTCGTTGCATTCTGTATTGATGTTTTTATGACACACAAGTTTTGTGACCCAGAAGTTACCACTACATTTGACAAACAACCTAACAACAACCCAGTCTCACAAAAATGACATTTGTGTTGCTAAATTTGCTGCTGCTGGTGAATAGGTGCATTTGTATAAATATAAGAACATTTTGAAGTTGGAACAGTTTTTATTTTTATTTTTGGAAATGATTACTGAAAATTAATTAATTAATTTGAAAAATGTTGAAAACTGAACAAGTGATACATGAGTACCAGCCAAAAAATACATGAGATTGTTAATATGAGTTGGTCCAATGTGGTCAGCGGTCTCAAGGCAGGTAAGGGAATCGGTGTACCATTTGAGAATAAAAGCTCCAGATTTATATCGTGGGGTGACTTTGTCTTTGCTCTGTATCAATAGGTGCTTGGAGAACACCCATCAAAGTCTCTCCAGAAGCTCTGGCGGTGAGTTAGACCATTCCTGATCAAATGAACAGTGCTGAAACAAGTCTGCAGTCTCTCATAGCCCTTTTCCACTGAAACGGTTCCAGAGCTATGCCAGGGTCAGGCCTAGGGCTAGTGCTTATAGTTTTTTATCGTGGGCGTTCTAACACCCGGTTTGCTTTTCCATTGGGTGCGAGCCACTGCAGTGCTACATCATTAGATCTCTATATGGTCGCAGGTGATGGAAAGAGATGAAGCAGCAAATCTAGACTGGATATCTAAATAAATGTTTTCTAAATACAACAGGTCATTAAATGTAGTTTTAGGCATCAGCTTTTTCCGGTGAAGTTTTCCTGTCAATCAAAAGACAGAATGCCTTTTTTGCCTTTGCCATCAGGAGATCATAATTGTAAATGTCTGAAAGAATTTTGCACAGATTTTGCCTTTTGAAGGCTGTGGTCTTAAACTTTTTATCAGCTGATGAACAGCCTGTTTGAGTTAAAATGCAGCTGCTTCTTTTGGCATTTTGAAGCCATACTTAAACCTGGTTACAATCCACCATTGGAATATGAGAATTATTTTGATTTCTTTCCCAGTCTTAAGATTTTGTTCAGGTGTGTATGTGCACGTGCTTCTGAAAGGAAAAAAATAGTGGTTGATTTCATAAGATAGAGCCTACTTGAAAACTCATCCGAATTTTGTTGGAGACGTGTTATCTGTTTAACTGCTCTCATTAATGACTATCTAGCGGCTAGCTGGACTGCCAGTGTACCTCACTGTCTGTCAACATAGAAGACCTGGGCTGTCAGCTGGTTTAACTGCAGTTAGAACAACCATATTTTGGCGAGTACTGTTGGAATATGCTGTTGGCTCTGAGACCACAGTGGCTGTTTGTTTTACTTCATGCTGACCCAATAACAGTAGTATTTGGAAAATTATAACAGAATTGTAATTTTTTTCTGTAAAAGAGGACAGAGTGAATCTTAAATATTCCATTGATTTATTCTAATGAAATTAAATCTACACAAACTGCAGTTGGCATGCTGCCTGCAACCAGCGTGGCTCATTGGCTCTGTTGGTGGCTGTTAAGATTAGCAGTTAGGGAGAGCCAGCCTGGATTGCTTACTGTCAGTCTAAGTAGTGATCAGCGCCATTGACTCGACTCTGAGAACAGCTTTGTCATAACAGGGTCTTTTGTAATGTAGGCTGTGTGACTTTTCTGCATGGACACTTGCTGCTTCGACTTCTTGTCTATACTGAAATTCTCATTTTGCTCTTATTAAGCTAGGTTAGACAGTCCAAACACTATGCTAGCTGATTTTCATTGCTGTTTCATTTTGAAATCAGTATGAACTACTTTGAACTTTGAGCAGCCGCAAAACTGTTTACATACTGTTGCATACTTTATAGTCAAGCCTGTGATTTTGTTTTTGTTGGTTATTTATTTTGTTCATTATGATTCTGTTAATTTCATCACTATTATGATCACTGTTAATGTTAATGATTTTTTATTTTTTTTGGTTAATTATCATTTGTTGTTACTAATTCCTTTGTCTTTTCTTTCATTTCTCTCTTTCTCTCACTCTCTCTCACACCAGTGTATAATGATGAATATGTAGTTGGTATCTGTTTTTGTTTTGTCTTATTTGTTGTGTCTTTCACATGTTTTGTTATGTACTGCATCACTTAATTAAAAAAAAAAATTAAAAATATAGTCAGACCTGTGGATAGTAAGCACATCTCCAACCTCATTCCTGTCTGTGGACAAGTTAATATATGGCTAGTGTTAACCACTGTCATGACAGTGCACAGGTTCTGGCCCAAAAGCATGGTGATCAAATCAAATTTTATTTATATTGCACCAAATCATAACAAAAGTTATCTCATAACACTTTACATTTAGAGTTGGTCAGGACCACAGTGTCACGTGTCAGTACTACTAGTTCACTTTAACCTCTATTAAAGCATTGTATGTGTCTCATGTTTAACTCTGTTCTTGTGTTCAGAGTCTCCAGCTGCTGCAGAAACAGAAGCTCATAGACTCCACCAGCCAGCCTGCCAACAAGAAGGCCAGGTCAGTCTAGCACAGCAGCTCTGATGTACTCTGCACAAAGAAATAACACTGCCTATTTACTATGGAACAAATGACATAACAGCTTGCAGTTCCTAAGCACAATCTTTCTGATTAAGTCAAGACTGATCCCTACATTCATAGTTTTGGAGGGTAAAACCAACATGACATGGGATTAGGGCTGGGCAATATGGAAGAAAATCATATCACGATAATTTTTTTCATATCACTTGATATCGATGTATATCACAATATAAGTCAAATCACTATTTTTTGTCCAGCTTTAATTTTCTGTTACTCATGAGTTAGTTGTGAAGACATCAGAAGGTTATTTTAGATTTAAATATGACTTATTTTCTGTCAGAGGTTGAACATGACAGATGTGCTGAAGAACATTATACAGCTGTTTCAGAGAAATAAAACAGGT
>JAPQRP010000011.1:24404591-24418940 GCA_037367295.1 Apogon hyalosoma | reverse complement strand
ATTCATTCACACACACCCCTGCAAACAAACCCTTTGACAAATAAGTGAACAATGCATTAATTGGTGACAGACTATATAGGCCCATTTAAATAAAGAGATGTACCTTATATTATATTTTCACTAATCTGTGTATGATATTTGTCCAATCTGAGGGGTGTAGTGTGTGCAGAAGGGGTTCATGGGTGTGTCAGATAAATCCGGTGCCATTTCACTGAGTAGAAGCAGTTATTGAATTTTAGATATGTATAAATTTTCCGGTTAGCACTTTGCAGACGGTCCCTCAACTCGCGCTCACTAACTGGCTCCACATTCGAGGTAATGCCATCTACCGATCATTAAGGACTGTTTGTTTGGATGAAAACAGGGTTGTAGTTTCCTCTCTGTGTGACCAAAGCTGCATAGAGCCTTCATTTGTGTCTCAATGATTATTAACCGATAATCTATTGAGCTGCGAAGTGCCATCTCTTGTCAACTTTACTGCGGTGAGTGTTTGCATTGTTCACATAGTCTACATGTGTCTACGTATTGTACTGAAAGGCCCAAACCAAAACTATTTGTACCCTCCTTTTCAGTAACCAGGTTGTTCTGGTTCTCGGTCTCCTTTTCTCCAGAGGGAACAGTCATCACCTTCGGCTGTAGCCTAAACATTAGCGTGTGTACTGGCTGTTCTTCTGCCTGTGCTGTGGGCGTCAACCCAACTTGCCGTGGCTCTAGCGTGGTTGGTTCAGTGCAGCGCTACTTAATTATGATTGGCTGTTCTTATGTCTGTCATGTAGACATAAGACGAATTAATTTTATCAAAATTATATAGAGCATGTCTCATATTTCTGTTGAGGAACATTATATCGCGATATATATCGTTATCGTTTTGTCACCCAGCCCTACATGGGATGAGGGTTAGCAGCAGTGAACCGTCAATTTAACACCTGTTTCTAGCCAATATTTAGATCACCTATCAAAGAAATAAAACAAACATATGTTTGTATATTTAATGTAAAGCACTTTGTGCTACGTCCTCACTGGATGAAAAGCGCCATATGAACAAGACTTTCCTACATTCCTGAAGGAAATGTAACCTGTGTGCTTGCCTTTCGTCGGATCAGTGGACTCGTGGCTAGGCGTGACGTAAAAGCAAGAAATAGCTCCCGTTCACTTCATATGTGAAATCTGTGCATCAGTGTTTGTGGACTGACGTCACCACAGACTTTCTGTAGACCTCTGTTCAAATGAGAAGCCGCCCACAGTCTGTGTCAGTCCTGTTAAAGCAGTTTAAATAGGCTTCTTTAATTGAATAGCTCCATGTGTCTCTGTATGTGATCCCAGCTGAGCTCATTCATTTCATATGGAGAATTTATGTGAAGTTTTTGAGCTTTATTATATTTATTTTTTTATATATTTATTTTTATTGTATTCATCATTATTTATTATTTCCATTTATTTATTTTTAATCTTAGTGTAGCTGTGTTTTTTCATCTTTTTATTTTTGTTCTGAAGCCTTAATTACCTTAATTGTCTGCAGCTGTGCCACACAGACCACAGGTGCCATTACCATGACACTGGGCATCTCAGGCACTGAAGACACAGACATGCTCAGTCATGCTCTGAAAAGCTCTGAAAGTGCTCCTGAACTCCTGCGAATTATGGGAAACTGTAAATGATGGGTGAAAACTAGCATTAACATGAGCGGCAGAAGGACCTGGGGAACACACAGATGTAGTTTTTTTTGTCCATATTGTGAGAAATGACTGACTTATGGCGGTGTAAAAACAGTCAACTCACCAGGAGCAAGAAGATCTGTTTGGTCCAAATTTGTATTGGTTTGAATAGGCGCTGAGGAGGGAGTGGTCCTAAACTACTGCCTGCCATTTCAGTTCAAAATGAGCTAGGTCTTGAAACATGGGTTCATATGAATCCAAGGAATCGTGGCTACATTTTTGGAAAAGATCATTGGCCTCCTATGTATTGTTTGGCTGGGAGGGCAAGTTTTTCAGAAAATTTTGTGGTAAATTTTTGCTGCTCCTCCACTCTAGTCAACGACATCACCCACTCTAAAAACTCAGATTTTGACTCAACCCAGGGGGTTTTGAAGACTCATCTACTGAAAACCGTTAACCCCATCCTCATACCAAAGATATTCTTATAGAGATGACAAAAATGCCTGTGTTTTAAAGTTTAAATGAAGTCTATAGGTAAAAGTATGGCGAAGCAGTAGTGGTGGGGAAAAAAAGCAACTTTTTTGTTGCTCCCATTGAAAATGAATGGGGTTTTTCTTTGCGTTTTTGTGCGAAAACCGAAAGTGATATCGTTATGACGTGACCACACAGATAATCTTTGGGTCAAGCCAAACATTTTTGTGTTGATCAAATAATTTTACGACAAATCGTTTGGAAATGGTAGCCACTTGAAAATGGCCCAATTCATTTCAGATGGGGATTTTTGACTGTTTTTTCACAATTTTAACGAAATCCGTGCTTTGGAATGTCAATAAAAATAATAGGACATCTTTTGAGACCGGACTGCACATTTTTTCAGTTATATGTTTTGGTTTATTTCCAACGGTGTGGGCTGCATTTTTTTTTCAAAGTTTTTTGTATAGAGGGTATGTGTTTATGTCACTTACCCCCCGGGCCATGCCCCTCTAAATTGGACTGAGTGGCAAAAACCTCGCTCAACACAACAGAGTGTAGCAGTAAACGCAGCGAGACCGGGAAAAATGTGGAATATGCAATGAAATTAAGGACAACTGGACTTGACATGGATCCATACGAGCTACCAAAGAACAAGTGGTCCACAAACATCGACATGTGGCCCAAAATCATGTATCCTGACATCCAGGATGAAGGGGATCATAGCTTGTTTTACAAACAAATATACATGATTTCATCATCACTGACAACGAGGGTCTAAAACTAGAGCAGAACCAGCTGATCCAAAGTCCATCTACAGTAGACAGTGGACTGACCCAGTGAACATATGCAGGATCTACTGGTACTGTGGATATTTAAGGAGAATTAACATCAAATACTTTATACAACACAGATACTACTGCTTTGGACCAGCAGGGTACGACTTTATTCTTGTAAAGTATGACATTTTTCTCACCTGGTTTTAAATTATATTATTCTCCTAATATTATGGGTTTATGCTGGGAATATGACGACTTCATTCTCTTAACATTATGGCTTTATTCTTGAAATATTACAACTTTATTCTCATAAATTACGGGTTTTATCTCAATATTTTGTTTATGACTTTATTGTCGTAGTGACAGTGTTTTTATTTTCTTACGTGGCCCTAATACGCCGTCGAGGCTTTTTGCTCCAGTACCCCCATATATATGAAAAACTGGGTTAGCCTCAGTTTAAGTTAGTTTACAAATCATGTAGAGCACAAGGTTCAGAATCACAAAATGAAGACAAAAATCACGTAAGATGCTAACAAGAGCTTTACTAAGAAGTAATGTTAGTCAAAACAGTACGTAATTTAAGGTATGATTTTACCCAAAAATATAGCATAAATTAATATTACTAACACGAAACGGGATCCACAAATCCAGGCACCGAAACCTAGATTTGTGGATCCATCTACTTCTCTTTCCTTTGGCTTTCAGTGCCTGTAAAACGATAGCTCTGACTGCTTTTCAAACCTGTTCATACAATCAATCGCACAACAGTTCTTCCACATTTTTTTTTAAATATTGTTCTTAAGTTTAGATGGTACTGAAGCCAGCACTGCCACTCGTCTCCCTCTTTCTGCCACTCAGTGGGTGTAACCATGGTGACTTCCTCTATTGTGACGTCACGTGCATACCCTCTATAATAATAAATAATAATAATAATAATAATAATAAATATGACGAACAATAGTCCCCTGTGCCTTGCATTACCTGCAAGCACACAGGGAATAAAGATTGATTGGTATGTGAACAAACTACAAGTTTTGTGGTGAAGTAGTGTGCTTTTTGATATGAAATTTCCATTAGATAGGTCCTGTTAAACAGTTACTGTCAAAAGTCAGCTGAAGTCCACATTCTGGTGACTGGAGCTTGAGCTCCATGCATTATGTTATGGCAGTGCACCAGTTGTCTATCAGCATAGCAAACCAAGAAAGTTGGCATTGACTATTGTCTTGATTTTCTGCAATTGTTTTTAAACATGCTCTGCTGAGGCTGTATGACTCAATTAAGCTGCTACCATGTGGAGCTCACGATGAGTGTAAGCCCTGTTATGTAGGGAGGTGTATAGCTTAATCTTTATTTGATTTATTCTATTTTCGAGGAAACGGGTAATTTCTTATTAACAGAATGTTGCATTTCAGTGCCTCAGTTGTTACAGCAAGACTCATATCAAATTAGAAACATTAGAAATATGTTTAAAAATGAACAAAGAAAAGATCTACCCATTTGTTTATCTATCAATCAGTCAATCAAATTTTATTCATATAGTGCCAAATTATGACAAAAGTTATCTCATAACACTTTACATATTGAGCAGGTTGAAACCAGGCTCTCAAGCCAATTTACAGAACCCAACAGAATCCTCCAGGAGCAAACACTTGGTGACAGTGGTGAGGAAAAACCTCCTTTTACCAAGCAAAGGTTAATGGTCCTTATTAGTCCGAAAATGTTACATGCCTAATAAGGAAGTTGGTGCCTCTTCCAATATAAAGCAGTTGTAGATACAGTCTACCTTCTCTTTTTTTTTGCAAAGTCCAGGTCAGAAAACTTTGTGGTGATGACAATGTTTTGAACACTGAATACAGATGACCCACTGTGTATACAGTATCAATGAAATGGCACTTTGAAGAGGGATGGAAACTTTATTCAGTAATCATGGAGTTGAGCTGTCATATATTATAAAAGACTATTAAGTGGTACTTTGAACTTATTAAACTAAATGTAGAGAGCTGGAATTTACTCATTTACAGTACATGGATGTAAAAAGTTAAGTACTCTGTACAGATATGTATAGTAGTCAGTCATCCTAACAGTTGTATGTATGTGTGTGCAGACTGGAGGAGATCCAATCCCCAAGTAAGAAGCTTCCACCTGAGTCCACTCCTCGAGTCCTGTTTACAGGCTTTGAGCCCACACAAGTGCAGCAGTACACAAAGGTAAAGAGAGCATAGACATGCCTTCCATGACTAATGATCTGTATATACTTTGCACTCTTTTCCACAGAAGCTGAGAATGACCATCTGAGCTGACTGTGCTGACTTGTTGTCCACTTTTACAGTGTGATCAGTGACTAATGGTCTCTCTCCCTCCTGCATTTCTGCAGAGGTTACATGCCCTAGGTGGAGAAGTGGCAGACAGCAGTCAGAAGGTCACTCACCTAGTGGCTAGTAAGGTGACACGCACCGTCAAGTTCCTCACAGCCATGTCTGTGGTTCAACACATTGTGACCCCTGAGTGGCTAGAGGAGAGCTGGAGGAGCCAGAAGTTTGTTGGTATGTGTCAATCTGCTTCTCTTTGAACACAAAGGATCATTTTCTTGTATAGCTTCTCTTTGCAAAATTGCACTCCTGTTTGTAAATCCTTAAAACATTAAACAATTTACATTAAACAGACACATCTAGGTATAATGGCAAATGTGACTGAAATCATGCAGTGCAATTTTTACATAACCAACAAGAGCTCTTCTCAGTGGAGAAGTGCTTAAGCTTCATGCATCCAGAGGAAAAAGGATAGATTTTTAATTTTTTTTAATTACGTTGCCAATTTATTATATCAGCTCAGTCAAATGAAAATTAATTTGAAAGACAACATCATGTAATTTAAACAGCTCCAGTTTCAGTTGTGGCTAAGCTGTGTGTGTGTTTATTTTCAGATGAGCAGAATTACATTCTAAGGGATGCTGAGGCTGAGGTGTTGTTTAGCTTCAGTCTGGAGGAGTCGCTGAAGAGAGCCCATAATTCGCCGCTGTTCAAGGTTAGAGAGCAGTATATCATACTGCCAAATGGCAACAAAGAACGCACAGTCACTGTAACACACACAACACCTGTTTACTTGTCAACACTGTGCTTCATGTGTGTGATCAGGGCAAGTATTTTTACCTGACCCCGGGGATCTGTCCCAGCATCAGCACAATGAAGTCCATCCTGGAGAGTGCTGGAGGGAAGCTGCTGGCCAAACAGCCTTCCTACAGGAAAATCATGGAGCACAAACAGAACAAGGTGAGTTTGTCCTGCAAAATTTAACACTGCTGAACAGCTTTCAGTGCAATAAAATTAGAAGCCAACAATAGAGATGAAAAGAAAGTGTTATGAGGAATAGAACAAAGTAACTAAATTAGGAAGTATAACAATGCTGTCTAAGCTATGTTTACTCAAACAGCCATCTTACATAAAACTACCTACTACTCAGTAAGGTGGAAATAATGAATAGCGAATGATTTCAGACCCACAATCAATATCTGCAGCTTTCTGAAATGTCCACCATTTTCCTACACATAACTGACTGGATGTATCTATATCCGTTGTACAGCCCGGTTGAACTTAAACCATGATGCACCAGTGGTCTCTTGGAACAGTGGTCAACACAACGACTGCATTTGCAAAGCACAAGCCACTGAAAATAATATATTTTGTCCTGCATCTAAAATGAACTAAAACAGCTGTTAAATTTAACTTCACATTTTGACTGTTGTCAAATGGGATTGTTTCAGTTTTCCTGCAATAGGGATGTAACAATTACTGGTATAACGATAAACTGCGGTAAAATTCCCTTTTAAATTTTAATTATAATGAAAACCGTGTTTGAGTACCGCACTTTGAAAATTCATGGTAATACTGCTCATTTCCCGGAGAAGCAGCGGCACTCCAGCTGTGCATGCACAGTTTACAATGTTTGGCCTCTGAAAACATGGCTGAAGGCAGCTGCATGGACAGCGCTCCAGAGATTTGGGGACAGCGGGCTCCCGCATGGACCCGGTCCGAGTGCACAGAGGGAGAGAGAGAAAGAGATGTATGGGAATCAGTCCGAGCACAGTGATCTGGTCCAAGTGCACAAAGAGAGAGAGAGAGATATATGGGAGCCAGTCCGAGTGCACGGACCCAGTCTGTGCTCATGTTAACCCCTCCCCGGCCCCCGCTTCTTCAAATTCTCACCCGACAGAGAAGCCGTTTCAATATAGATACTCAGGACAAACTCATGCCAGTTCAAATGGGGCCAAATGAGTGAGCTTCAACTTTACAAAGACACAATATGTGGAAAAACCAAAGGAGGCTTTATGAACTGAAGGAAATTAAAAAGAAATCCAGTGGCTGACCTCCAGAGTAACTGGACCATATGCCACTGTTGGGATTTGTCTGTCACTCACCAGGAGTGCCACCACTGACCAGTCTGGATCATATCACCCTAACATGCTTGAAAATCATCATTCTTTCAGAATACTTTCATTTGTTCCCTGAACAGTTCAGGAAAATATGATTGTGTTTCACTTTCTGTTTATGTGTGTACAAAGGTGTATATGTGTGACATTATGAATGATTTGATATGGAAAATGGTCAAACAAACTCTACTATGACCTGTGTGTTCTGTCAGGAATCAGTAGAATTGATAAGGAATTTGATTGGTAAGCAGAATCGACAATCGCATTGATATTGATAAAATCCTGTCAATTCCCATCCCTAGTGCAGTTATATTTTATAGCCATCTTTAATGCACATTCGTATCTCTTATGTTTACATGTTGATATTTTAATGTTTCTGCCAACAGAAAGTACATTTTATGTGTTATTTTATTTGTTTTGTTTTGTTTTTTTTCCCCAAAATAAAACTTGGTTACATTATTTCAGTATGTATAAGTACTTTTTGAACATTTTGAGCACATTTCAACAATACCATGATAATAATGATAACCGTGATCATTTTGGTCACAATAACCGTGATATGAAATTTTCATATCGTTGCATCCCTATCCTGCAACCTTCTCTGGAAAAGTGTTTTCTCAAGAGAGTCCAAGACTTGAACAGGGAAGGGATAACCAAAAACGCTAAAATGAACATGTATCACAAATACCATACATTTCCTGTTACTTAAACTATGTTTTTCACATGGCTTATGGTCTTGATCACAGCTACTGACTTCAGCTATGTGCTGAAGCAGTACAGAATCAAGTCCTGTCAGCTGACTACATGTTATGTATCTGTATGTTCTGTGCAGAACCTCCCAGAAATCATCTTGATTTCCTGTGACAATGACCTGCACCTCTGTAGAGAATATTTCCTGAAGAACATTGGTAAGACACACATACCATCTAAGGATGCTTTTAATCAGCTGGTAATCATTCAAAATTATCGTAAGTCTCCATAAACACCAATAATGACAAACCTTATGAGACAATTTTTCTACCTACCTGCAATTACAGTGACTTCATTGTAGTGTCATCTTAAATTCCATTCTGAATACTTGAGACATTATCAATAAACTACTTAAGTCGCGAAAAAATATTTTTAGTGACTCTCTGTCACCTCTGTTTTCCAGATGTCCATAATGCTGAGTTCATCCTGACAGGTGTTCTTACCCAGAAGATGGACTACGACTCATATCCTTTACAGTTATAGTACAGCTAAAGCTGAAACGGATCAGGGACCTCCTGAACCACCTCAGATGAACCAGGTTTGAATTTGCCATGTGTTAATGTTTCATATTCTCTTGTACTGTAATATAAGGTCAAACCACAGTTCTGACACTCCACCAGGCAGCAGATATTTGAGTATTGTTCACTGCTCTACATGGTCCTGAAAAACCTGGAACTGGACCCATAGAATTTGGTCCACAAACCCAATGTCATTGTTCAAGACTGGAAAAGTCCCCACCTTTTGGTGTAATTAGCCATTTTCAGATCAAAGTAGTCACCTATAAAATGATTATGTAGGGCAGTTGACATTTTAAAGCAAAATGTTAAGAATATGATTACAGAAAGATAGTAGATGAACTAGAAGTAATTACTGAATGTTGGATTTAAAGCTAGCATTCATAAATGTGAATCCAGAGCTTATGCTAGAGCTCTGGATTGTTTGATAAAAGGCTGTGAAATTCAGACTATATAGAAGACAGAGTTGAGGTTGGGTAAATCAGTATTCACATTTCATCTCTGTTCCCTCTGTTAATTCTGAGCATTATTAAAAAATAAAAAACTAAAATATCATGTACATAAGTATTCACAGTGTTTGCTCAATACTTTGTTGATGCACCTTTAGCAGGTATTTCAGCCAAGAGTCTGACTATGATGCCACCAGCTTGGTACACCTATGTTTGGGCAGTTTCTCCCATTCTTCTTAGTAAAACCTCTCAAGGTCCATTGGGTTAGATAGGGAGAGACTGTGCACAGCCATTTTCAGATCTCCAGAGACATTCAATGAGGTTCAAGTCTGAGCTCTGGCTGGGCCACTCAAGGACATTCACAGAGTTGTCCCAAAGCCACTTCTTTGTTATCTTGGCGGTGCTGGGTAGTGCATGATGTTTCCACCACCATTTTTCACTGTAGGATGGTTTTAGGCAGGTGATGAGCGGTGCATTATGCTGCCACTACCAAGCTTCCTCCATTTATGGATGATGGAGGCCTCTGTGCTCATTGGAACCTTCAATGCTGACTTCCTAGATCTGTGCCTCGATACAATCCTGTCTCTGACATCTACAGACAATTCCTTGGACTTCATAACTTGGTTTGTGTTCTGACATGCACTGTCAAATATCAGACTGTATATAGACAGGTGTGTGTCTTTCCAAATCTACTACCACAGGTAGAAACAGGATGCACACTGAGCTCAATTTTAAGTGTCAAAGCAGTGAATACTTATGTACATGTTTTATATATATATATATGTGTGTGTGTAGATAGATAGATATATTTAATAAACTTGCAACACCTTCAAACTTTTTTCACTTTGGCATTATGAGGTATTGTGTGTAGACTTTTGAGGTCAAATTAATTTATGGTAATCTATTTTGGAATAGGCTGTAACACAAGAAAATGTAAAAAAAACAAATTAAAAAAAGTGTAGTGCTGTGAATACTTTCCGGATGTGCTCTAACTGGAATGACTGAAGTACGCTAAATAACAGATTTGTTGTTTAGTTACTTACCACCTGAAATGTGACAAAAATGAGGCTTCATTTTTCTCCAGTGGTAGCTGCAGGACATCAGCTCACATTGCAGTAATGAAGTGAGATTTCCTTGACAGTCATACATATAAATTCACTTGATGGTGAAGCATCATCAACAATGGTGGAGGACAAGGATCAACAGCAGCCTGTGTACAGTCCAATCCCACTGATTTTTCTATATTTTTATTTGGTCTCTGTGCATAGATCAACAGTCATTTTGTAGTTTTTTTGTTACATGTTGAGAATAAATAAATTGATGTTATTTTTGTGAAATGAATGTTTAAATTATGGAGGATTTTAACCTTTTTCCCGTTGTTAAAATAGAATGTGTATTGATTTGAGCTTTTTGGAATAAAAATTGTACATTTGTTTGTGAACATATTGTGGCTGCTGTTTTTGTACCATTTTCAGTACCAGAAAACACCGTTCATTTTAAACATAAGGGCAGCTACACTTAAAGCATATCAAAATAATCCACATGTGAGCTTTTTTCACAGTTCGAGCAATCACGTCTAAAAGAAGGTGAATGAAATGAAACAAAAGCTATGCTCTCCTTGTCTTTCTTGAAGGTATTTCAGATTTTACAAGATAATTCCTGATAGATTTGATTTAATTAACTGTTAATGAGGGTCTGGGGTAGTTACTGGTGAAGTTCTAATTGCTGGCTGTCAGACAAATAGCTGGGGGTCATGTGTGGGTGGGGTGGGTGCTGGGTAGCTGGGTGGGAGTGGGTGCGGTGCGTTGCCTGCGGTGATGCCCTCAAAACTCCAGCAGACTGAATTAGACACAGCCTGATCCAAGGTCATGTGCTACATATTCTGTGTGTGTTGTGTCTTGCTGCTTGCTTAGCGTCGAGCTACAGCATCAGGACCTATCACGTTCACACAGATTCAAACAATATTTCGTGGCCATAAAGAGAAAAAAAAATCTACTTTCCAGTCAATTATTTTACACAAACCACATTGTGCAATGTTGTAAAACCATAGCTATCATCTCAATATGTTTAAGGTTGCAATACATATTGCCTATATTCATTTGACTTGCAGGTTTGTTCACATTTTCACCTAAAACAATGTTTGAATGCCTTATGTTTGTTTCTTGTCATGTCTTTTAAGACATGTTTATTTTTTTGATTTGTTCTCTTGGGTCTTTTCAGTTTTATCATCTTTGTTTAACCATCTGATTTCTTCAGCTTTAACTCAAGATCAAAAGTATGATATGAAAATGTGAAGACAGAACTATTTTCAGTGTAAATGTGTGAAAAGCACACCTCATGGGCATGTTTAAGACATAGCAGGGTGTCCAGTGAATTTTGACGTTTACATCTACACTAAGAAATAAAGCAACTGAATCTTTGGCCAGCTTTTAACATCTATTACAGGTTCTTTTATAAGTATTTGTACCATTTAATTTATATATGTTATCTATTTTACAAAGCATAATTTCCCTACTGAAAAGCTTGTCTTGATGTCGTGAATTAACCCTGTGCTGTGAGGGTTTTTTTTTTTTGGAATTATGAAGTAGTCTGACTTCAATATTACCTCTGTATTGTGTAACTATTATGCCACTAATAGCATGTTATTACGGAGCTTCAAGTAAAGTGTTGACTTACTGATCAAACACTTTTACACATCATGGTGGATCATATTCCTATTGCTGTTCTTTATGAAATCGAGGTCCTGTTCAATCCTTACATTTACATCCATCATGAGATATCTGAACACAAGTCTTCAGCTTAAAGAGCGTTTGTTCACACCTAACACTAGAATATATCTTGAGTGATCAAATTTAACTTGATTTTTTTTTAAGTATTTTGGATATGTTTGCAAATTGCAGATTATGTGAACTGTAGATTCTTCTTTCCTCATAGAGAAAAAAAAGGTGGTGAGTTGGAGTTTGTTGGTCAGCTCAGGCAACAGTACATATATGAAGCACCACTAGGCATTTCACTGTTTTGTTTTTTTAATTTCTCAGATGTCAGCATGGACACTTTTCCCACTTCCTGCTGCTCATGCTCTGTTGATAATGACATCATCAGATGGATAAAGAAATCTGCATAAGCAAGAACACTAACTGAACCTTGTGAACACACACATATGCACACATTCTATTTGGGCAATCCTAATTAATTCCAATTAGAAATGCAAATAAGGAGCCACATCTTTGATTAAGCTACAGTCAAGTTCCTTGTTGGTTTGTGATGTCCTCTGCCGACGCAGCCCAGTTGTGAAGAGAAAGAGGGAAAAAAAAAGTACTGGGACAGAAAATGTTGTAATTAATCTAGAAATGCTTCAAGTGAGATATTTCTAATTACTCTGCAGTCTCTCCCTCTGTTGCATCAGACACACTGTTGGCTGCCAACATCACCCTGTTCCACAGGATGCAGAGGAATTACAGACTAATTACACAGAGACGGGCAGTGGGATTCATCAAGCCCTGCAACTTACATCTGAGCTAATTAGAATATGATGGAACTAATTACCAATCATTTAGCAAATTATAGGCCTGGGCTATCTCATTACAGTTTTAGAAAACAGAGACTTGGAGAAGATGGCATTGTTTGAGCAGTAGACACAGAAGTGGTGAAGAATAGGTTCTCATTTTTGATGCTTTAGTGTAGGAATAAGAGGCTTTAACAGTGTTGGTGGTTTAATGCCTGTGTCTCTTGGAGAACAGTCCACAGCCTGACAAGCCCATTCTCAATCCCAAGTTACCCTAGTCTACTGCTTGGGCTTGAACCCTTGGCATCCCTTTTCATCACCTGGGGTTCCAACTAGAATTCACTGTAAGTCCATAGATATCTGAAATTGATGACATGGGGCAGATTATATTATTAAGCAGCAAAACCTTCATAGTTTGTGGATAGGGTGGAGACCAGGATTTGTGTCCTGGTTTCATTTTGTCTTTATTTTAGTATTTGCCCCAACCTTTTTTCCTGATTCAAACCAAGTTGTTTGTTTGCCTAATTCTAACA
Organism: Apogon hyalosoma; assembly: GCA_037367295.1. NCBI lineage: Eukaryota > Metazoa > Chordata > Actinopteri > Kurtiformes > Apogonidae > Apogon > Apogon hyalosoma. Next base: position 24,405,857 of record JAPQRP010000011.1, on the reverse strand, counting down.
CTTATTTCTTTTTTTTGTATTTGTCACATATCTAGACATCTTTGAGCCATGCGTGACACCATGCATCAAAAGACAATACCAACCCCTATACATTGTCAGCTCCAGCTCATCAAATAGTGATATTGGGCAGCCTATCAGTGCAGAGGGTAAATGTAAGTTTTCAATACACTGGGAAGTCTGAAAGAGGTCTAGACAATGCCATGACCTGGTTTAGGCAAAAAAAAAAACAGAACTTGGTTAGGGCCAGAAAAAAGGTTAGGGCTGGGTCAAAGGGTAAAATCAGTGTTAAAAAAAAAAAAAAGAAAATTTACAAATAAGCGTTGCATGACACGAGTCTCCTGTGTACAAAGTTTGATGTTCTAATTACCACAACCACCTCCTACACCTATTTTGCTTCTTACTGTCACCTGGACCATGTTGTCAATTTACAGTTTTTTTATTAGAGGCTGTGCACAATGACAACTCATTTAAACATACTGAATTTGGTTACTTCATGTATCACATAAAGATGTACAAAAGCCTCTTAGAGCTGTACCCCACAGCCAACAAGAAGTCAACCATTTTGAACTGAAGATCTTTAGCCAGTTTTGGCTTTTTTTTTTCTTTTTTTTTTTTTTTGCCACATTCTGCTGTTGTACTTTAATAAACTCCTCCTAAAGGATTACCTCAAACATCAAATTTCACTAATCTTAGTTTTGTGATAAATTTTTGTAGTTAAACAATGCTGCATTTTGAAAAAAAAAATAAAAAAATTAAGCCCTTACCTTCAGGCAAGGCTTGAAGGCATCTACATGCCACCAGCCCACAGTCCCCTCCCAACTTATATGAAGCTGCTAGGACCCAGTCATTACTACTTGCTGCATTTATTCTTATTGCTGCTTTAGAAATTGTATGGCTGAATAAAACTGCTTAATACACTACCCCGTAAAAAAAAATAAATAAAATAAAAAAAGTCAATTAATAAATCACCACCTGGATTTAACCAAGTAAGTCGGTAAATTTCTCCCATTGGATAATTAATGCACGGGTCATTATGTTTCAGCTGGAAACAAGTTATTTAACCCTAACTGATACAGTGAGTAACTTCTCATTTCTTAAACAACCATGTAGAGCATGCATCCTGTGGCCATGGAAAAGATGTTTATCTGTTTCAGAAGGGTCAAAGTATTGGTATCAAGTAAAGAAAACATCTAAGGAGTTTACTGAAACTACTAAAATTGGGTTAAGAACTGTCCAACACACACACACACACACGCACACGCACAC
>JAPQRP010000011.1:24388446-24404491 GCA_037367295.1 Apogon hyalosoma | reverse complement strand
CTTTTCGACCCAAGGAGTTAATCACTTTGCGTTGTATTTTTTATACATTATATTATATATTTAACATAATTTTGTTATCATTTTTGGCTGTCAGCTGTCATAGTTTTAGTTCATTGCATTAAACTGTAAGCATGGTTATTATATTTACTGTGTTTCATGCTTTGCAATCAAAACTTCAAAATGTCACACAGTCACTTACATGTCCATGTAACTTATTCATTGTTCATTTTTCTTTTCAGGCCTTTTTATTTCTAGATCTTCACATAATTGCACAGCAGAAAGAGGTGATTGGGACTTTTAATGAAATGATATAGTAACCTTCACATTTGCTCAGTGTGATTATTATTATTAATGATGTAGTTCTGTGTTTTGTGGAAGATTAATACAGTATTTAGATCCTCAGCACCCTGATGTGACTCTACTGCCCTCTACTGGATATACACAACATGCTGAAATATGCACAATAGCAAGATGCTCTGGAAGCCCTTTATTAGTTCTCTTACAAAATAAGCAAACACAGCAGCTATTTACAGCAGTGTAAAGACAGCAAGTTTCCAACTGGCAGACAATTGTTTAAGGCATGCAGAGGTTGAAGGGAAAAAAACATTTGTAAACAAGGCTTTTATTGAATTGGGCCGCAAGTTTGAATTCTAAACCCTGACGCTGAACACAGTTAAAGGTCCACAGTGTCTAAATCACAATGTAAAACAAAACACACATCACTTAAAACAAGCAGTTTGGGTTTTCTGTTTCAGTCAGAGTCAGAATCAGAGCCACTTTTTCATGTGTCCAATAAAGAAGCATCACATGATCAAAATGAGTCAAGGGTTTGTTAGCAGAGGGAGGAAGTAACAAAGTACAAATACAGTTCAGTTTTATTTATATAGTGCCAAACATAACACACAATTATCTTCACTAATTGTCATGCTTCATTGATGTACTTGAACCTTTTCCTTTTCCTCCCTATATTTTAACGCAAATATCTGTCATTTCTGCTCTAAACATTTTAAAAACAGGCTTTTTACTTATTTATCCATTATTTTTATTTTGCATGACAACATCCCCAATGTTGAGACTGATTTCAATGTACCACAAATCAGTATCACATATCAGACATCTCACACCGTTACAGAACATTGCACATAACACAACAAATGTAGCAACAGAAAATATGTCACATGACGAAACAGACGACAAGAGCCTGAACTCTGGAGAAAAGGTGTTGTCCATTCAGTGAGACCATTAGAACTAATCCCCTCATGGATGATGTGAGATTCAGTTGGACGGGAACACCAGGATTCTAGAAATATTTTTTACATTTCAGACATGCTGCATGTTTGGGACTCTGAAACTGAAGCTGGTAGATAAAATATGGAAAACCAAACTAAACCTCAAAGCTGACTTACTAACTTACTTGTGTTTATTTGTTACAGAAGAAAAGAGTGTGAAACAGCATCATTTTTTGTCTTCAGGATATTTTAATAAGCCTTTTTTTTTCTTTTTTTAAACAATTATAATGTTTTTCAAAAGTGATAATAGTTCTGTCTTAACAATAGCTATATCTATGTCATATTAGATCAAAATTCATGCAACCGTTAGGGCAGGGTACACAAATGAAATACTTTTACACCTGAACTGCTCAACTATTATGGAGAATCAAAAAATGTCTAGTAAACTTTGATACCCAAGGAGTAAGTCTCATCACTATCACTGAACGCGGCACTCCTGAATGGCTGGTGTACATTAAGACACAACATGAACTCGTCGTGATTATGTTCATCTTCTGTGTTGTAAAACTAGTTTCATCGTATAAAAATGCAAATGAGCTGCATTAGGTTGTGTTACAGTCTAATATCATTTTGCTTTTGTTATAATGGGAAATAAGATCTGGTTCTGAAGCCGAGGTGCAGATATTAGTACAGGTATTGAACATTTCTGAACTCTACCCAGTCGTAGGCAGTGTAACAAGAGGATAAAAACACTGCGTAAGAATATGGACACATTAAATGGTTCTAGCATTGAGTCAAAAATATTTGGTAATAATTAAATCTAATAAACTACAATCATAAAATGGTTATATAGCAATATCTGGTGTAAGAGTTGAGCTAAGGGGGTTATAGCTGATAATGACATAATATAGGCTGTGGACTGGGACACCAGGGTAACATGAGCCACTTTTTACACTTTATGATAATAGTTATGGAATGTAGTAACTGTTGTGTACTAAATTTCGACATATAATCTTATTATTCTGGTTTTAGGACAACAATCTGTCATCCTATGGCACAATTTGTCCTGTGGTAAGAGTAATGTACATTGAGCCATTTATATTAAGTAACCCACAGTTAATTAGCATTATTGTCTCATAGGAAGAAGGTAGAAATAAATCCAGCATCAATTTATGGTTTGTTCTCCCCATGTCTGTGTGGGTTCTCTCCAGGTACTCCAACTTCCTCCTTCAGTTTAAGACATGTGCCTTAATAGGTCATTCTAAATTGTCCATATGTGTGATCATAATTTTATATTTTGTTTTATTTGTCCAAGTAGTTTTGCCTCATTAGTATCTTTAAATGTGTTCCACTATTATTGCCCTATTTTTAACTTATTACCATACATATTACTGACCAAATACAACTATTGTTAATACCAAGCTATTACCAGTTTACATAGTCATTACAATGCTGTTTAAATTAATAATAATAATAATAATAATAATACGCTAATTGGAATGATTACAGTGATTTAAAATGCAAAGAATTAGGGGAGACTGTTGATATCTTTTTGCCACCCCCCAACTTAGGTAACCATGGCTATATCAATCTACACGTGTCGTTATAACAAACATTTTCCATCTGCAAAACATTGAGCATTGGGAAGCACTGGGGAGTGGCCTTTATACTGGCAAGAAAGGCTCTGTAACCATGAACAGAGAGAGGAAAAAGAAACACCAAATTCTTTATTTTTGGCAAGAGTCACTTCAAACAACTCACTAAAACTTCAGACAGTTCTGTAAAAGCACAATAGTCAACAGCTACATAAAAAGACACTACCCAGAGAGAAGAAAGCTGTATAGAGCTGATATATTATACTTTATCTGCATATAAAAATACACTGACAGAGGTGATCTTTACAGAAAGTATTCTTTACATTGTGAAATCTATAGATGGGACTATAGAGGACTGACTCTGGGAAAAGTGCATATACATAATAACATGTCCTAATACACTTCAAAATTTATAAATATATTCAAATGTTTAAAGTCACCACACATTCTGTATTCCACTAATAGTCCCTCAATCGGCTGGTGTTGACTAATGACTGACCAGGGAGGTAGTCATCCTTAAAAACATGCCAGTAGAAAATAAACTCTGCTTACCTGCTTATCATATTTATATTTATATTCATATTCATATTTATATTCATATTCATATAATGACTCCGTACATTAAAAATAAATAAACTTATAATCATATCATGGTAAATCTTTTGTTAAAACAGCCATCACAGAAATACACACAAATCTGAAGGAGGCGTTTGGTGTGTTTCTGTAATGAACGACCTCTGAAAACTGATGTCACTTTCACCCTGAAACAAGCTGCTACATCATTTTGTGGAAGAACTTGGAGACAGCTGATAGGCATCATCATTTTATAACTCTACAGAAAACTTAAAAATGTTGAGGTAATTCCTCCTCTCCACAGCTGTGCGGACGTTAGCACTGGAAAATTTCTTATGTTGCATGTGATTTACAAAATCTATATAAATACTGAATTGCATTTATTTCTAGGAAGGCTAACATGTTTGTTTGACATTTTGAAATAAAATTGCCAGTGTGCTGACACTTGAAACATTTCTGTGATATTTCAAAACTTTATTTGAAGATAAAATGTTTACAAGAAGCAAAGATCAGTGGGTTTTATAATGTACTGTGAGATATAGGATAGAATACTTTTTAAATAGATTTGACCTGCACTACAAAATGGTAAACTCACAATGTAGTCTACTATATAGTGAGTAATGAGTGATTTCAGACATGGACTAAATGTTCACTCGCTCTTTTGTTCATTCCGCTCACTGACACATACTATTGTAAGGACATTATAATCACTTCCACTGTCAGTGATCATGTTATTGTTGATTAGTGGTTTGGGAAATTGAGTATTTGTGTTAAATTGGCAGGTGTGGAAGGCTAAGCTTATATCCACAAATGTGTTTTAAAATGACAGCGTTGTTTATCCACACTAGTGTTGTAGAAATTTCAGAAGTATTATATGGTCATTCTAACAGACTTGAAACTCATATTACATGACAATGGTGGCTTACATGCTGTGAATGTAGTCAGTAGTATCATACGGTGGCCGACAGGTGCAAATGCGCTTTGATTTAAAAACAGTTGCTAACAGAGACAGCAAGAAAAGAAACACTGTAATTTAGTATCTGTGTTGAATTAACAGTTGGAGCTGGTCTCATACTGTTCTGGGCAGTGTTCTTTAATACTACATATATGGTTATCTGCTACTTCTGAACATATATTTAGAATTAAGACTTTTTTTTGGATTTGCAGAAGATTAGATAATTAAGTCTGATGTTGACTATGGACATGTTTGCAGTCTGGATCTTGTCCCAGAAAGCAGGTTTAGTGAGTTTTTTAAAACTCTGAAATTAGGGAAACAATTTAAGATGAAGTCAGTCACTGGAGCAACTGACTCTTTGAAACTAACCTGCTTCCAGGCAGGTTTTCGTCAATAAGCCTCGAGTATCTGTCCCCTCTTACTGCTGTCTAAATGGAACACTGATTGGTTACTTACTCAGGTCAGTTCACAGTGATTAGATACAATATGAATCTGTTTAAGTAAAATAAAATGACACCTGCTGGTACTGCAGACATATGATCAATGAATCATTTCACATGATGTCCAGAGTTGGAAGTATTTAAAAGCAGGCAAGTAATGCTTAATTTAACACTGAGATACATGCTGCTGAGATGCTCAGCTTTAACAAGATGCCACTTATACTGCAGGTTAGTGAAATCCATGCATGAGTTCATGAGTTTGTACCTTCATTCACCAGGCACACGCTGAACTCGGAATGAAAAAATAGAACTAACCCTAATTGACTGTCCTTGAACAAATACTCAGGGTTTAGGAACTCAGGATTCAGCTTTAGAGTTTCTTAGACCTGCTCTCTTTCTGAAGCAGGACCTCACCACCAAAGCAATCATTTGGGTTGATAAGAAAAGTAGATTACTGCGACCTCATGGTTGAATGAATATGTCAGAAGAGGCTGGTGAAGACTACCCTAAAAAGAAGGCTCTTGAGGATGTATTATGACAAACTTTGTGGCTCAGAGACTCAATCTTCAAATCCAGACTCAAGACCCAGACTCACCATAATAACTGTCATTACAATTATTCTGTACTGCACTTCCTACATTTTCTTTTCCTTCTGTATTTGTCTTTATCCATTGTTTTATTAGCTGGTATACAGTGTCCTTGAGTTTTTGAAAGGCACTTACAAATATAAATTATTTATTTTATTTTTTTGAAGCTAGCCCAAATGTTTTGTGGGTAAACTCAACCAAACCTTAGCCATGATATTGCTATACCCATCAAGGGTGTTTTGTGTCTAAATGTCAGCTGTATATGTCTATTTTAAGAGTGACTGGAAATTGATCTATGCTGTCTATGCTCTGTATTTAAAGTGTCTGGAAATGTTGGTTTTCACCCAATAATTTTCACAATATATCCTCAGTAAATAGTTAAAAATTGAGTGTGTGGGATTCAGGGAGATGTAATTTCAGAAATAGAAACTAATATTCAGAATTATGTTTTAATTATATGGAAAAAATGATTGTTCTTTGGTTGTTCTTTAAACTGTATCTACAGAGGGAGCAGGCTGCATCCACCATGAGCCATGTTTCTACCATAGCTCACAATGGACTTCATTTTCTTTTCTCAAAGTTTATGGCAAGTGGTATGCAATGTATCTTGCCAACACCTACTGTTTCGGGCTGTGGACCAGACCAAAAAGCCCAGAACACAAAGACCAAATACTGACCCTAGAGAGGGACCTTAGTGTTTTTAAATGGTTACTGGAAGGGAGGGTGAGTTGAGGGGGATTCAGCTGGTGGCAATCTGCCATATTACCATTGGATGCCATTAAATCAAAAGATTACACAATTCATTCACACTTGCACATGTAAAGAAGGCCTAGTGTTTACAAGCCTTACTATAATGTTCATAACCCTATTTTAAAAATTCAATGGCAAACTTCACACAGTACTGCTGTAGGAAAACACAGTGCAATGTTGTTTAATTTCACTTACCCATCAGCTAGGTGTGAACACACCTTTTTCATCTGTTTTTGTTTTCATATCATCAGATGACACTATGAACATGTCATGCTGTATCCTTGAAGGCTGTCCCCGACACTGGTGTGTGCAGAACACCGCCCACTTTGCTTACGCTGCGCTGTTTCTTGTTGTGGCTTGGAGAGCGGGGACTGGATGCTGGTGTTCGAACACTCTTTGCTCCATGACTCACCATAGTAGGGAGGAGCGAGGAGGAAGGAGAGGAGGGGGAGGAGGAGGAGGAAGTGGGGGACAAAGAGGAGGAAGTGGAGGATGATGGTGGGGATGACGAGGAAGAGGAGGAGTAACTGTGTTGAGAGGTACAGATGGTACTGGAGGTGAAGGCGAGGCAGTGCTGATGTTTGCTGCTGTTGTGGGGGCCGTGCTGAGCGGGGGCTGCAGATGTGCTGCTAGCGTGGGATGGCGATGACACGAGGCTAGACGAGGTGAGGAGACGACTCAGATTCAGAGGGGATCAAAGACTTGTGAAGAAGAGAAGAGGATAATAGGGGAGAGGAAGGTGGAGACTCAGACGAAGAGGAGTTTTTCACCAATGAGGAGCGAGAGAGGGGGCACAGAAAAGCCTGCTTGGAATACTGTGCTGAGGAGGGAGGGGAATGAGAAAGACACTTTGAAGAATGACAGTGTTTCCCCAAAGAGGGGGTGAAGGAAAATGAAGGTGATGAGGAGGAGGAAGAGGTGGATAAGTTGGTGTCTGAGCAGAGAGAAGTGGACAAAGAGGCATACGGCTGTTTCCCAGAGCTATGGCACAAAGCTGGTATCTTTGAGGCACGTGAGGGAGTCGCAGAATCATTAGTATCACCAACTGCTCTAGTGCCCCTGCTGTTAGCCTGCAAACACACACCATACTGCAGGTCAACACCAGCCATAGGCATGAGCCTGCAACAACACCACCGCTCTTATCTGGAGGATAGAGAGCAAGAGTTTGTAACCTTTTGGAGCTTAAAGCTGCAGAGCCCAAAATTACAGAGAAAAACTCCAACATTTTAAAATACATACAGTACCTTTATTCTGTAGCTCTATATCTATCTCGACTGACAGACAAATAGACAGATAATTGTCTAAAAGCACCTATGATGAGTCAAGGTCTGTTCATAAAATTTGGTAAACTTTTTTCCTCTCAGATCACTTGAATTGCAATATGCCGAATCATAATTCTGGATTGTTAGCTCAATGATACCATGAACCTATTGTACACTGCAGCTTTAAGGCACACTTCTATTTGTAAAAAATAAGCACCACTGTCCTAAATAGATGAGAAAAAAACATTTCATGACAAGCTAGAATTACTGCCTTGATGTTAATGTTTTCCATGAAAATGTAATCACTTCATCTTTGATATTCAGAATTTAAAGATATTCAATCAAATTGTTCCTGTGATACTGTGTTTATGGGAATCAGAAGTATGTCGTCACTACATATAGTGAACAAAACAAAGGTGTTCACAAGGACATGAAAAGGATTCATATATAGTCTTAAGCTTGAGTCAGTCATAACCTTTGCGTTCCAAGTCCAACCTATTCCTTAAGCCAATTGCACCAGGTCATACCTTCTCTGGAACAGGCAGAAATTCAAATTCTGTAGACACACCCCTCTTCATTTTAAAGTGAGGGCATCCCTCTGTAGCCCTTTAAAAGTTTTCTTTTTCTTGACAAACCCAACCATTATGTCCACAACTCACTGTCAGACAGAGAACAGCCTGGTTTAAGATACACTCCCTGATTTTAGATTAACTGTGAAATGTTTTGTTTTAAATATCCAACAAATGTAGGATATGAGGTGTCAAGTACTACAAAAGAATCATGGGATGCACCTTAAAAGGGTGAAGGTGAAGGGGACAGAGACTAGACACAGAGAAAGACATCTATACAAATTTTGCACCACAGAATTAACATCAAAGCCATAATGCATGGAAAGCACTGAACTGAAATAGTATGAGCTAACAATTAACAGTAGCAGTGCCTTGTAGTGAAAATTACAACTTAGGAGGCTAGTTGTCCGAGTTGTCCAAATTCCATATGAGAATATAATCTGACTTATTATGGCTGGATACAAACCACAAAGCTGCCTTACTTTTCATAATGTAAACCCAGATTAAATCCATGGTTGTTAGTTCTCCTACTTGAGGAATACAGAGTACACCATGCAGTCTAAAGCTGGATTTACACTTGTGCGTAGCTCTGCGTCACGTAGGTACGCTGTATCTGACGCTGCTACAGTACGCTCTTGCCTTCGAGTGTTCTGTTGCCATGTTGTTTTGAGAAAGTGTTGTAGTTTCCCCTCCAAATTGTAAGGTAGCAGAAATGCTGGTATCCGCTGGTTTTAAAGATGAAACTCCACTGGGTTGGGTTGTTCCCTTGGTTTCGATATCTTCCAGTGGGCATTTCCTGGTTAGAACAGTGGCCAACATGGAGCAGTGACTTTGCCGGCTAGAAGTCAACGAAGATAACATTGTTCTTTTAAAAGTATTACAGCGTAAGTGACAGAGAAGGAGGCAACGTAGAAGATGGGCCGTGCGACCACTGAACGAAAATAGGTTAACCGATGGCGGAATTCAAATATCTAATAATTATTGATTACACTAATCAAGTAAAGGCACAATTTTGTTGCATAGCAATGTGCAATAACCACACAGGTTTTTCAGGAGCAAAAAGTTACAGACAAGAACAAAAGTGAAATAAGTAATTAAAAAAAATAAAAGAACTATATCTGGTGGAACCCCACAACATTTGTTGCTGTATAGTTCTGGCGTCACATGATCATAAATTGGCTAATCAGGAGGTAGTGTCTGTGCGTCACTGTGCCGCGAAGTTACAATCTGGAAGAGTGCACGTCAAGGTTGCACAGGCCAACGCATCGCTGTCCAAAGTGACAGTGTAGTTAGTGACACGTGACATCCGCACGACCATAAATCCAGCTTAAGACTACTAACTTCAGGTGTCTTCCGAGGAAATGTACCTGACTGCTCTGCTTCTGGATGGTTTGCTGCTGACTTGTGGGTGGTGAAATCTTTGGTGAGCCAGAGGTGGACGAATGTCTGAACTTGGCCTGGGATCGCTGAGCAGGAGAGCTGGAACTACTGCTGGAAGTCTAAGAAGGGGATTAATAAACACGAAGTAGAAAGACATAAAGAAGAAAGTGAATTTAAAAGTTCAAAAGCAAAACATATTTATAATTCAAGCAGAAATTTACGATCAGTTAGTAAGAGTGAAATCATAGTGTGAGTGTCAATTTAAGAAAAAACACACACAAAGACTGGAAAATGTTCGCATATACTGAGGTTTTATGAAAATAGAAGGTTAAAGGAACAACACCTGACAGTCCAAGTAATATTTCAGATCCAAGCAGTTGCACAAAGCAGAATAAACAAAACTCCACACACAGGACTGATATGTGCATTGCAAGCTTGCTACATTTATTTCTTACAGTTGGTATTGTTTTAGTGGAAAATAGTGTGAAACCAAATCTGGCTAATTCTCCATCCTGTTGACTTATTTAGTCATTGCATGTACTGTGATTTAAAGACATGGCCCTATGGTGTAAGCACTTAAAAGGGGCATGAGAGGACTTTCAGGTTCAGTGTTCAAGCTGAAGGTAACACTGTCACCTTATAATTGAGTGGACAATACACTCAGCCTTCTGAGCCACAAACACAGATGCTTCACATCTTGGGTGTGACTAATTTTACATCAGAATGGGATTCATTAACCTCTGACTATGGTATCACTAAAAACACATTTATCTATTCCCAGACAATCAGAGTAGAGATCCCACCACCAGCCCCATACCAGTGAAGCAAGTACGCTATACAAGGGAGGAACATCAGACCTGTTTCTTGGTGGATGTTTTCATCTTGCCATGTGGATGCTGTGCTTTGGCCCTTTTACTTTGAGGCAGATTTGGATCCTTCAGAATTTGAGAGGCTGGCCTCTTGGATGGACTTTGTTCCCTTTCTCGTTTAACATTGTCATGAAGTTGAGCTCTATCACTGGAGTCTAAGGAAGGATCAGGGGACTGAGGGGATGAACATCCAATCGAGGAAGATGAGAGGGAGGAAGTTATACTGTCCACACTGATTTCCAACTGTTCAATGGACTCTTGTACATTGTCACAAAATGCAGTCTTACAGAGATCTTGGCTAGTTGTCTTGGAAAGTCTAGGAGAGGTTATGCCTCTGTTACAAGTATTGGCTTTACTCAAGTCTGCTTCCTGCCATTTGGTGTTACTGATCTCAAACCTCTTGATTTCCTTTGATTGTTTCTTGGTTTCTCTCCTAGGTTTGATGTCTGATGTTATCACCTGTTCTTCCTCATGGACAACAATCTCAAGAGTTTTCTTTTCTGTTTTGGTTGTTCCTGTTCGAATGGCCTGGCTAATTTGAGCCAGTTTATTTTTTGAGAATTTAAATTTGAATTTCCTTTTTGTGTCTGTCTTTCTGAGGGAATCTGGTTTACCTTGCTCTTGGTTATCAAACACTGGGCCATTATCTGTTTTTGCAATACCAGTCATTTCCAATTTCTGCTCCCCTTCCTCTTGCCTCAATCCCTCTTCATCTAGAAGAATCTGATCCTCTTCATATTCAAATATAGTTGACAGACGCTTGTAGGCAGTCTGAATGTCCATAGGCTCATTTAAGAAAACAATGACAGGTGCCTTGTTAAAGTCACTGTGGTCTTCAAAGCCATGGTTCTCATAAGCCAGGTTGATGGTATCCCCATTCTCAGTCTGTATCTCTGAGTCATTCATCTTATTTAGATTTTCCTCTTTGGACTGAGTTCTGGGTTTGGTCTTTGATAATCGAAGGCTGATTTTCTTTGCTGGAGGTGGTGGAGGGGGAGGTCCCTCATCGTTGCAGTTCTCCGGGCTAAGGCTGCATCCATCCTCATCTGTGTATAGAATTCGATCTATGGATCCCTGCATTGCTGCATTTTGGATTTCCTGTTTGCTGCTGTGGTTGTAAATGAGGTGAGGTTTTATGGTGGATGGAGACCCTAGATCTTGATGTGTTCTGGGGGACTTCTCTTGTGACCCTGGTGATAATGGTGCAGAGTAATCCTCTGTGGTGTTTGCTTTTTGTTCAGTTACAACCACTGTCAAATTAGACTTCTTCTCAGCAAGTGATTGATTGACAGCCTTTTCATTTGTCTTATCAGGACTTCCAATACCATGTGCTTGTTTGTATTCTTTCTGCGGAGTTACAACTGCTGTATACTTGACCTTTTCTGTATCTACCACAGTTGTAGAAGACATGTCCTTCATCTGATTAGGACTCACAGTATTAACAGGAGGAGCCTTTACATCCTGTGAAGTTGACACTAACTTATCTGTTGGCTTTATGGTGGGATTTAGTGCTTCATTTCCTTCATTAACAATGTGGACATCTTGTAAAGCAGGTGCTGGTACCTCCAACTTTACTGCTGGGGCACAACTTAAGATAACAACTTCATTGCTATCAGGATCCACAGGTTCTTCCCCAGCATCACAGGGGTCTTTACATTCAACTGTTGTGGATTTACCAGGGCAGATCTCTGCAATTGCTGGGCATGGAACAGACTTATGGACAGATGTTAGCAGCGCTGGAGGATTCGGAATCACCACCTGTGGTTTTGAAGATGTACTTCCCACTCCTTTAGTTTTTCCAATAAATAGACTTTCATGTGATGTATCAACAGTCACCTAAAATAGAAATGGTAAGACCAAAGACTTTACCATATTGAGATTAAGAAGAAATATTCTTGATTTTTACTCAAAATTGAAAATCACTGTTACTTACAATATTTGAAGGGTAAACCCATTCACCAAAAGTAAAACATTAATATTAGGATATAAATAAACTCAGGTGAACACAGTCATGATTTATACATCACTGCAACATTTTTCTTATGCTTTTACGATGTTTGAATTCACCTTAAGTATAATACTAATGTTGGGATCTTAATGAACAAATCCATGGTTACATGACTCCAGTGTCATCACTGCTACATTTCTAATTTGTATTTTGATTTCACATGCCAACCTTCTATACAAAAAGTTTTCTTCTTTGAATGAATAGAAAAATTTGTAGACTACAACTGCACTTGGCTGTTGAGGGAAAACTAGTAAATAGGAGAGTTTTCATGGTAAGTGTGATGATGCTTAATGTCCCTGACAGCCTCTGTGATCTTACTGACACATAGCTTAACAGTTTCTTTAAGATGTAATGAACGCAGCAGATGGACAGAATACTCGGTCTTTATGCATATAACATAGAGCATGACTGGGCCATAAAGCTTTACCTTCATATTTCATATTAAACAAAACCTGAAAATCTATTAAACTTGCCTTGTTATTTCAGACATCAAATGAAAATCATATTGAAAACATAACGTGCATGTACTTGAAAACCCTCGACCTGACTGATTTAATGTCACCAAGTGGCCTGACTTATCACTGCATGCCAAAGTTTTTGGACAGACGGACAACCAACTGATGACAATACCCTGCGGCCAGTGTGGCTGAGAGTAAAAAAACCCACTGATTTCAAGACAAGAGAACTTTCACTCATTTTAGTTTTTAAGAACAATTTCTTCAGGTTTCGATGTCTAGCCATTATAGTTATGTTATGAAATTAAGTTGATCAGATAATATGTTAAATATGTTGTGTTCACACTGTCTGGAAAGTAATACGCTACAAGTAAATCATTTTTATTTCATTGCTTTCTTATGTAAATGGCATTTTCCATGTTTAAACATCTTCATGTCAAAGGTCAATATCATGTTCTCTATATTCCCTACCTCAACAGGAGGTAATTCTGTACTTCACATAGCTGTGTGCTTACAGGGTCATTTCAGATGGTCACTTTATGTTTCATCAGAGTATAAAGCAATTTCATAATCTGGATGAATAATCACTTTATATGTAATAAGGCCATGCTTGTGGTTTTCATCTGAATAGTTTTATGCCCGGAACCTGGTAATAATATCACTGTATTCCAAGATGACAGCATCAGACAACGTAATCATTATTTATTTAGTCTTAGACATAACTGAATATGAACCACCTGAACCCACACTCACCAGAAAAAAAGACATTCATCCAAAAATGGATGAAGTCAAATTTGCAGAACACGCGCCCTAACAAGGCCTGGCTTTGATTATTACAATATAATTTCACACAAAATGTTTGTTTGCTTTACTTAACTTACACTTGCATAGTTTGGTGTTCAACAAACATTTTTCATTCAATACTTTGGATGTTCTATTGCTAGATTTGTGAAATGCTCTGTTTCATATTCTGAACACACAGATTATTTGATTTACATAATAGCCATCTTGTTGAATAACTCAACTATTTTCTTTATTTTGAGTTATCAGGTGAATTTTTGTGTTGTCGTGTCTCTTAAAATATTCTTGTCCTGTAACATCTTGCTATCTGTCATGTTTTCAACTTGTTTTGTCTTTTCTAATGCTTTTATTTCTTTCTTTTATAGGGGTTTGTCTTGTTGCAAACTTGCATCTTTTTTGTCTTTATACCATTAAGTTGCTTTCACCATGTTGCATCGTTTTCATCAAATTTTGCCTTTAAATGTGAAAAAAGAAATTACAGTTATGGTGATGATTATGAACATGGATTGATTTATTTTTTTAACCATTACAACATTAATGGCCATCACATATCACTTGATCCTAATAACAACAATTAACAGCGTTATTACAGCAGAGCAGCAGCGTGTTAATTAGTTAATAAAAAGGCTGTTGTGTTAGAGACAGAAAACATTCACTACAAACCAGAAATGAAGTGTGAAAACAAAACTAGGATTAATCTACAGATTTCCATTTACTCTAATGAGTTGTGTATGTATGCTATTATTGATATGCATGTATGTTTATAATGTATGGATCTTCTATAATTAGGGAGAAATGCATAAATACAGTGTTATCAGCTTGATAATATACATCTTTACATTCACTGTTAATGCAAGTTTCAATCATTAATGATTAGTACAATTTTTAGAGGTTTTTGGGTTTACCTTAGGGTCACAGTCTCTGCTCTGAAACACCTGACAGGGGCACAGTCACAATCACATCACACCTACAATCCATTTTATCCAGACATTCATGTGCACATATGTAGGAGAAACACTTTCTATTCTCCAAAAGTGTTAAAGTGTCAAATTCTGTGTACCCCCAGCCACACCACATTCAAACAGTGGAGGAAACAGAACTTGCATGTTTGTTGTGTGTTGTATGTCTTTCTTGACACAACAAACTACTGTAATTTTGATTGATAAATAACATTAGCTACAGTACTGAGCAAAAGTCCTTGGCCAACATTAAGTTTGTTGGTTTACCAAGTTATAATAACGACACATATACATTTCCTTCTGTATTTATTGCATTAAAAACAAAAGTGTTAAGGAAAAAACTGCTCCTATAAACCAAAGAGGTGGCATTTAGTGTGACCTCTCTTTGCACTTATGTATTTGATCCTTTTGTTCAGGCAATATAGGATTTATTGTAATATTTTTTCTGAGATTTTACAACAAGTTTCATTCAACATGTCAGATGTTTCAAACTGTTAGTGGTGCATCTTGTTATGGGATCAGTGAAATACTGACTGTAACCTTTAGCACACATTTAGTTTAGTTTTTTGTGCTGTACACATATTTCCTGTATTTTCTTGTTGCATTTGAAGAACAGAGAATGAGAAATAAATATTTATACTTATTTCAACCCTGCAAAAATGACAAAAGCTAAAGGTGGCCTGAGACTTTTGCCCAGTACTGTATGTAGGCTATGTTAAATGAGAGATGATCCAGTTATTGTGAAAACAAGTCACTTGTATTCTGTATATAGCATATGATTTCTGTATTCTATATATGTAACCAGGGCGCGATTTGTAGGAGTGGGGGAGATCAACCCCCCCTCTGTTTTTTAAATCCCTGAATGAATTTTATCCTCGGGGGGGACAACCCCATCAATGATTATAAACCAATTTAAATAACAGGCAGGTTGTGACTGAGTTTTCTTACACTTATAGTCTACATTGCTGACACTAACTTTCACCCGAACTGAACTGTCAGCAGTCTCGGAATTCGCGAACATCCTCATCATGGTCGCCTTAATGGACAGGCTTACCTGGGCTGAAGCCCAGGGGCCCAATGAGTTTGGGGGCCTTTCATTTTTGGGACAGGAAGAAAGGCCAGTGTCCAATGCTAAGGAGTAAAACTGCTGTGGCACCTCCAACTCCAACTCCAACTCCAGCCATGCTGTGCACTACAGTGCATCAGTATACGATAGTGCGCGCTGAGCCCAGTGACAGCTCAGGGTTTGAACTGTTCATCATGGATGTGTGCATGTCTTTGGCTGGCGGGGTGAGTATCGACATGAAGGGACACTGGAGTGAAACATTCATTCATTGCTCAGTCAGTGTTACCTTTGCTATCTGACTCTGAGACTGGTGAGTTTGTGGTTATGCAGGGAATGAAACTTGGCTTTGTTCGTGTGCCGTGACAAAATGTGGTCTTAGACTGACCTGGTTAAGGGTGTTTCTCCAGTTGGCGTTCACCCTGTTTTACCTTTAGAGGGAGTGCAGTTTGGTCTACTGCCCCACCACTGCCTGTTGTTGTAGCCAAACCTCTAACTACAGAAGTGTTCTGCCAGAGCTCTGTTGACCTCAGTCCAGTCTGCGCAGTGA
>JAPQRP010000011.1:24346563-24364084 GCA_037367295.1 Apogon hyalosoma | reverse complement strand
CCCCCAGACAAATACACCTCGATGAAAACATAACCTCCTTGGCAGACATAACCAGGACCTTGTAACTAATAACTACAAAAGTATTGGTTGTATCAATAAGTTGTTTTCACCTGTCTGATCCTTGACCTAAAATACTTAAGTACTCCAAAAGACAAAAGCTAGATTTGTCCAGTTTTTCAGTTATAAAGCAGATACACATACACACATGCATGCACACAGAGGTCACTTAGCTTTTTCATATAGATGGGAGAAGAAAAAAGATTTTAAAAATTAATAAAAAATGTGAACTTTGACTTGCTTTTCCCAATCACATCTATTCTGGGTCACTGGCAAACTATAAACCCAATTTGGCATGAATTCAACCAATAATTTTGCTGCTACAGACATATGAAATTTTGCCCATTATAAATAAATGGGGAAAAAAAAGATTTTAAAAATTCATTAAAAAAAAAGAACTTTGACCTACTTTTCCCAAAATGTAATCAGATCTATTCTGGGTCACTGGAAATCTATAAATCCAAATTTGGTATGAATTCAATTAATAGTTTTGCTGCTAAGGAGTTAACAAAGAAACAAAAAACAAAACCACAAACTGAACCAAAAACAGTACCCCTTACCTCACCTTCAGGGGGCAGGGTAACAATGTCCCCCTGCCTCCTGAAGGGGAGGCAGAGTAATAATAATAATAATAATCTATAGTGCTTTTCAAGGAACCCAAAGTGTTTTACATTATTGATCTATTATTCATTCACTCTCACACTGGTGGTGAGCTACGTTTTTAGCCACAGATGCCTGGGGCAGGTTGATGGAAGCGTGGCTGCCACTTTGTGCCAAACGGGCCCTCCAACCACCATCAAACACTGGAGACAAGGTGGGTGAAGTGTCTTGCCCAAGGACACAACAGCACATCACTAGGACAAAGCAGGATTTGAACTCCCAACCCTTCAGTTATTGGACAACCCACTCTACCTCCTGAGCCATAGCCACCCAACTTAACAGAACATCGACAGAATTCTGTGAGAAAGACTGCTGTGTAAGCTATGCATGACAGAACAAAAATACAGATGATCAGTGACTAAAACAAACAAGAAAAGCTGCTTTTAAAGCAAAAGCCATCTTGTGTTCAGGCTCTGGAGTTCCTCTGCAGGAACTCCAATCATGTGTGCTGTCATGAACAAGGTGAACTAAAATATGTGACATTCCACATGCTTTCCACAAAGACCCTAGAACAAGCCAACGTTCCATAAATCACACCGATACAGTACTCAGCATGACCCTGCCTGTTTGTGTGGTCCAATCTCAGTTGCCCAGTTACACACTCTAACTGCCAGACTGGTCCTGTGAACAGCAACTGTCACTGCACATGGCCCCCACTTCTGTTTTCCTCATTCATATCAGCAGCTGCTCTGATCTTTGCTATTCAAGAAGTTCATCTGGGATGTTTTGCTGAGTCTGTCTGAATGAGCTGCATCTTTTCTTAGAATGTCTTTTATCATTCCACCCACAAAAAATGGTTTAAACTTGTATGTAAATGTGAAGGATCTGGGTGGTCAGGCAGTCAGTTATACTTTTATATGTAGAACTGGGTGAGTTCTGCAGGTACTATTTAAAAATGTTCTATTTTTTTTTCTGTGCAACATGTTGAGACTCTGAAGGTTTTCTTCCAAATGACAAAAAGCACAACCTCTTATTAATTTCCAACACATTTTCTGCTGTTTGTGACTTACCTCAGCATGAATGCTTTCAGTAATCCTGTGTGTGCACAAAGGTGCAGGGCTGCTTATAATTCCAATTCATGTCTTGATTTAAAAAAGCTGTTAATCTCTGAACTTATACAGAGCTGGCGTGTCATAACACATAAACCGTCGCAAGCCTGACAGTCTGACATGAAATAAAGCCTGCAGTGTAACGTCCAGACCAGTTACACAAGAAGAGCAGGCTGTCAATCAAATTATTGTTCCAGCAGAAATTGAGTTGACACAGATTCCTCTTAACAACAAAATATGCCTCTAACTCTGAGTCAGCTCAGAGTCTCTTCTGCTTTCAAGCAGCATCTCCTCTCAGCACACACACTGTAACCTCCATAAAAGTCCAGTGTGAGCTCTTGTTTAGTTGTATGTACATGTTTCATTTAAGTTTATTTAAAAAATGACTAATTCCTTTGGCTTCTAGGTGATCAGATCATGGCTATGTCTAAACTTGGTATCCTCTTTTCAGGGGCTTTGCACAGATCGTGTCATTAAAAAGTGTCAGCACTGTTCCCCAAATTGCATTTACAGCAGTGTTAATGATGGTTCCATTGCAAGTGATTTAAGTCTGTTCATAATGACTTGATAATGTTGTAATGACTTAATGATTTAAGACTTATTCCATTGTAACTTGCAGGGGGTTGTGTAACAGGGATTTTCCATCACTAATGAAATATAGTCATGATAGAGACAAGTTGAGTATGTCCTGTTCATACCAACATATTTTGGTATCAAATAATATTTTTGCCCTCTACTTCAATGCCATACATAATTTGTCAGGGGTATAGTTGACAAGGTCAAAGCTAGTTTTTCTCCTTGACTAGCTTTGACTAGTGTTTAGCAGTAACTCCAGGTGAATCCAGAGGAAACTCCTGAGGACCAGGACAAGCCTGTGGAGAATCGAACAACAAAGGGATGGACAAAGAGGTTACATTCCTTAAATATTATAATACTGCCACTTTTTAAAAGCATTTTCATCCTCTAAGTGTGTTAACAGAAATGTAGGTCTGTATTTAAACAAAGAAAAATACGAAAACATATCAACCTTTGCATTTAAACATTTCTGAATTCACAAGGTGCACTTGACTGTAGCATATAACATATTTCAAAGTCCAGGATACTTCCTTTGTATGAATAAACCCCAATCTAGTGGTTTGCTAACAGTTACTATTTGGTGAAAAAAAAAAATACACTGACCCTGACAGGTGTATTTGATTCAATTCAGATGAATACAAAAAAGTTTTTTGCTCGTTTGAAGTGGTTTTTGCCACTTTTCTCCAAGGAGTAAATGTGCATAGTGGGAATGGCAACATCTATCAAATAAATTCTGATGTAGCAAAAATTTAACCAATGAGATTGATCTGCTGGTTGCTGTGTCTTCCCAGACACTTTGATAAAATGTGAAAACATGTTTGGGACAACAGATAGCATGGGCTCAAGAGGAGACTGAATTATTCCTCTGTCTCATCCTTTAAAAAAGACACACCATTCATTTTAGATGGTAAACAAATACTGTAACCTCTGTGCCTTTTATACTGTTTAATAGAGCCCTGTGTGTCATTGTTTCTGAGTGGAGTTTGCATTTTTTTTCCCCGTGTTTGTGTGGGTTCTCTCCGGGTACTCCAGCTTCCTCGCACCATCCAAAGACATGCACTGATAGGTTAATTGGTCAACCTAAAATTGCCCATAGATGGGCAAAGTCAAGGGAAGGTTAACATCTGTTAAAAAAAAAAAAAGTATTACAATAACCTACACCAAAGTTATATTTTTGGGTAGTTAGTTACTTATATTTTCAGGAAAATGTATTTTGAAATGAGAAAAAAAATTGTGAAAAAAAAATTCTGGTGTTTTATGTGTGAATGTTTGGAAAGTGACAAAGTTTTCTGCCATCATTCTGGGTTCATTTTATAAACTCTCATAAATAAACTAAATGTATTCCAAATATAGTGATATTTCACTATTATATTATTTATGTCATATTCTAAACACAGTGTTTAAAATGTAAAAATGCATATATCTATGCAAAATACGTTTGAATATAATGTTAATATTATTTGTATGTTGTAAATATTGTACAAAAAAATCTTATATGATATTGATAATTGAAATTAAAAATGTGTTATTTGATATTTACTTTTGTTGTCCATCTGTGATGCTGCCTTTTCAAAACTCTTGCTATTTAGGTATGATAAAATATTTTTTTCCTCTAACCAATTATTAGGTTGTAAAATAGAGGGTTTACGGTATACACTGAATACATTTTAGAATGAAAATGTCATAGGAACTTCACTTTTGAGAACTTTGTAATTCTTGCAAAAAAAAATAGCTGTTAATTTTTTGTCCACCCGTGACACAGTAGTTTTTGATATTTTCATTAAAAAATATTTGAAACAAAATTTTGCCCTTTGAGTATGTTTAAGATGGTATTTAAACTTTCCAATTATGTGCAATATTTGCCTTAAACTTGTTTGGTTCAAAAGTTATGAATCAAAAAGTAGTGGGCCCTTGACCTTGCCCTCACCTCGGCTCTAGCAGCCCCCCCCCCCCAGTGAGACAGTATGTGTGTAATAAGACCAAGACTAAACACAGACTGAGTAGAGTTTTCATCTTTGAGATTGTTGTATTACCTAGCCCTAAGCTGATGTCAAGTGCTCCCGAGAGTAGAGGGCTGAATACAGAAAGTAATTGTGGGCCTGTGAGTTATAGGCTACAGTGGATTTAAGCAGTAATTGTTCCCAGACCAGAGGGTTTTTGTCAATTTTGACATATTTATGTGGCTGACTATACAGTGGTGGAAAAAAGTTTTTGGATGCCTCATGCATTTGTAATATATTACATTAAGAATCCCTCTTTAGTCATTGAATTCTATCCAGTATTGTTCCATTTTCCAAACCCACATGCCCCCTTCTGTATGTGCGCTGTTCTGTCAAGGCCAAAACTGGATGTTTCAGCAGATAATGAAACACATCCAGGACATGACATGATGAAACTGTCAAGAATTTAGTTTTGTTATTTTTTCTTAGTAACAATTAACAAAAAAATGCATTTGTTTGTGTCTGTTTGATGCAGCCACACCTTCTCAAACACAAAAAAGATTTTTAAGCAAATATTTCATGATAATATTTCAGATTGTGTAAAATTTTAAGGGTGTCCGAAAACTTTTTTCCACCACTGTACAACCAGGAAATATTAAGTTTGCAGTATAGTATCAAGTTTACACTGGAAACTTGATAACATAGCCCTGTATTTTTAACAACTTTTTCTGTTCCTCTGTATCATGTACATTTCCCAGAGCTGCATGATGCTTGAATCCTATATCAGACAAAAATGGGACAAAATTCCAGCATAGGGTCTCCTCAGATACAAGAGGTTTACATTTACTGTTAAAGGAAGAGGGGATGCTACATGATGGTAAACAAAGCCGTGTCACAACTTTTTTGAGACATGTCACTGCCATCAGTTGCCTTATTTAATTATATATTTTATTCTATGTAAAATATGTAACAAGACAAAAACTAGAAAATGAGATGAAAACACGATTAGTGATCATTTTGTTCATTTTCTTTATTTCTAAGTTCATTTACACACACAGTTTTTTTTTTTTTTTTTGGTAAGTATTTTACTCTGTGAGGCATCATTCACTTCCATCTGAATAGCAGAGGTTTTCATCAGGTCAACTTTAGATGGGAAGCTACAAGTTGTGTTAATCATTCCACCAAGACTCATGTTTGGCACAAGGATCTACAGAGCTGCATGTGTTCACAACCCTCCTCAGGGAGCTGTGTGTGTTGAAGATAACATGGGGGAGTGAGCAGATGGACAGACAGAAAT
Organism: Apogon hyalosoma; assembly: GCA_037367295.1. NCBI lineage: Eukaryota > Metazoa > Chordata > Actinopteri > Kurtiformes > Apogonidae > Apogon > Apogon hyalosoma. The sequence continues at coordinate 24,358,505 of JAPQRP010000011.1, read as the reverse complement.
TCCACATGCTAATTAGTCTGTAGGCCACTGAGAAATAAACAGAGGGGTGGAGATAGTCGTGGAGGCATTTTTCTGTCAACTATCTTATCCGTCAGACTAATGTGGTTTTCCTGCCATGTTTTGACTGCACCAAACCCCATAACTGATAAACATGTCTTTGTCATGTTTACCACTAGCATTTTTACAGAAATTTCAAAAGTCCATGATTGGAATTTTTCTTCCTATCACTATCAGTATAAACCGTCATCAAAGTAATGTTATACCCAATGAATTAGTGCTTTAAATTTATCTGCTCCTGCCAATGATATACAAACTCTGTAGTTTTAACATAACGCTCTTTTAGGTGACACTGTTAGGTGCCATTGTCTATTATTATACTAATGGCACACAACTACATCTATCTATGAAACCAGACAAAACAGACAGATAGAAATGTACAAAAATAAAGGATTGACCTACATTTTTTATGTCAACCTATGAAAAATTCTTGGGACTTTGATACAGAGACTGCTTCATCTGGAGACATCAGTCCAACTTAATCATTTCAAAGCTTTCATTATCAAGCATGTCCACACATAGCACACAGACTTTCCACTCTTTTCTAACGACTTTGGTGAAGACAACATCTACAAATTGTACACTTTACTTTGACAGCCAGAGAGAAGGATGTTGAGGTTTGCAAGAAGGATGTGAGAGTGGTACCATGGCAATGTTATATTCTGCTGTTTATTTTATGAATGTTATATTAGGAATTTTCTTTCAATTGTTGACACAATCAACACAGGTCTGTAGCAGATTATGGGTTCCATCCCTAAGTTTGGGAAAGGCAAGTCTATTCTAAACATGAGTCATCAGCAAGGACGGGCAGAAACCCTCAGAGGGGCAAGTGTTCAAATTTTCAAAAGAGCTATATGGAGTAAAATTTTAAAACACTATAACTTCTAGTCTACCTGTTGGATTATTCTGTTTAAAGCATAAAACCAGAACCACTACAATCAGTGCCACTTAGTAAAACCAGCTATATTTAAACTGTCAATTCCATCTCAACATGTCTCAAGGGTCTATCTGGGTCAGTGGTCATTTAACACTACTTGAGAGTCATAGGGATGCTCTGTGGGTGTGTGTTACTGTGCATGTGCAAAATCATGAATACCTCAGTAGTGAAATGTAATATATTGACATTTGGTCAATATACAAATGATGAACAAGTTGCAAACATGCTCTGATTGCTAATCTAATAGTAATAAATATATATTATATTAATAATTTTAGTAATGTTAAAGTAATGAGGAAAGGTTAACACAGAAAAGGTATTAAAAGGGTCGATGGGGATCAAGAACAGTAACACATCCCATCAGCTACTCAGCTTGCTCTAATATAACTAAAATATTCCTCTATAAACACCCAACAGTGTCTCTGTGCCATTAAACCCTGGAGCTGCAGTTCATAATATTCTGCCAGTTTTAAATGCTGTGCACTGGATTGTCCTCATTTACACTGCGTGAATAAAGAAGAAAATGTGAATCTGACAGTAACCTTCATATTCATGGAATATGTTGGTGGACTCACTCACTGACACAAAGCCACAGAATGTCCATGGAGTGTTCAAAGAGCTCTGTTACTGACACAATACTGCAAAGTTTGTCTAGTGAAAAGATTAATTATATGTACATAACAATGCCCCAAACCCAAAAACCAAGCTTCTTCTTCTACTTCTTTGTCTTATTATTATTTTTTTTTTATTAAATCTTTTTATTTATTAGTCATTTATATATCCAAACTAATATAATAATAAAAAAGAAAAAAAGACAGGGTAGCAGGTAGGTTCCTGCCACTCCTTTCCCTCCTCTACATGTGCTTGGTTGTCAGTATTCCAGTGCAACAAATACACATTCATCAGTAGCATTACAACTGCCTTTCCAACCATATTTCAATGCATGTTTCACATAGCAAATAACATAGCTTACATGTTTAACAACCCGACTCATCATCATGCGTGTTTAAAGTGTCCTGCAGTGTTTCCAGCCTGTTTGTGATTAGTCATGGGGGTTTTATAATTATGGGTCATAAACAGGGTAACATGTTACTGATTGTCCTGGAGATAAATAGATCATTTAAGGGGAACATCATGTTTGCTGCAGCTTTGTTGAACGTGTTTCTGCTCAAATCAGTCCAAGACACACAGACAGCCTCCCAGTGTGACAGACAAGCTGAGCAACAGGGTCATGTGCAGTACTCAGCCATAACAACTTGCCGACGGGAAAACCTCAACAGATACTACCACCCAACAAGACTGAGGACACAAACAGTGATCAGACAGATAAAACACTGATCTAACCTTAGTTTTTAAACACTCCAGACTGGATCAATACTCCAGATCTGTGAATGAAAAATCCTCACCAAAATAACAAAATGTATTTGTTGTGTGTGTGTTAAACTACTTTTTTCTTTAATTCTTCCAATTTTTCACAAACCTGAGAACAGGTGGAGCAGAGCTGTTGTCCAGCCCAAGACCAGGGAAGGGAAAGGACATTTGAAAAACAGTTGAGAAAGCAGTGACAAAACATTCTGACTTGTATTTCAATGTAGATTGTATGAATGCGATACATTTTATGTTTTGTCTGGTTTCATTCATTTATTCATTCATCTTCTGAACTGCTTAGTCCTTGGGAGGGTCATAGGGGTGCTGGAACCTATCCCAGCTACCAATGGGCAGAGGTGGGGTACACCCTGGATGTGTCGCCAGTTCATCACAGGGTTGACATACAGAGATGAACAACCAATCACTCACATTCACACCTATGGGCAATTTAGATTAACCAATTAACCTAACAGTGCGTGTCTTTGGATGGTGGGAGGAAGCCTGAGTCCCTGGAGAGATACAGGGAGAACATGCAAACGCCACACAGAAAAGTCCCCCCATTGGCTGGTGTTGGAATCGAACCTTGCTGTGAGGCACTGCATCACTGTGTTGCCCACAGATAATTTCATTTCATTTTACAAACAACCTGACATTCAAGCTATAACAGATTCAAGAAAAAAAAATGAAGAAATGCAATTCAGGATTAGTAGTCATTTTAAACTGGTCATGTGAACACTGATATTTTTCTTTACATTTGTTCCTCTTGTCAACATGTAAACAATGTTTTAACCCTTATACCTCCCTCAAAAAAAATCCTCTGGTGACCCTCATGGACAAAAATGTCCATGCACAAAAAAATACCATAAAATCATCATATATCAACATTTTTTCTTGCTTTTTTAAAAAATAAATTTCGTAAACAACTTCCCTCCTGCTCAAAACTACCTAACATTCAATATTTGTCAGGATTTTAACCCATTAAATGACAGTTTAATAGTTTGAATTCTGAGTGATTTATTACCAAAAAAACACAAAAAATTGAATATTTTCCATAAAATAAATAGTAGCTGGATGAAACATTGGTGGTTATTAGAGCCTTGGATAGGTTAAAGATTAGCAGCCAAATTGATGTGACTGCATAACTATTTTTCCTGTAATGTCAAATACTCCCTCTGGTCACCCTCATGGACAAAAATGTCCACGCACAAAAAACAACTACAAAATCATCATACTTTTTTTTTTTTTTTTTTATAAATCTCTTAAACAACTTCCCTCCTGCTCAAGACTACCAAACATTCAATATTTTTCAGGATTTTAACCCATTAAATGCCAGTTTAATAATTTCAATTCTGAGTGATTTATTACAAGAAAACACAAAAAATGGAATATTTTCCACAAAATAAATAGTAGGAAATAATGTGATTTGTTTGTGTGTGTGTGTGTGTGTGTGTGTGCGTGTGTAAAATAGTTTCTAAAATCAACATCTGATTCATTAGTGTGAACATTTACTGTGTAAACTGTAACATCTGTGAAAGCTTCAACAACAAAACAGACACAACAAAATAAATGAAAAACAGAATTAACCGATTAGAAACAAACATACAGACCTGGAATATGGGATGGGTGTGTGTATGTGTGTGCAAAATGCATCATGGGAAAATAAAACACATCCAAGAGTAAAAGATGCTGGATTTCAAAACTATAACTAAAAAAAAAAAAAAAATTCTGGCAAATTTCATGCCAAAAGCTGTAACACAGCCAAAATGATCAACAAATGGAAAAAAAAAAAAAAAAAGAGAAAAATTGACAAAAATTCCCGAGGGAGGCATAAGGGTTAAGTTGAAAAAAAAAAAAAGTTATTTCTTGTGTATTTTCACTTTCCAAAGTGAAGTTGTACTGGAAAAATGGAGATGTTGCAGTTCATATTGCACTTACATAAGTGTAACACGAGCTGAAGAGGAGACTGAAGCATGTAAAAAAGGACTACAAAAACCATGCAGAAAGGAAGCTGCAGCACAACATCAGAGAGCTGTGGTAGAGACTTAATACCATCACTGACTACAAGACAAGGACTACCCAGGCAACAGTGGGTGATGTGGACAATGAACACCAGTTCTTCAACAGGTTTGACACTGCCACAGGTGGCACAGCTAAGCCACACCCACACGGCCAGAGCCACACAGACTCCATCCACTTCAGCAGCAGCTCCATCGTCATACTGTTGTTCCTCCAGCTTCGGATCATACCTTCCTCCTCCACCATCTCCTTCACAACTGTTCATCCCTGCCACAGCACCAACATCCACTACCATACCAGGAACCCCTATGCTGTTTGTCATAGTAGCAGGAGTGCAGATGGAACTGCAGAAACTGTCCTGGGAAAGCAGCTGGTCCAGATGGTGTATGTTCAAGGCTTCTTAAGTAAAGTGCTGTTCAAGTGTGTAAACTTCTCCAAAAGATCCTCAACCTGAGTCTATAGTTAGGGAGGATTCCACCTCTGTGGCCCTACCATTACACATCATTAAAAGGACCTGACTGAAAATACGGTGGTGGATTTCAGAAAGGCTGAGGTCTTTGAATGTCTGCCCAAAGATGCTGCACATGTTTTACCAGTCAATTGTTGCCAGTGCACTCATCTATGCTGCTGTCTGCTGAGGAGGCAGCATCAAATAAAAGGATACAAAACAGCTGGTGAAAAAAAAAGCTGGTTCTGTTTTTGGAGAAATGCTAGACACCCAGGTTATTGTAGTGGTGAGATGTGCCTCAGTAAGGCACAGGACACTAAGGCATAACCTTGAGATGCAGGACTGAGAGGTACAGAAGAGCCTTCATGCAGACTGCTATCATGGACATTTGAGTCATGGACTCAATTATTGATTTATTCTGTGTTTATATGATTTCATTTCTTTCTTTTTATTGAGCTGATGAAAACAGTGAATTTCCCCCGGGGGTCAATTCATTTCATCTGTATTAGTGTCTTCCAGTGTCATTTGACTCAGTACAGATGAGTTCCTTGGGTCATCCACTGCATCCACAGCAAGATCCCCTAAAACCCAGCCCAGCTTCCAAGTAAACTGTTCTAATAACTGAATATCTAATTATCTATATCTAAATATCTAAACTTAATAATATAGGTTATTCTGAGTTGTGGGATAACAGAGGTGAAAAATTACTGTGTTTCCTTGTTATATTCTTATTACTGATTATTCTGATGAAATTGCTCTAATTTGTTATGGCCTTTGTATGTCCTGCAGTATGATTATTCTTTGTATCAAGAAGATGATATTCTCGCATTAAGATGTCATCATTATCAAAATGTTACCCTGTATGTTAAATGCCATCCTGCCTGTAAACTGTCATCATTTTCAAATGTCTAATGTATGCAGCAAGAGCCTGACAGAGCAACTTTTGGATATGAAGGTGTCTTTCTTTTGGATGGTCAACAGAGATCTCTCCTCACATCCCAACTGTCCTTTGGTTGCTGTGTGAGCTCTTATCTGTACAACATAAGGCCTTGAAATAAACTAAGCATTTCTTCTTCAAGTACTTCGTCTCAGAGTGGGGATTTTTTTTTTTTTGTCTTAAAATTCCACAACAGGCCACAGGCAGAATAGGTCTGATGTCTAGAGCTGTATGGAGTGAGTGGAGGCTGAGAAATAAGTGTTAGTGACTGACCCTTCCTTCAGTGTTGGGGGGCCCGGTGTGGCGGCTGAACACATGTGCAGGGTCCTTATGGTAAACCTTCAGACAGGAGTGAGGTGCAATGTTTCTGAAACCAAAAACAAACAGAGCCAAGACATTAACATGAAATTTTGTTTTTACTCCTACCATTTTAACACAAATATCTGTACTTTTACTCCTTTTACATTTTTAAAACAGGCAGGTCAGTGTACTGTTTTCTATTTGATTGAATGTTGAAATGGTTTAATAGTCTTCACAAAGTGTTTGGTCCTAGAGAATTCTGTTGGTGTATGTGAAATGGGTTATTAAAGATAACTTTTGTTATGATTTAGTGCTATAATAAATATGATTTGATTCATATTAATATGATGTTAGATTCATGCAAAAATCTCTTATCATGTTAATGATGACACTAAAATAATTTAAGTCCAAAAGATAAGAAAGGGAAAAAGAAAAAAAAAAAAAGGTTTATGGTGATGTTAAAAAAAAAAATTAGGGATGAATGAAGAACTTCAGTTATTCCAAACATCAAAGGTACATAATGCATATAACTGAACTGCTTAATTGTACCACCACTAATAAAAAGTGACAAAGATGCTGACACTAGATGAGGAGGATCTAAATGTTCAGGTGTGGATGTGACACAGGAGTATTTTAGGGACACTTGGAAAAAAAAACACCTATACAAAACTATATGAAGGACTGAAAGGTTTAGTGCTTTTTGTACTGCTTTACCACCTAAAAAGCAATATTATGTTAAAGAGTCAAGATATGGTGATAGCCTGGGCTCAGTTCCTGTCAGAAAAGGAGGAGGCTTGGCAAACACAAACTGAACAGCTAGGTCACATATCTCTGACCGAAGTGCTGATTTTTACATATAAATTTCATGTCGTTGTGTAATGATCTAAAATCATCATACAAGTAGGACGGCTGAAGATGATTTTAAGACAAAAAGTGGAATGATGAGGTGTTTTAATCTATAAAAAAGACACCTGTATTATTGCTAACATTCAAGTGTTTCATTACAATTCAAGGTGCAGGAAATTGATGAAAAAAAAAAAAAAACACCAGAATTTAACACTACAGCTACTAGTTTCCTTCTACAGCCTCTCCTCTTGTTCCAAAATGAAAGACTAAAAACACCATTTCACTTCACTGTGATACAGAGAAGCCACTTTTCCAAGATTCTGTGTTGAGCCATAGAGTGGAACAGTTGAGTCATAACTACCATAAATATTAACTACAGCTACAACTACATGTACTTTACCCTGGTCCTTTTCAGACAGCACTTATGATTAGTCCAAAAGTGTGGAAGAATTCTTGGTTTGCCTTAGACGAATAGAATCAAAATGTGTCAACAAGCAATTATGTCATTTTTTCCCCATGAACTCAACTAACAAGCATTGTAACTTGTTTAAAGAGCATGTCTTAGAATTTAGTAACACTTTGAATCTGAATTAAATGTCCCTCACCTGATGTCCTCAAGACCATAGTAGCCATTCCGGCTAGTATCTTTGATGTAGATGGCCATATTGGGAGACTGCAGCATCTTCATGGTAAGTTGTTGTGGAAAGGCGCTTATGAACATGGCCCGCAGAGTATCCTGACTCATGATTTCTGAGGACATGTAGACCTGCTTAGTCTCTTCCCCATACTGCAGGTACAGCACACCTGGACAGGAAACACAGTCAAGACCTGCTTCAGTCTCTGACAGAGGGCTTACATCCAACAAGTATACACACATTCAATTCATGAGACTCACAGCTCAGTTTTCTGCAGACAGAATGGTCTTCACTACCATGGTTGCTCAGGTTGCATACCCTCTGCTGTTTTGAGACTTACATTATGCTGACTTTAACATTACAAATAATAGTGTCATCTGTGCAATACTGGCAAAATCCATTATAGGTTCAGTTTGTAATATTTATTGACATCTAATGCTAAAGATGCAGATTGCAAGAGACCCCTCCCTCCTTTCCCTATGGTGGCCACAAAGATGCAAAAGGCCTTCATTGGTTGGTTTGTCAGTTTGCTGTTTTAGTTAAAGGGATTTTAAATCTGTTCCATACTCTAACATTATTATTACTGAATCACAATGTTGCATTTATTTTAAATAATCATTATTTCCCGGAGAGAACCCACCATCGAAAGACATGCACTGATAGGTTAATTGGTTAATCTAAAGTGCCCATAGGTGTGAATGTGAGAGTGACTGTTTGTCTCTATACGTCAGCCCTGCAATGAACTGGTGATATGTCCAGGGTGTACCCCACCTTCGCCCATAAGTAGCTGGAATAGGCTCCAGCGACCCCCATGACCCTAGTGAGAGTAAAGTGGGCTCAGAAAATGAATGAATCATTATTTCACATAATCATTATGACAGTATATTGTTGAATCCCGATCTTCTTTTGCTATGATTTCAATGGAGAACTACGGCCGTTTATATTGATTGTGTATCTTGGTCTTACGTTTCCATAATAGGATTTTTTTTTTTTCATTTTAGTTATGTCATATTTCCCATGTTCAGTTTTTATTATTAAAAGCAAACAGAAATATAGTTAATATGCTGCAAAACTGTATGTCAAAAAAGATTTCATTTTCATCTTCAAGTATTAGTATATTAACCACTACTATTCTACAATGATGGCATAAAGTAACTCAAATTAAAGTAATTCAAATTTCATTGTTTTGATGACATTACATTTTAAGTAATGCACCTTAAGACTGGATGTCACCTCCTATAACATTCTGAGTAAAGAACACGGTGCCGACCATTTCCCTATGTAGATAAAACTCATCCTATGTCAAGAAAAACATTACTGATGTTATTTTTCAGGTGATTACAAACTAATGAAAACAATTATGAACAATGTATTACATTTCTGCTATCTTCCTAAATAAATCTTAGACAAGGGACCTGAAACACAGTCAGGATCTAAGGTTTAACCCTGATCCAAATAATAATTTTGTCAATTCTAAGCCATTATCCTATCTAGCTAAAATTATTCTCAATGATACAGTTGTCTGACACTGACTGACTTTCTCATAAGGACGTTTTTGTGAATGCTGCTTGTGACTAACAAAGCTTTTTGAAACCTAAGCATTGAACAACTCTGACTGTCATAGAACTACAGTTGCATGGCAACAGATTCTGTTTAGTTAATAGCAATAATTACCAGCCTGTGGATGTATATGTGTGTCAGTCACAATGCATTTCATATCCATTTGTGTTTAGACTAATCATATATGTAGTAAAGACTGAACAAATTTAATTAAAGGTATTAAGTACAATTAATAGAAATTGCTGAATCAATTCTGTGTAACCTTCCAATTTCATCCAATTACCACAGCTTTTCTGTAAATTACTGCAGTATCCTGTGAGTTTTGCCAGTCATAAGCCACATTTACACAGAGATCCTGGAAAAAAGGTGAGATGGTGATCCCACCTTTTTGCCACCATTGACCAATTTCCACAGCCAAGCCAAAGGAGTAACAGAAGTGAGACAGGTTGGACTTGTACACAGCAGACCTGCATTCTGGAATCAAAGGGGCAGTGATGCAGCGCAGCATATAGTGTGACGTGCAACTTGCATGTCGGAAATACCCTGAGTATAGCGGTGTTGGCTGTCAAAACAGCAATGGAGGACGAATAATGTTAGCATGGATAGTGTCCTCAATCTGAAGTGACAATAGCTCATGGATCTTGGCGTCTTCCCAGTTCAACATCTTTCTGGTTATACTGATATGTTTGTTTATTGAACACAACCCTACACTTTATTTGGGAATACACAATATTTTGTCACTTTGTTAGAATGTTTGTAATCCAACTTTATTGCTAAGATTATATAATACTCTAAAAAGTAAAGCAGTTTCATTCTCATTGGAGCAACTTGTATTTAAAAAATGACATTGGTCAACTATTTCAATATAAAGTTAATTTAATTGTGTCATCATTAGAAAAAACATCTGTTCAGCTCTGTCCCCCCAAATATGGAATCCATTTGGTGTCCTAAACACTTTTAAATCCTTTGGATGTTGGATGTATGAAATTTCAGTCCAACTATGGCAATTATCAAACACTAATTTCTACATGTGTGAGTGTGTTTGTCTGCCTACCTTTCGATCTCTCTTTAGAGTGACTAGTGGAGCGACCTACAGGTAGACTTGCTCTGGCTTTACAGCCCCTGGTAAATGGTACTGCAGTTGGTAGCCCCTCTCCTTTAGACATGGTCACTGCAGCCACAGACTCCTGCTGTGCCAAGCCCAGGACACCTGTACAGCGGGGGCCTTCAGGAGGTTGGGGGTTCCTGGCCTGTATGAGATGAAAAACAGAAAATAAAAATAAGTGATGAAGGGAACAACAGATGCAAAATGGATAACTGTCTGTTCAGGATAGGCCATATAACACAGAGCAGGACATGAGTGTTGCCTGGAAAACAATGTATTTGAGGTCATGGTCAGTCAGATTAATAGGCTGATTCTCAAGTGACTGTTGAGGTTATAAGACAAAAATAAAATGGCTGGAAACACACATAAAAATGACTTCATCTAGGCCAGTGGTCGTGGAAAATGTCAAAGTTTCACATTCTCTCTCCCTCAGTTCGATACACACTGCTGAAGACTCTCTACACCCTACTTTATATAGCAAGACCTCATGACTGAGATGAACCAAAGTTTATACTTCATCTATTTCAGCTTAAACACTTGGAGCTGACATAAATGAAAACATTAAAAGATGGAAAAACAAATTAGTTCCTGTTAAAAACCCACTCCTAAGTGAATGGATATTCATTGGTTGTTGTATGTTGTTCATTCATCATTTGTGCAGACATAATAATTTATAAACTCACTACATACTCATTTACATAGTTGGTTAGAGGGAAACACTGTTTTGTTTTCAAAATTAGGTCAGCAAACAATTAACTCATGTGACTGTAGCGTCTTCCCAGATAATCTGATAAAGTGTGAAAACATATCCATTAGAAAACAAGTCATCACTGTTTAGTAGAGCCATGTGTAGCCTTCTGCTCACACCAAGCACTGTAGTCTATTTGCACCAGACCGCCTTATGGAAACACATATAGTTAGTATTTCTTTTTTTGCAACTTTTCAAAAGTTCACTTGACATTTGCATGTCATGTTATGGACACAGGGCTTGTGTTTTCAACTTCTATGAAAAGATAAAGAGGAAATATTTTTCAAAGTCAAGAAAAGAAAAAAAAACACTATGGCAGTGACTAAAGTCAGCTCAGGAGTAAGACAGTTGCTTGAATTGCTTGTTACAGTTTGCTAAACACCATCAGGCAATAATGTTTTTTTAAACTGAAGCTCATAAAACACAACTGATCATGACTGAACATGTTAATTTTTATAGGAAGAAAATAAAACCAACACATTCTCACTGGAACTTGCAGTAACTCAAACTTGTACTTTATTTGACTATTAAAAAAAGGGGCTGCAGCCACAGCCTAACCAGCTACTGGTATAATATTGAGGACAGGGATAATTACCAGCAGCAGACCCAAAGCTCAGTGTTGGCTGCTGTACTGTTTACACTGTGACTCTTTCTTTCTTGTTTTTTTAGATATGGAAAAACAAAAAAATTAGAAATCAAAGAATCAAACCAATTAGTCTCAATAAAATCTCTTCATTTTGATCCTTTGTGTGATGACCTTGCAGCCTTTGGGCACTAGGGGTCTCTGTCTCAGCTTAATATCTTGCAGGTGAGGCCACGCTAATTAGTCCCACCTGTGTCAGGTGTGGCTCATCTATTTAAGCAGCATGACCTTGCTGTTCAGTCTCTCTCAGCCCAGCCCAGCCCAGCCCAGCCCAGCCCAGCCCAGCCCAGCCCAGCCCAGCTCAGCTCAGCTCAGCTCTGCTCTGCTCTGTTTGTCTGGTTC
>JAPQRP010000011.1:24281944-24297909 GCA_037367295.1 Apogon hyalosoma | reverse complement strand
ATGTCCAGGGTGAACCCCGCCTTCACCCTTAAGTGGCTGGGATAGGCTCCAGCGACCCCCGTGACCCTAGTGAGGATGAAACGGATTCGGAAAATGGATGGATGGATGGAGAGCGGAAAAACATTTTTGCAATCTTTGACAGTTTTTGCAACATTTCGGTGTTTCCATTACCAGTTTTCTGTTGCGCAATTTACATTTTGTGCATTTCTGAGGGTAATGGAAACCCACCTTGTGAGGTGATAGTGCTAACCAGTGCACCAAACAACAAATGATTAAAAAGTAATAATAAAAAACTGCAAAAAATGTCTTTGTAAATGTACATCCATACCTGGCATTCAGACCTACACCACCTTTAGGACAAAGTTTAGATAGTGGTAATGAGGTAATGTGAACAGGTGAAGGTAAACATGATTTGATCCAAAAGAAATGGTCACATCTTTTAGAAGTTGATGAGCCAGTTGTTGATAAATGTGGGAAAAACTATTAAAAGTTTCAAATAACACTTGTCAAAAAAAGATATGGACACTTGAATCTGAATAGATTTCAGTGAACAAAGGGTAAGGACACCTACATTTTTCTTGAATGTGTTGCAGCCAAAATGTGATGAGTGGATGTATATTTACCAATTAAATGAAGCTGACAAAATACAAAATATGACGCATTTATATGCTGTGTCTACCATGACACAGAAAATTTCAGTTCCTTTTCATTTTGTATACTGTTCCAATTTTTTTAAATTTAAAGTCATTTTAAAATATGAAGGCTAACGTTCACTGAGAAAGGCAGGTACATAAAGAGACCATTAGGATCAGACCAGATTCACACTGTTAAGTAACAACCCAAAAGATTTCAATTTTACACGGCTTTTCAAATATCTTTGAGAGCTCATTCCAAACTTGGTTAAATGTAATTCACAATTTCTTAAAATATGAGAAGCATAAAGATCAAACTCACCTACGTTTGACAATGGCATGTTTACCCCCTGGAGGTTTGTCATCATCACTGTCATCGTCTCTATCCGACATCTTATCTCTGAAAGCATACTGTCTGTTGTGGCTGCCCGCAGCCTGCTGGGAACCTGGGTAACAACAAGGCATTAAGTAGTACAAATAAAATCAAATTGTTGATGTATAATTCTTAAAAGGTGCATTATGTAAGATTCACATGTGCATGTATGTGAGGTTTATGTTGGAGACTGTTTTGTACCAAATTATTAAAGAAGTTAGCTTATGTCTTTTGACATTAGATAACTCAATTACTAAGGCCCAGCACCAAATCCATTCTAGGCACCAATTATGCCAAATTTTTAAAAAAAATCATTGAGTACACTGAAATTAACTACAACCCCAATTCCAACAAGGTTGGGATGTTGTGTAAAATGTTAATAGAAAATCATGATTTGCAAGGCTTACAAACCCATCTTTTATTCACAATAGAATAAACATGTATAAACTAAGACAATGTATACTTTGAAAGTAATTATGAATTTGATGGCAGCATCAAGTTAAATTAACAATTTATCTTGTTTGTCTTGCTGAAATATGCAATATGCAACCTTAAAAAAGATGTGTGGATAGGACCATACAGCTCTGGAAAAAAATAAGAGACCACTGCAAAATTATCACTCTCTCTGATTTTACCATTTATAGGTATGTGTTTGAGTAAAACGAACATTTTTGTTTTATTCTCTAAACTGCCGACAACATTTCTCTCAAATTCCAAATAAAAATATTGTCATTTAGAGCATGTATTTGCAGAACACAACACATGGTCAAAATAACAAAAAGATGCAGTGTTTACAGATCTCAAATAATGCAAAGAAAACACGTTCACATTCATTCTAAACAACACAATACTAATGTTTTAACTTAGGAAAAGTTCAGACATCATTATTTGGTGGAATAACCCTGATTTTCAATGACAGTTTTCACATGTCTTTGCTCTCCACCATTGCTGCTAGATGACTTTATGCAGCTCCTGGCATACAAATTCAAATGCACTTGATTTGAAGTCAATCAGACAAATAGTTCCAGAGATATGAACAAAAGAGTGTTTAGTGATTTTAAACTTTTGAGTGGCCCCTTGTGGGCAATCTAGAAATGGTAAATCATCCAAAATCGAATCAGTTCTTCCTCTCCATGATATTGATTGATATGGAAAATTTGGAATTTCTAAACCCAATATTTTTCAAGTTATCACGTTAACACAAAGGATATCTGGCGGTGTCGGGGCCGGTGGCGGCGGTTGGACCAAAAACATAATATCTCCGACACTGCGTTTGGGGATATAATTACATTTACGGTACTAATAGCACTGTTTTTGCCTATTACAAGAAAATGGTGATGGCTACAGTAGTGGTTTTTATATTTCTTCTTAAATAAGACATGGATCAGGTGTTTATTAAGTAGAATAAGGTGTGCTTGTGTTGGAATTTAACAGACACAGGAATAGAATGGCTGTAAGAAATGCAGACATGTTGATTTCATAGAAAATTGCAGTGGTCTTTTAATTTTTTCCAGAGCTGTATGTTGCTGTAAAATCTTTATATACCTTTCAGCAGATATGGTTCCCTACCAGATGTACAAGTGACCCTTTCCAAAGGCACTAATGCACCCACATACCATCAACTTTTGGACTGAACACTGATAACAATCTTACAATCAAACCACATCCATAAATTTAAATTCCAGTTTGTCTGACCACAGAGCAGTGTTCCACTTCACCTCAACCTATTGTAAATTAGCTCTGCATCAGAGGAGATGGCAATGTTTCTGGATCATGTTTGCAACTGGCCGCATGACAGACCCTCAACCTGCTTTTGTGGATGGAACAGTGAACTGCGCATACAGACAATGATCTCTGGGATTCTTGAGCCCAGATAGTGGTCTCCATTAACATCAAATTAGCTATGGTTTAATGGTCCAAAGATCATAGTCATCTAATACTGAGTTTTGGTCTAGTCACTTGCATACAGAAACATCTCCAAATTCTCGAAATCTTCATTACCACATTTTTGTTTATTTTCATTTTTGTGGAATGGTAAACCTTTTTCTATCTTTACTTCTGATTCCATGTGGACTTTTAGCTGGGTATCTAGAAAAACAGATATTTGTTTTTTGCCTTTCATACACAGGAAAACTCTGATTCAGGTCACTGAAAACAGTTATGAAAACTCAGTTTGCTTGCTTGTGCACAGGAACCAGAGTTTTAAGGTATATACACAATTACCGTCAAAATTGTGTATACTGTAATATATGTACATATATTTTGAAAAAGATTTCTCACAAGACCCAATGGTATTGAGTATTCATCACTGCAAACACATATAAATGCACATAAATGTCATCTTGTAAAATAATAGTATTTGGCAACTTTTAACTACACTTCTTTAAATACAGACAAGCACTAGAAAGAAATTGCCAAATTAATATCCATTATGTCTTATTTACTTTAACCCTATGCACCTTTAGTTTAATGTGTTTGTAGTGACACATAATTCATTAATTAATTTCCATATGGATGACAATCTTTCATAAAGGGTGTTGTATATTTAAGTTTTCTGCACTGAGCATACATAAGTAATAGTTCGGTAAACAGACATTAGCAGTTCTTACCTGTCTGCTCAGTCGTGTTATGCTGGGAGGAGGAAGCAGGTCTTTTGCGATCATTCCCACCATCACGTGGCTCATCGGTGTCTCCCTTCAGAGTGTCTAATTTGTCTCCCTTTGCGTCTAATGCACAGTTCAATCCAAATACATCTGTCAGGGCCTCAACTTCATTATTAAGAGGTTTCACGTCTTCTAATTCTGTGTCTCCCTCCTGACCTCCAGTACTTTCAACTGTTCTACCTTCAGAGCATGTTTCAGTGCCTCTGTATGTCTCCACTGCTTCATCTGTTTCTTCAGTACCAGTGTTCCCATCACCAGGGGACAAATCAATGGTCCATCCCTGGGCTGCCCAGTATGTGTACTGCTCCCAGTAATAGTAGTATGTTTCTGCAACATGTTGGTCCCAAGTAGCCTTTGTGTCAGCATCATTCCATGGAGCTGTTCCTGGCTCATCTGTAATGTCTGGATGTTTCTCCAACCAGCGGTTCCACAGTAGAGCTTCACCCTGTTGAGCTTGAGTGTAACCAAAGAAACAAATGACACAGAGAATGACATGTACTTATAAAGACTCAGAAAGGCAAGTAAATGGGCCAGAAATTAATCTATGCTGACAAAACCATTTGGCAAAACTCAACTAGTTTTTGAGAACCACTAAGGTTAAGACAAGTCTATAAAAGACTGTTTATGAAAATAACTTTCCGTTTTCATAAAACAGGGGATCTTTAAAAACTGACCACAAATGGTTAGAAAAAAATGATGATGTAGTCATGAAGCTGTAGTGATGGTGATGTATTTGGCCGTCCTCCCAGTGCAAGCAAGTATTCAACAAAAATATTTACAAAACTGCAACAAAAACAAAAGGTGGAAAAGCACAATTTACAAATGTATACGCTATTTACATGACTTCAACTCTAACTCCATTCAACAAGGGAAAAATACAATCTACTCAACAATGTTCCAAAACTCTCTCAAAACGCACTGTTACCACCACAAACTCTCTCTCTGTACTAGGCCCTTTTATAGTCATAGCCCCTCCTACAGGCCTGATGTAACGTACCCCAAGCCCATGAAATTTGACTATGTAAACCCGAAAGTCCAACTGATATGGCTCTGCCACCTGCTTCCAGCTGTTGTTGCTGCATGTACTGAAAAGGCAAGTAAAGTGTGCATGTGTATGAGGATGGTAACTGGCGAGTGTGCACCCTCAATCACAGTGACAGTGGAAAAAGGTAAAAAGTCCAGTGCAGGATCACTACTGCCGACTTGGGAAGTGAGTAAAAACATGCGTCTGTCTTTCAAAAGAGACCTCTTGTGCTACTTTCATGTCACCATTCATTTTAACCATTTAGTTCAGACTTAAATCATACTACATATACATAATTAGTATTTCACTATAATAATCATTATTACCCCAGTATGTTTTCCAGCCATCATCCTGGATGTTCTGGGTCTCTGTTGCTCCAGGCCCATTCTCTAGGGGATCATACTCCTCTTCATCATGACCTAGATCAAACATAACAGGTTACATTCCAACGATATGATTCCACACACAAAGACATGAGGAGAACATGCAAAGTCCACACAGAAAGGCCCTGGCTGGTCAGTGTTAGAATCAAACCCAAGACTGTGAGGCGATAGTGCTAACCAGTGTGCCAAACAACAAATGATAAAAAAATAATGATAAAAAACTGAAAAAAATATATTTGTAAATGTTCATTCAGACCTATAACACATTGAGGACAAAGTTTCGATAGGGCAACTCAGGCCTAGTAACGAGTTACATTCCAATGGTATAATACCACACATGAACACAAAAATAAAACTGCACATCTGTTCATAACTTACAAATTACGAAGATTCCTATCAGGGTTTTTCAATAAACACGTCAGATCAGATTATTACAATTATCTGATTGCCCCCAGTTATGGGATTTTGATGGTCATGTAAACGGGCTCAGTGTTGGTGCCTCTAACTAGAGGTATTCAGTTCACCTGTCCTTCAGACTCTTCCAACCATTCCTTGTCAGACAGTGCTAGCTGAAGCTGTTATGCCAATTCTATTCCAAAACACTAAACTCACTGAATTGAAGGAGGCAGTTTTTTCCCTTGTAAAACCACTTCCCCATCAGTTAATTTGTTTGTTGGTTTGAATATGAAGTAGCATATTAGAACACCACAATAAAAGTAACAGAATTGCTTTTTGTCAGGGAACTTGGGTAGTGTTATGAGCATTTCAGGTCTTCAAGCCTGTATGATGGTGAGAAAATGAAGCAAACATATTCTAAATTTAGCAACACATAGCTGGATGGGGATTTTTAGCAGGCCTTTATTAGGTGGTATAACAGAAAAAAAAAAAAAAAAAAAGACTAATGTCCCTGTATCTCACTGGCAAGTTCTATCCAGAATCAATACCAAGTTCAATTTACAAGGTTGTCAGGTTCTACCACTATAGAGTCCCATGGTTTTGATGCAAGAGATCAATCTCCCAAAAGAAGTGGGTGATGCTTTCACTGGAGGATAACACAACTAATTAAATGAAAGTCCACATATGACTTCCTATAAGTGCTCAATAGTAACTATATTGATATCTGTAACCATTTCCATGTTATAAGCCATCGGTGGCTGCCCCCTAGTGTGGATGGCTCCCTGAGACAGTGCCTCCTCTTTTAGTTTCTGGTCCTCCTGTGCTCAGTTAGTCTTTTTATGTGTGTGTGTGTGTGTGTGTGTGTGTGTGTGTGTGTGCGTGCGTGTGTGTGTGTGTGTGTGTGTGTGTGCGTGCGTGTGTGCGCACATGTGTGTGGGGGTGTACTGATTTTTAAATCTGAATATAAAGCACTTTGTGCTACGTCCTCACTGTATGAAAAGTGCTATATAAACAAAGATTGATTGAATGATTGAAAATATGGACCACTATAAGTAAAAGCTAATGTTTAATATTTCAAAAATTTGTCAAAAATTTCTCAAAACTGTGAACAAACTTTGTTAACATTGTCACAAGGAAGCTATATCATTTTTTAAAAAATGAATCTGACCAGTAGTTTCATTGGAGAAGACGTTTGAAGAAATTGCTAATGAAGATGAAGATGACAATGACAATGAAGACAATGACAAAGCCTTCACAAAAGTGAAGCCTATCAGCTGGTGAGATACTAACACAAACTAAACCTTTAGCCTCATGTGGTTCTGGATAAGAGTCTTGTGATTCTCTGTCACAATGTCCCAGATGGCTCTTCTACTACTGTCACATACACATGGACATTCAGCCAGTAATCACGTCAGCTTTGTTCCAACTTTGTAGCCATTTTCAGAAAATTTTCAGTAAAGATACATTTACAGACTAGAGAAGCTACTCATTCCTCCCACCATCCAAAAATATGCACTTTGATAGCTGAACTGGTCAATGCGAATCAACTATAAGTGTAACCGAGAATGAATGGTTGTTTGTCTGTATCAGCCCTGTAATGAACTGGTGATGTGTCCAGGGTGTACCCCGCCTTCACCAGTTGGTGGCTGTGATAAGGCTCTGGCACCCTCACAACGCTCACGAAAACTAAGCTGTACAGAAAAATGAATGGATGGAGAAGCTACTCAGTACATCACTTAGGGTTTAACAACTTGTTGCCAGCTCAAACAATGCATCAGTTGTTCAATAGAGGGCTCTTATCTATTTGCTTAGTTTAATCCAGGTGGCAACTTTTTTTTTGACCAGGCAGAGTATTAATATATACCTTTGTGGTAATTCTGTAGATGTTCATTATCTTCATCTTCAGGTTGTGTGATCCATTGTGTGGCTGGCTTCCTATTGGACTTCCTTACCTGTCACAAACAAAACTTGAAAATACTCATTTGGCAGACTTCAAAATTCATTTCATTCCTGATACCAGGGGTGTCAAACATGCGGCCAGTGGGCCAAAACCGTTCCACCAAAGGTTCCGAGGGATGAATGATCAAAGTGCAAAAATTACATTGAAGATATTACCAGTCAAGGTAGTCAAACTCGTTTTAGTTCAGGTTCAACATACAGACCAATGCGATCTCAAGCAAAATAACATAACCTATAAATAATGACTCAAAATTTTCTTCTTGGTTTAATAAGGAAAACAATAATACATTATGCCTATAAATAATGACAACTCCAAATTTTTCTCTTTGCTTTAGTAGCAAAAATATTATGAAATTATTTACTTTAACAAACTATCCTTTAATAATAAAAAGTGAATTATCTGAACAAATATGAACAACCTGAAACGGCTAAAGAAAAGTGCAATTTTAACAATATTCTGCCTGTTCCTAAATGTTTTGTGCCTTCGTAGATCTAATCTGTAATGCACATGTATAAATAAGCTGAGTCAAAATATTGTAAAAATTGCACTTATTTTTCTTCAGAAATGTTAGTTTTTTCAGGTTATTCACATTGTTGTGTGGATAGGTTGTAAACGTAAACATTTTCATAATTTAATGTTAGTTTTTGCACTCAAACAAAGAATACAATTTGGAGTTGTCATTACACTCCTGATCAAACTTTTAAGACCAGTTGAAAAATGGCTAGAATTCACATTTTGCACTACTGGATCTTAAAAAGGTTCTAAGTAGAGTTTCAAAATGTTAAAAGAAGAAATGGGGGAGAGACAAAAAATGTTTGGAGTAAGCAATTTATTACAAACAACAATTAAACTGAAATAGGCTGTTCATCAGCTGATCAAAAGTTTAAGACCAAAGCTAACAAAAAAACTGACACCCCCCTAAAATAAAAGTAAAAGTTTCAAAAAAGGACTCAGTCATGAGTAGCTCCACCGTTCTTGTTGATTGCTTCAAAAATTTGCTTTGGTATGCTTGATTATTACCCCGCCGGTTCAGCCAATTAGTAGTACTGATTTGTAAAATACTGGTTTGTAACATGGCTCTCAATGTGGCTGATGGATAACATTACTTTTTTCTACTCAAAGAAATAAACGAGCGAAAAAACAGATACAACCCCAACTTTTTTATGGCTCCTTTGATGTTCACTTCCAAATTTATTGATTAATTTCATTAAGCTTGAAGTTCACTTCAACACTTAACCAATTTTTAGTAAAATCAGTCCACTTTTTTCAGCAAAGAAAAAAGAAAGGGGGAGATGCCAGCCAATTAAATAAGCTTTTAATTGGTTTATAAAATCCATTATCAGTTAAACTAGTACATACAATACTTACTGCTTTCCTGTTGTCAGAGGAACTGCCAAAGGCCAAAGGCAGACCCATATCAGCCATTAGCCGAGATTCGTCATCTAGTTCTTCCTCTTCTTCCTCCTGTTCCTCTTCTTCTCCTTCTTCTTCATCTGACTCTGTTGAGAGAAAAAAATAGGATAAATGTGATCCTTATGGACTGAACTATAAAAGTTAAAAGACCAATTAATACCCTTATAATTTAAGCACTTTTGTTTGTCATTTTATTTATTTATAATAAATTATAAACATATTTTTATTTGTACTAATGAAGCAGTTAAAGGAGTCCTATTTCATCCTCCATATTACATTATATTTCCTTTAAACACACTAAGCACTTAGCCCAGGACAGGTCTTGTATAGGATTAGCATTTCCTCTTTGAAATGCCAACTAGATGAGGTGAAGCTACTATCAGTCATCAGCAGGTGAGATACTAGCAAATGACCATGACCAGGTTATGTGCATTACATAAAATGCAGATATTTTAGCTTGGGTTGGAGATGTTTGGGAACTGTAAAATGGCTTGACTTGCAAACAATAAAATGTAAAATTCAAAATTGTAGCTTCATAGTTGTCAGTTACCTTATATTATTAACTCGACGCATTTGAGTCATATTCTGACAAAATATGGTTAAAGCACAAAATTTTCAAAACAGTCAAACAAGTGTTTAGCATACCTTCTGCAGTAATGGCTGTGATATGAGACAAGAGACTCTTATCAGAGCGATAGAGCTTTCGATCCCTGGGGAAAGGCAGAGAGCAGCATGTAAACACAAATTACAGAGCATCACAAGTTGCTGAACACAGGCAGGAATTTGATCAAATGTATCTAAAAAAAAAAAACTTTTCATTGGAAAAAATGCAATTGGAGATGTACTTAAGAGTTTTTAAGTAGTCTGAAGTTCTTTGTCTTTATGACTGGGGTGTCAAATTCATTTTAGTTCAGGAGCCACATAGAATATGATCTCAAGTGAGCCGGACCAGTAAAATGACACATAAAAACCTATAAATAATTCAGGTTTTCTGTTCGCAGTTGCAGCAGCAAGGAGCTGTTTCTGTGTTTGTTGCTGCTGCTGGCCATATTGCAGCTGCATGGATTTCGGAAAAGGTTCGAGTGACGGTTTGGTTTGGTATGTAAATAAACAGACAGCTTGTGATGGAGTACACTTCGAAGTTGTTCACTGTGAGGGAAGTGATTCAGGTGCATAAGCATGGAAAGACTTATGGATTAGTGATAAGGAGGCTTTCGCTCCGGTTTTACAAATTTGAAGAAAAATTAGTAATGAAAGTCATACGCTGCTTTAAGAAAAATAAGTGTAATTATATCCCCAAACGGAGTTTCAAGGATATTATGTTTTTGGTTAGGGTTAGGGTTATCCGCCATCGGATATCCTTTGTGTGAACACGATAATTTGAAAGATATTCAGTTTAGAAATTCCATATTTTCCATATCAATGAATATCATGGAGAGGAAGAACTGATTCGATTTTGGACGATTTACCATTTCTAGGTTGTGCACAAGGGGCCACTCAAAAGTTTAAAATCACTAAACACTCTTTTAAAGTTAAAACTGGACTTATTTTTCATAAAACATTTCATTTGTTTTGGTTTTTCAAAACAAATTTTATTGCGAAAGGATAGTTTGTACGTGTAAAAATTTGAATAATGTAGTTTTACCTTTTTTCACATTAATAATACATTTTATTTATAATGCACATTACATTTTAGCTAAAAACCTCAAAGTGCTACAAGCAGGGTACAATAAATATGATTGAAAGGAAGTTAAGAATCCATTAAGCCAAGAAGAATATTTGGAGTTGTGATAATTAATAGGTTATTAATTTACTTGAGATCAGATTGGTCTGTATGGGGCCCCTGAACTAAAACAAGTTTGATACCTATGATTGTTAACATCTTCAGTGTAATTTTTGTACTTAGCAAATTCTTCACAGGGGCCGGATTGGACCCTTTGGCGGGCTATGACTGTCTACAGACACTCTATAATTTGTATATTACCAAACTACTTATTTGAACAAATGGTATTTTTGTCAGTCAAGTATTTTTAAGAGACGCTTACACTACGAAAGCTCTGGAGCACCGGCAGTGCACGCGTTCCACGTTCAATGAGCTTTTCTTGCTGAGGAAAATGTCCGCCACCACAGACATCCTGCTCCTGTCCAGCATCATGACGAATCTGTAGAGAACCATCAGCATTTACACCATCATATCCGATATTGTTAGGACACTTTTACATTACACTCATCATCAGGTCTTTTTTTTTTTTTACCTTGAATTAAAATATCTTTAGCGGGGTACTGGTGGCAACTTCCTCTGATATTAACGTGATTAACGTAAACAGGACCATAAACTAATTAAAAGATTAAGAGACCACCGGACAACTATCGCCTACATGATTTTCTGAGGAAAAAAGAATATCCATCCGAACGACTGATGCTATCGCACATACTTCGGTTCCTTGTATTTTCGTTTTCGTAGCCGTCGATGACGTCTTCTTCTTCTTCTTCTTCTTCTTCGTCTTCTTCTTCTTCTTCTGCTTGCGTTAATGTGGGGTGACCACCAACGTCAGTCCTATTACCGCCATCTATCATTACGGAGTATGAGCCAGAGTCACTTCAGTCCCTGCTGTATGAGTTCTCAGCCTACTACTTGATGCAAACTTGCAAGCAATTCATGCAACAAGTTTTGAGATTCATTTGAACATTCAGGGTAATACAACAAGGGTCTTGGACGTCCTGCACAAGGGCATTTCAACCAATTTATGTAGGTTCTGTTTAAGCTTATGACAGAAATCTTTTTTATAGCCCCAATTCCAAAAATGTTGGAATGATGTGTAAAATTTGCTACAGAATGCAAAGATTTGCAAATCTCACAAACTCATATTGTGTGTAGCCTAAAGGAAAAGGAAAAAATTCTTGCACCAGGTGACAAATATTGTTATAGCGAGATTACTGTTCATTGTTCATTGAAAACATTTTGCACACTCAAAACAAATCATGGGCTGGATCTACTAAAGGCTTGTGCAAATAAAAATGTGCGCAAACTCATTGCACACGCAAAAAAAAATTACAAACTGATTAACTAACAGTGCACACTAAGGGTTAATTAAAAGATTAAGGCCTCATAAATGTATTAACACAAAAATATTCAGCAGCATCAAACTTCAGCACAGCAGAATTCAGCACAGTCACATCAGCAGCAGGAACTAGCACAAACCCCAAAACAAACTGTACAGTGGACCTCTGCAAACCCATTACAACATCTTTTCAAAACTAACTTAAATCCATTCCAATTCTTAATAAACAATGGCATTAAGAAACAGACTCACTTGTGGTTTGGGAGCTCCAGGCGAACTTGTAGATGACATTTTGAGACAGCTCTTATACTCACTGTTCTAATAAGTCAGTTTCAGTTTATTGTCATTGCCATAAAAGACACAATGACATATTGTTAGACCACCCAACAGTTGGCATCACACCCAGTGCAACCAGTGCAAAAGCTTATCCCAAAGTGCACAGTGAGTCCCCCAAGTGGTAGTGCACATGTAGTCTGGCGGAGTCCAGCCGACTGAACAGTGTTGCTGTTTCAATATGCAAATAATATGCAAATCATGCCCTCCTAGCTCTTCCCCTCAAACTCTGCCCTCCACGCCAAAAGGGTCACATAAAGTTCAAACTGAAAAACCACAGTAAGCCTAAAAAAAACTGTGATCAAAAAAGAAAAACGGCATCTAAATTATAAAATGTCACTGATAAAACAGTGACATCAAATAAAGATAATATGATTTTCATTCAAAAACACATCAGAATGCAAAAAAAAAAAAGAAATTAAATAATATATCATTTAATGTCTGTGTTTTAAACTTCAGCAAAACGTTATCAATGCCAACACCTGTTTTGATACCGTTACATTTATTTATTTTTTTAAATTTATTTTACAATACACGTTTTCTAGTGCCAATGTTTCTTTTTTCAGTTTCAGTTTGTGTTTTCAATGCATTTATGTACAGTATGAAACATTAAAGTCGTGGTTTTGGCGCCATATCTTGTGGAGTGGCTTCTGGCATCGCACCCATATTCATTACGCATGACGGGTGGGTGCTGTGAGCTGCTGTATGACAGCCTGACAGTCAGTCTAGTCCCTGCTCAACTGTCATGGCCTCATTTACACTCCAGACCAATAGACGGCGGTAATACACTGTAAAGCTGGGTGCCAACCGCTATTAAAAGAAGAAGAAGGAGGAAACGGAGGAGGAGGAGGAGGAGGAGGAGGAGGAGAAGAAGAGGAAGGAGAAGAAGAAGGAGAATGAGAAATATTTAGTAGTAGTAACAGCAGTAGCGGAGACGGTAGTAGTAGTAGTAGTAGTAGTAGTAGCAATAGTAGTAGTAGTAGTAGTAGTAGTAGTAGTAGTATCAGATGGAACCTTTGTGTTAGAGTCGTGGTTTCCAGCGCCACTAAATGAGCGGTGCGCATGAGTGTGTCACAGTCTTAGGTTCCGGTGTTTGATATTTGTAGCAGACATGTCATAACTGTATATGTTTGTACCGCTTTGTATACGTAGCTGTTTTTAAGGCGTGCTCTAACAGAATAATTGCTTGTGGAAACGTTGCGTGTATATTGCTATACTTCTAATGTCTAGCGGGAACACTGGAAGGTTTAGTGACGACTGTCAAGAGTTTAGTTAATCGTCGGGGTTTACACCACAACTAATGTCTTTCACCGGTGCCGTATTTCATTGTATTTGGATTACGCCACGGAGCGTATTGTACGGTTAGTGAATAAGTTAAATTTCAGTATATACAGGGCAAGTTGTCGATACCGAACGTTTACTATATTAAAAGCTGTCTCCACACCTCATTCTGATGAACAGAAAATACAAAATCTACAAAGGTACTTTGCGTTAATAAATTGTAATATTATTATTACATTCTTTCTGTTAAAGGAAAAATGTTTTAAAG
The DNA here is from genome assembly GCA_037367295.1 of Apogon hyalosoma. Taxonomy (NCBI): domain Eukaryota; kingdom Metazoa; phylum Chordata; class Actinopteri; order Kurtiformes; family Apogonidae; genus Apogon; species Apogon hyalosoma. Next base: position 24,284,121 of record JAPQRP010000011.1, on the reverse strand, counting down.
TTCTCAATGAGGGATCCATATCTCTCTTGTTTTTCCAGGTCAGATCCTGCCCATGCGCTGTGAGCCTTCCCCGGAGGCTCTCTGACTCCAGCAGGTCCTGTTATGTCAGGCAGTTCCAATCAGTCCTGCCTGATGGGAGCAGAGGACACTCTCTCCCTCTTGGTATGAACCTTGTCTAATTAAATGACTTTTGTTGTTACAGATAGTAATGTTCTATGCCTTTATTCATTTGGATGTGTGGGTGGGACCTTTCTGTGTGGAGTTTGCATGTTCTCCCTGCATCTGTGTGGGTTCCCTCCGGGTACTCCAGCTTCCTCCCACCATCCAAAGACATGCACTGATAGGTTAATTGGCTAATCTAAATTGCCCATAGTGAATGTGAGAATGATTGGTTGTGTGTCAGACCTGCGATGAGCTGGCAACTCATCCAGGGTGTACACCACCTTCGCATATAAGTAGCTGGGGTAGACTCCAGCAACCCTAGTGAGGATAAGGCAGATTCAGATGATGAATGAAATGCCAAGTCTTTTATGCTGTGTTCATGTACTGTTGGTAAGATGGTCCTTTCCACTTGTGAATTTGAAATTACAAATGTGTTGTGTTCAAATACTTTTGGTGTCATAGCAAAATGAAAAGTGTCTAACACAATTTATTGTGATCTGCTACTTGGGTAAAAGAGTTTTGGATGCATTAATTTATCTGCTACAGCATTTTTTTGTAATCTTTGCATATGCTATAAATGTGGAAAATCATTAGGTAACAGCAGCAGAACGTTAATAAAAAACATTGTATATCATTTGCAATGAATCTCTCATTGCTCTCCACCATGCTAAAAAGTTCAAAGGTTATTTTCATCTTGGTAGCTTGTGGATTAAAAATTTTCCCACTTCTCCAGTGGAAAATACTACATAAGGGGGCATTCATGTGCAATTTTTAAGTTCATAACTAGTATTTACCATAATTTCCATAGCCCTGTAGGCAGGAATAGGGGTATTTACCAATTTTACCAACTTTAAGTGTTTGGTGAAATATTTTATTTCACCAAACACTTAACATTATTACATCATCTGTCAGGTAATATAGATATTTACAGCAGAGGTGTTAATCTTCTTTGGCCTCTCAACACTGTCAGCAGTTCAAATGTGCAATGATTCTTGATGCATTTCAATGTATTATGTCCTCAATTTTCTGTAATACTACATATAGCTGCTTTGTTCCTCAGCAACTTAAAGTAATGAGATCCGTCTTAGCTCACTATTCATAAAGTACTTCCCTAAGTCAGACTGCATTGATAATGCAAAGAGCATTGCCTCAGTTTTAAGGTTTTGAGTGACCATTTCTCTTTAAGCTGTTCTGTTAATATCCTGCTAAATATGGGCCTAATGATGTGTTTGTCTCCCTCCACAGGCCTGTATATTTAATGCATGGCAGGAGTGGGCTGGTCTTGATCAAATGGAGGACTATTTAAGTGTTTTGGAGTACCTGCTGTGGGTGTTCACCCCTCTGGCAATTGTCTTCATTGTCCCTTTCCTCATTGTCATCCTCCTTTATCTCTCTATACTCTTCCTCCATGTCTACAAGGTGCGCAAACACACTTATACATTGGTTCTGCATGAATGTTAAACCAGAGTTTAATGTCTTTTACTAATAATGGAGCATTGGCAGTTATTGTGAACTCCATGTTTTTGTTTTTGGTACATGTACTGGACCTAATGAGCCTGGTTATATAATACTCACTGCTTTCAAATAATTAGCCAGAATGCAACAAAATTAGGCAAATCATTGAAATGAGCAACTTTGACAGGCTGATGCCACCACATGTATATAACTGACAGAGGTGGAGAAAGTATATACTTCTTTTACCTCAGCAGAAATATAAATACTTCAGTGGAAGTACAATACTTGTGTAAAAGCAGAATATGGTAAACGCCCAAGTACTAATTCATCGTGTTCAGTGTCGTAAAAGTCAGAAAGTAGGGGCTTTGAAATGTAATCAAAAGGTTAAAAGTATGTCTTTCAGGGACAATTTTACCAGCTGTTGGTGTGCAAAACAAAGTGAACCTTATTTTATATGTAATATAATATATAATAATATAATATATATATTATTTATATTATTATTTATTATTTTATTATGTGTGTGTATGTGTGTGTATATATATATATATATATATATA
>JAPQRP010000011.1:24266099-24281844 GCA_037367295.1 Apogon hyalosoma | reverse complement strand
TGAGTGTATATATATATATATATATATATATAAAATATGTGTATTATATAATATAATATGAAAATCATAAACTACTCTGACTTTGAAACAAAAAAAGTATAATGAATATAAGTAATATTGCTTCACTCCAGTATACATAATGTCAGTGTAAGCAACAGAACTCTGACACCTTAAGACTGTGATGTAGTATATCTTCATTGTGAGATGAATCAATGACTTATGGTTTAGTTTCCTATTTGTTATTTCTTCTACATGAGGTTCATCTTGTTACATCCCCCGGGAGGTTACATTGCGTTCATCAGTTTAGTCATTTTACATTTCATTGTGAAGTTTGTCATGTCTGATACTCATGGATGGATACACAAAGTGATTTCTTTAATGTGCTATTTCATTGTTTTAGGTTGGAAAAAGTATGTATTAGGAAAAGGTGGTTTAATCTCTTAACCTTAGTACCAATAATAGAAACATCTACCATGCATGTAACTAGAGCCCGACTGATATGGGATTTTTGGGGCCAATACCGATATTGGGGGCTAAAAAAGCTGATATCCAATATATCAGCCGATAACTGATATATTTGCCGATATATGAAATAAGAACAATGATCTACACAGGATATAATAATCTTATGTTAGATAATTGTGGACATGTGGATTAACAGTTGCATAAATCTTTGTTTATCTCACAAAGACAATTGACACAATTTTCAAACCCTGTATAATAGTCTGATATCAGACTAATATGTAACCTGTGGAACCAGGAGTTGTAGATGTGGTCATTTTTATGCTGGGGAGAACAGACTTTTGAAAAACGATGTGAGTCTATATTTTATAAGTAGTGACATAAAAATTGTTTGCAAATCATTCTTTAAAATGTAAGCGACACCTACCTTTAATGAGTCCAACTACAAAGCAAGCTATGGAATCACAAAAATAATTAGAGCAAAAAATATTACTGACCACAAAATCATGTTTTCCCTCACAAATTTGGAAGTGTCTGCCTCACTGCGCTACAACTTCCTATGTGGACTAAGGACTAAACTGAGCATGTGCAGAGTGAATTATGCAAGCCGAAAGTTGTTCCTGATTGGAGAAAATGCAAATGTTACAATTGTCTCCCGTCTCCCCTACACTATTAATACCCAGGTGTGCCTGCAGAATGAAGTGGTAGTGGTCTGTGATTTTCAGAGCGGGGGATAAGCGGTCTATCGTTTTGTGTGTGTGTGTGTGTGTGTGTGTGTGGGGGGGGGCTGTGAGTTTATGTGTGTGTGTGGGTGGTGATCGCATGATTGTCAGAGCAGAAGTGAAAGTGAAACTGACATGCTTTAATATTCCTCTAACTCTCTGGGCAGCTCACACACACACACACACACACACACACACACACAGGAGCAGCGAGTGACAGAATCTCCGCAGCAAAAAAGTTAATAAAATACATATTGGCCCATTATTGATTAATCGATGATACACTATAATCGGCTGGCCTCTACATGTGACTAACTATATGGATAAATTAATAATAATGATGGAGGCAGGAGAGAAGCAGGACTGATCCAGGGAAAACTTGTTTTCTGTTAGATAGGATTTAAACCACATTAGTGCGGTTTCTTTTATACCGGTATATTGTTGTTGTCTAAACAAATGTCTGAATTTGTTTTCACACCAGATTAGAACTGTAAAATTGCAGTGACATTACATATGATCTACTAAGGAACAAAAGCCCTCTGTAAGGTTTTTCCTTCAATCATTCCATGTGTTTGTCATAACAGAGGAAGAATCAACTTCGAGAAGCTTATTCTAACAACTTGTGGGACGGAGCTAGAAAGACCTTGGCTGCTCTCTGGGATGGACATGGAACTATATGGCATGGTAAGACACTGACCAAGTCTTTTAAAATAATACTTATGCATCTCAAGATGTTTTTTCCCCTGAAAGTTCCCTGAACTCTTTTGCTTACTATGGTGTTACTGTGCTTGATGGGGACCCCTATCTCACTTTACTTGGGGTATTGTCAAGAGGATGGTGAGTGACACCAGACCAAACAACAGCAGCAACAAAAGCAGACATGGGAAGAACATGCAAACCCCACACAGAAGAGCCTCTACTGGCAAATGCTAGCACAGGTCCTTCTTGCTGTGAGGCAACAGTGCTAACCACTGCCTCATCACCCCTGTTTGAATTAAGTTACTGGGAAAAAGAAAAAAAAAGACGCTTCAGCATACCTGAGTATTGCAAGTAGACATCAGTAAAGTGTCAAATTAATAGCATGCCATCAAATGTACTTTATCTCAGCAAAGTGCTGGTAGAGTTGACAGTATAAAGGCAAACAGCAAAAATGCGGACTGTTAAAGTGCTATGATTTGAGGAAAAAAATCAGGTTAAGTGAAAAACTATGATATAGCATATATTCTGATTTCTTTAAGTAAGAATCAAGATACAAATCTGTCTACACAGCAAAGTACAGTTTCAGCAGAACAAATATTCATCTGGAATGCATACATTTTGGCAATCTTGGTGGGAAATACATCATATTCAGTGGTTATGGTGGCTCTACTGAATTACTCCAGGGAATCAATAAAGTTAATCTGTATCGGAGTCTGAGAACCACTCCAAAAGGGGGAATTGCGACAGCCATGGCTCAGGAGGTAGAGTGGGTTGTCCAATAACTGAAGGGAACCACTGAAGGGTGGTTCAAATCCCGTTCTGCCTTAGTCGTGCCGTTGTGTCCTTGGGCAAGACACTTCACCCACCTTGCGTCCAGTGCCACTCACACTGGTGTATGAATGCATATGAATATTCGGTGGTGGTTGGAGGGGCTGTTTGGCATGAATTGGCAGCAATGCTTTCGTCAGCCTGCCCCAGGGCAGCTGTGACTACAAGCGTAGCTCCACCAGAGTGTGAACGCGAGAGCGATTGAATAATGGATCAATAATGTAAAGCACTTTTGGTGCCTTGAAAAGTGCTTTAGAAATCTAATCCATTACTATTATTATTCTTTTCTTTTTATGAAGCCATTCTGTTAATAGATTTATTTCAGTGTTTTGGGTCATTGTCTTGTTGCATCATCCAACTTCTGAGCTTCAGCTGGCAGACAGCCACCTGGAAAATATCTTGTATTATCCTGATAAACACCAATACATTTTCTGTTCAATCATTACAAGTGGTCCAGGCCCTGAGGCAGCTAAACAGCCCCAAATCATGATGCTCCCTCCACTATACTTCACTGTGGGGATGGTGTTCTCATTTTGGTATGTGGTGCCCTTTTTACACCATACATAGTGTGGTTTTTTTCCCACTCAATTTAGGCTTAGCATCATCAGTCTAAACATTGTCCCAGTAACAGTGTGTGTGGAGTGTCAAGATGCTCTTTGGTAAACTTCAGGTATGCAGTAATGTTTTTTTTTTTTTGGAAAGAAGTTTCTTCCTCCTTGGTGTCCTGCCATGGACACTGTGCCTATTTGATCTTTTACATTTTGTTTACTCAAGAACAGAGATGTTAACCTCTTCCAGTGTTTCTTCAGGCCTTTAACTTAGGGTTCCTGCAGGGTCTTAAAAAGTCTTAAAAGTCTTGAATTTACAAATTTGCATTTAATACCTTAAAGTCTTTAAAAGGAATTAAAGTTGATATGGTAGGTCTTATGTTATGTTGCCATACTTGTACAGTGTGTTGTGTCAAAATGTGCCTGGGAAATGTCCAAGCTGCAAAGAAAGTAATTTTAGTCTACTTACACCCTTTCCAATCCGACAATTTATATTGGAAATTAAGAATCAATCAATATTTATTTGATTTACAACACTTTACAACACTTAAAGTGACCAACGTGCTTTCCAATAAAATCAAAGCATATAAAAGTCAACAGTAATCAATAATAAAACAATATAAAAACACTAATAATTATAACAACAAAGACCAAAACCTGTAATTGTTCTCATGTCTGGGGCAGCTTGTTCCAGAGCCTGGGCCCAGCCACAGAGAAGGCCCAGCCTCCCCAGTGTTTGTACCGGGCTCTGGGCACTTCCAGTAAGAGCTGATTAGCTGACCTTAAGGCCCTGTTTGGGTTTTGCACAGATAAAAGATCACATAAATAAGGAGGGGCAAGGCCATTAAGAGCTTTAAAAACAAAAAGTAAAATTTTAAAATCAATTCTAAATGAAACAGGAAGCCAGTGGAAAAAACAAAGGACTGGGGTGATATGCTGACTTGTGGAGGTGTTGGTTAAAAAATGTGCTGCAGTGTTCTGCACCAGCTGGAGGTGACTGAGGGACAACTGGGAGACACTGACATAAAGTGCATTTTGCATTACAGTAGTCAATTCTTGAACTGATAAAAGCTTGAATTGTTTTTTCCAGGTCAGTGCAATTTAAAAAGGGCTATCGCTAACTTTGCAGCCTCCAAAGAGAAATGATCACAGAATGTTCAGCCCAACACATGTGCAGCTGTTAGTCTTTGTATGGGCAAATGGGCATTAAATTCTGTTCTAAGTAGTCTTAAAAAGGTCTTAAATTTAACTTGCAGGAACCCTGTAACTGTTATACTAGGATTCTTTTTTTTTTTTTTACCTCATTGAGCATTCTATGTTGTGACCTTGGGGTCAACTTGGCCAGGTGCCCACTTCTAAGGAGAGTGACCACTGTTTCTGTTTGTCTAACTGTGAACCACTTACTTTGGACTACTTTACTTTGTAACCCCCTCTAGTCTTATGCAAATGAACAATTCTTGATTGAGGGAATTCAACTTCATAGTTTAGTCTTTTTTTTATAAGTCAAAGTAGCTCCACACATAGCACAAATCAGTTTTTTTGACTGGACTTAAGTTTGCTAACTCCTGCCTCCAATTAGCTCTTTTTGGAGTCATTAGCCTATGTTTTCACTTATGTATTCCAGCAGCACTCTAAGGGCTTGATTTACTAAGATCGCAAATAACGGGCGCAAATGTGCTTGCTCACACTGAAACAATGGGCATGCTGTTGATTTGCGTGTCACCGGTGATCAACTAAGATTGCCTGTGCAAATGACGACAGGTGCAAAGTTTTGGAGACCACCCTATTTAAATGTGGATTTTGTGTGCACTACTGGTTGTCATCATGGAGACAGTTCGCTTTACTCAAAACTGCCCTGGGATATACCAGCGCTCATGAACATGAAGTTGCTCTTTTTCCACAGGGGGGGTGTAGGTATTTCTCTGCTGTTGTTTATCAGTGGTGAAGTGTGTTATTAGTGAAATAAATAGCTTCTCTCTGTATGTCGCTCTGTGTGGGGAATGAAGACTTTTAAGCCTGTGGGCATGAGAGAAAACCCTCCGCATCAGTGTTTATATAGATGGTTCAGCGGTTCAGTCACAACACCGTGGATAGTGCTGTTTCTGTGTGTGTGTGTGTGTGTGTGTGTGTGTGTGTGTGTGTGTGTGTGTGTGTGTGTGTGTGTGTGTGTGTGTGTGTGTGCAGCGCTAGAACCCGTCCTGTTGGGTCTCCCCTGCGAGACACACACAGAGAGAGCGAGAGAGATGCCTCTCAGAAGTCCTGGCCTAAAGTGGGGGGGTGCATATGTCTCAATTTTTATTTATTTTTATTCTTCTGTATTCCAAAAATGGTGATGTGATCAGAACAGATTGGTTCTCTGTGTTGCCTTTAGTTGGGCCTATGCCACCGCCTCATCACAACAAGTGCAGCCAGTTTTGCGTGAAGCAGTGCCAGTTAAAACCTGCCTTTCAGACGCGCTAAATATAGATGCAAAATCAGCCATTGCAATCAGTTTCAGGTTTGGTAAATCACATTGCGTGTGCTAAGTAAATATTTGCATCTAGTCCTACCAATAATTTTGCACGTTCTGGTAGAAACACCCATCACTGCATATTCATTAAGACAAACATGCTAAATGGGTTGCACGAGCTATTTTACCCATTTGACAGGCGTAACCCTCAGTGCATCCTGGTAGTAGATAAGCTGCAATGTGTTTTTGTGTGCGCAGTCCAGTTTGCATGCAAACCTTTAGTAAATCAGGCCCTAAGTGTTTAATAACTGTTCAGTAAAGATATGAAATATTATTTTTTGTGTGGTATTAGATGACTTGGATGCTTATCAGATCACAGTTTACTACCAGTTCATTAAGTTTTCTGATAGTGTCAGTTATGAATAGTGGAATGACGGATAAAAATGAAAAATATAGACTTTTTATTCATGTTGTTTGTTCAAGCCAATTTAAGATTTAAAGAAAACATACTTATTTATTCAGAAATAGCCTTCACATGAATTTCGATGTGTGTATCAATCTACCTTCAGGATTACAGTGATGGTATACTGGCAGTTTGCACATACCTGATACCTGTTATATTTTGTGCCCAAGTCTGCCAAAGTCAAACATTTTTTGCAAGAGCCAGGTTTTTTTCTCCAAAAGAGATTTTTATTTTTTTTTTACAGAATTCACTTTTTATTTATTTATTGTAACTTCACATATGTACCTCTTGTCCTCTTTACCAGGCTATGAGATCTATGGGATGGAGAAAATCCCCGATAAAGGACCAGCACTGATAGTATACTACCATGGTGCCATACCTATTGATTACTACTACTTCCTTGCTAATGTCATCATCCAGAAGGGGAGAACTTGCCATTCTGTAGCTGACCACTTCCTCTTCAAGATTCCAGGTATACCATTTCGGATAAACAAATAAATGATAATTTTAGACAATGATGAATGAATGATAAATAGTAAATAAAAATGCAGTTTTTAAATGACCATTTCATGTATTAAGGGAAAGAAGAGTTCAATTTCACCAGGCCTGATTACTACCAAACCGGTTCAATGAAGAAATAACTTAAATAGAACATGTCTGACAAAGTGAATGTCTCACATCATTCCGTGATCTAAAGAAATTCAAGAACAGACAAGAAACAGTAACTGACATCTATCAGTCTGGAAAGAGTTACAAAGCCTTTCTACTTTCTAGGTTTTCCTTTAACTTAGAGGATGATGGAAACCACTGTGTTCTGGGTTTTAAGTTATTTCTTTTTTCTATCTGTTTCTCAGTGTTAAAGGAGAAACCTACAATTTTTTGGTAGTATCAGAGATGTACCTGGGTTACAGGTCTGGAACAGCTTAACTTTTAGTTAAAGTTCAAAATTAGGTTTGTGTACCAGAACATGACAAATGCAGTTTTTCCCTATAGCAGGGGTCTGCAACCCTGGTCTTAGAGAGCCACTATCCTGTATGTTTTAGATGTATCCCTCTCCCAACACACCTGATTCAAAGGATCAGCCTATTATCAAGCTCAGCAGAAGCCTGATAATGACCATCAGGTGTGCTGGAAGAGGGAAACATCTAAAACATGTAGGATAGTGGCTCTCTAGGACCAGGGTTGCTGAACCCTGCCCTATAGGGTGTTGTAGTGCTCCTGCAGAGATTCTTAGCTTCCTCAGTGGTCGTTCTTGGTATTACAGCTTCAGATTACTACTGCATTGGCTTCATTTTGGACCAGAGGGCCTTAGTTATGATGAGAGAAAAAGAATCGTATCAAACATCTCAAATTTAAAGATGTATTTTTGGGCCCAAGTTAAAAATGATGCACAATGCTATGATAATTATCACGGGGCAGACATGGCCTAGAAGGTTGGAGAAGCGGCTTGTGACTGAAGGGTGCAATCCAGCAGAGAAACTGTTGGCTGATATGTCCTTAAGCAAGGCATGTAACTCCCCATTTGGCACCTGAAATGACAGTCCACTGCTCCTAGTGTGCAGTGTGTGATGACTTCCTCCATGTTCAGCTAGTGATTGGTTAAAAGCATAGGGTCAGTTTTCGTGTGTGTTGCATGTGTACAGTATGTATTTACAAATAATTTTTCTTCTTCTTTATTATTTTATTGCCTTCCCCTGCTTAAGATGTAAGGTTGTGCTATGGATATGATTAAGTCAGTTCAAGATTTATTATCTTTATCTTTTTGTAATGTGACCATAACCATCACAGTTGACAAAAGCACTATATAAACCATGGCAGGGATCATTTTTTTCTCACTTTTAGCTAAATCTTTCCTCTGTGATCATTCTCTCTGCTCTCGTCTGTCTTCCCCTGCCATTATCTGGTTCTTGTAGGTTTTAAGTTACTCCTGGAGGTGTTCAGTGTCATCCACGGTCCACAGGAGGAGTGTGTCCGGGCTTTGAAAAATGGCCATCTGTTGGGTATTTCTCCAGGAGGCGTGAGGGAGGCACTGTTCAGTGATGAGACGTACCCTCTTCTCTGGGGAAAACGCAAAGGTTTTGCCCAGGTTGCGATAGACTCTCAAGTGGTGCGTTTACACCATATATTATAATATTGTACTGTTTTCTGATAAACTTGTTGTCTGTTGTTTTAAAATCTGATAATTAGAGTAAATTGTTGTCAGTCACTAATATATGAACATGAACAGCCTGTGAGTTCAGTTTCTAGAAAGATGATATGAAATGGGGTGGGGGTTGGGGACACCATAATTTTAAAATATCCCGTTCCTCCACCCACATTTTCAGTTAGAATAGTAATATTGACTATGAGTTATACTATACATTTATTTCTAATCATAATGTTGTTTATGCATGTAGCATTTTTATCACACATCACGCTCTCAATTCTAACCGCTATGTCTTCCTTTCTTTTCTTCAGCCAGTAATTCCAATGTTTACTCAAAATGTGCGGGAAGGCTTCAGATCTCTGGGAACCCTCAGTAAGTACATCACATACAGTTGTATGCAAAAAGGACAATATTAACAGCAATTTCAGAAACTAAACTAAAATAATAAAAATACAATTAGGACACGTGCAAAGTCTGCAAACACTAATTGTTCGTAAGTCTCAGGATTATTTTTTACAAGTTTTTTTAAAGCTCGGGTTTTAATCATCTTACTATGCAGTCAACAGGTGTCATTAGGAAGTGTCAGCTGATGCCAGTTTCAAAGCTTTTAAGTATTCTGGCCTTTCAAACCTTGTGCAAACACTCAGCAAGCATGAAATCATCTCAAATATCTGTGGACTCTGATTCTTAAAGTTGTTGGTGCCCACAGTGCAGGGGAAAGCCATAAAAAGCTAGTGAAGTGTTACTTATAGTTTCCACAAGAAACTCAGAGAGAACTGCTTGCAAGCTGGTCAGAATGGTTAATCAAAACCCCCATTTGAATGTAGATAATCTGCAGAAGGACTTACCAAACTCAGGTGTGGTGGTGCACCATTCCACTGTGCAGCAATAGTTGTACAAAGAAGACCCTCATGGAAGACTCCGCAGGAGAACACCTTACCTGCATTCTCATTGTAAAATCCAACATCAGAAGTATGCAATGGAACATCTACTGATGTATTCTGGGAACAAGTCCTGTGGACTGATGAATTTAAAATAGAACTTTTTGTCTACAATCCACAAAGGTGTGTCTGGAGGAAAAACAGGAGTATCATTTCATGAAAACTGTGAAAGAACACCTGGCTAACTGTTAGTAATGGGGTGGGGGGGTGGGGAGGGGCTCAGAGGATGTCACCTTGGGCTGTATGATCCAATCCAATCCAACTTTATTTGTAAAGGGCCTTAAAACAACCACAGTGGACCAAAGTGCTGTACAGAGGAACAATTAAAACCAAGATAAAACAATAAAATACAGAATAGATTAAAATACATAAAAAAATCAATAAATAACTAACTAAAATAAAAGCCATACTATTAAAAACAGCAAAAAATAAGAACAATAAACCACTACCTAATAAAAACAATAAAATAAAAATAAAAACCTTCAAACACTTCACATGGTTTCAAAAGCCAAGGAGAAAAGATGAGTTTTAAGAAGGGGTTTAAAAACAGACAGAGAGGACGCCTGTCTGAATGGAGAGGCAGATCGTTCCATAGTTTAGGAGCTGCTCCAGCAAAGGCACGGTCACCCCTGAACTTATGTTTAGTTTTTGGCACATACAATGTGCCAAAGATTAAGTATGAGATTAACTAGCACTTTTTCAACTTTGATCCTTTAAAGAGTAAATAATTCATCCAGAAAAAAATGTATTTTCATAGCAGGTCATACAATATGCACCACCTATCTACAAGAGGGAATAGGCTCTGAATGTGATCACTTGTTATGTCTGGCTACAATAGCATATGTCTTCATTGTTTTTTTTTCTGTGTCTCAGGATTTTTCCGCTGGGTGTACGAAAGGTTTCGTCTCCCTATAGCTCCTGTTTATGGTGGATTTCCTGTGAAGTTTCGGACCTTTTTGGGTGATCCCATTCCTTATGATCCTAACTTAAATGCTACAGACCTGGCAGAAAAAGTGAGTGAGCTACAGCATTGATCCACTAGAAACTGCCATTAGTGTGCTGTTTGTTTGTTTCCCTTATCTTTTCATTTGTTTCTCTCTGTCCCATTCTATACATTCTAGATTGCTTTCTTAGAATATTATATCACATTTTCCAGTGGGGCCCACATGCTTATTTCCTTGGGGAAATTCTCAGTACATGCCAGCAAGATGACACAATATCAATGAATGGTTTAGATCAAATATGTTTTACAAAATCTTTGTTTAAAGACTTATACAACCATTAGCAATGAAGGACAAGCAAAACAAAGTTAGTTTTACCTGCAGTTTTATTTTGCTTTAGTTGATGTTGGATTGTTCACTGTTTTTCTTTTAGTTTTCAACACAGAGTGAATCCCTACTCAGATCTTTTACTCGAATCCCTAAAATGACCTGTTTGTCCATTTACTTTGATCAGCTGAGTCCTACCACATTCAGATGTCAAACAGCATCACCCACCAACCCCTTGCAACTTTTACAACCTAATAACAACTCATGCTCATATGGGGGCTGCCCAAGTCCATTTATTACAGTAAGGATTTGTAGGGTTGAAAGGGACTGATGGGACAAATTAATCTGTGAGGCCAACAGTCTGAGCTATAGAGAAAGACGGTGGAGTGAATCCCTAGGACCTCTTACCTAAGATATACTCACCAAACCACTCGCACACAAAGATTCTGTTACTCACAGGATCCACTGCAATGCGAGTCATCTGCTTCAGATTCAGGTACATAGACAGTCCACTACATGTTGAGTCTTCTACATCACATTCAGGTACATAGACAATCTGCTGCTTAATGTTCCAGTTAATGGCTCTCAGGTTACAGTTTAAGGTCTAGTCCTAGTTGTGGTTTCTAGTGATGGTCCCAAGCCCAGATCAATAGAGAGGGCTGCATGAGGAAGGGCATCTGGTGTAAAACATCTGCCCAATTAAGTATGCAGATCATGAAAATTACTTCCATACCAGATTTGTCAAGGCACAGGTTAACAACAGCCACCACCAGTACTCTTGACGAACAGGGTACCAGCAGAAAGTGGCCTATTATTTGTCAAAGAAAGAGAGGAGGTAGATTTGTCTGTAGACGGAGATAGAAGAGGAAAGCCAAAAATGTAGAACTGAGAGCTCAGACCCTGAATGTTGGTCTAAAACATGGGTGTCAAACTCATTTTAGTTCAGGGGCCACATACAGAACAGTGTGATCTCAAGTAGGCCAGACCAGTAAAATAATAGGCATAATAACTTTTACATACCTAATAATTCAAAATTTGCACTTTGATTTGGTGTGAAAAAAGTCAAATTGCATTATGAAAATACGAATAACCTCAACGATCATGTAAACCTGACATTTGTTATGAAAAATTAGTGTAATTTCAAAAATATTATCTCAGCTTATTATTAACACAAATTATAGATCGCAGTGAATCTATTTTTTTTTTTAAATTCAACTTTTTCTTTCTTAAAACATATGGGGTTATTCATATTTGTTCAGGTTATTCACATTTTATTATGAGAAGAGTCTGTAATTGTAAATATTTTCATAATGCAATTTGACACCCTTGACTAGGGGTGTGCAGAAAAATTTCAGTTTGGTATGTTTTCGGTACAGGGGTCTTCGGTTCGATACGTTTTCAGTACAGTGAAGGGGGGGTGTGCACGCCGTAACTACCAGGACATTTCTACAAAATATTGTTTGGTCATATGTGCATTAACAGGCACCCCACGTTATGTATTTTTGAAAGTTTAATGTTCGCTTATGGGAACACTGTTATTTACTGAGTGTCTTTGAACGCCTCACAGTATTCCCTTAGGTGCTGTGAACATGACCTCACAGTAATGCCGCAGCAGAGGCACTGCGAAGGAGAAGAGGAGCAGGTTCACTTGACTTTGCCAACTTGAGTTAAAAAAATAAAACCCTTTTTGCTATAAAGGAACCTGTGGACTTTTTTGCGCCACAAAGCGACAACATACCAAAAAAGAAAGTTACACTGAACATGCTTCGGACGTCCGACCTGGTTTCTGTGCCTCTGTTGTACTCTCTGTTGTCATGTTTTGTTTGGTTTTTACAGTGGTGCTGAGAATTCGTCGTTGCTGAATATATAGGAAACCCTGCACATGGGTTCTGCTTGTGTCCACCCTGCCTCCCGAGTGTTTGTGTTCTTCACATCGGCTACATGTATTCATTCGGTCCACCTCCGTATTGTATCAATGGCCCTGAACCAAAATGGTTCGGTACAAACGAGTGCACCATTACACCCCTACCCTTGTCTGTTAATAATTTCAGCGTAATTTTTCCATTTTGCAAATTTATGCTGTGTGCCGGATTGGAACCTTTGGCGGGCCGGTTTTGGCCCCCATGCTGTATGTTTGACATTCCTGGTCTAAACGATTGGTAAGGATGAAGTGAGAAAGGCTTTGAAGAAAACAGAGTGAAAAAGCAGTAGGCCCTGATGACATACCAGCGGATGTAGTGGAAGTGTTTGGGAGAGATGGCAGAGGAGTTCGTAACTATTCTGTTCAGTCGGATTTTGGAGCAGGAGATGATGAGTTGATTTTGAAGAACAAGGGTGATATGTAGAGCAATTACAGAGGTATAAAGCTGATGAGCCACACAATGAAGACATGGGAAAGAGCAGTGGAAGGCAGGTTGAGAAAAGAAGCGAGCATCTATGAGCAGCAGTATGGTTTCATGCCTACAAAGTAGTGGTGTAACGATACACTTGTTTGTTCCAAACCGTTTCGGTTCGGGGCCTTCAATACAGTACGGAGTTGTACCGAACGAATACACGTAGCCTATGTGAAGAACGCAAACACATGCCTTAAGTTTCCACACGAACCTTGAAGTTAAACACACACAGTATGAGCAGAGTGGCCGCAAGTGGAACCCATATGTAATATTTGATATCCTAGACGAATGTCTAAGCAGTACATGCATGCTGAATGTGAACCAGCATGGCAGCTCAGAGCAGCGTCACAGGTACAAAGCCAGAGTTGGAAGACCCTCCATCTTCTCTTAGGCCTCTGATTTGGGAGCATTTCAGATTCCTTGTCAGTTATGTCAATGGAGAGACAAGTTGACAAAACAAGAGCGGTGTGCCGGCATTGTTTCGTGAAGATCGGTTATATTTCTGGTAACACGTCAAATTTGTGAAATTGGTCTCCTTCACTGTACCGAAAATGTATCGAACTGAAGACCCCAGTACCGAAAACGTACCAAACTAAAATTTTTCTGTACCATTACACCCATACTAGAAAGGGTACTTCGTAGATTTGGAGAAAGTGTATGACAGGGTGCCAAGGGAGGGGCTGTTGGAGTGGCAAAGAAGTAGATTAGATATATATATAAGAACAGTATGACAGTGATGGGGTGTGCTGTGGAGGTGGGTCTGCATGGGCTCTGAGCCTGTTCTTGTTTGCCATGGTGATGTACAGACTGACAGGCTGAGGTTAGACAGGAAACCACAATCTTATCTGCAAACATCATAGTCTATGGAGACATGGACTATGATGTTTGCAGATGACATTGTGATCTGTAGTTAGCGCAGGAAGCAGGTGAAGGAAAACCTGTAGAGGTGGAAGTATGCACTAGACAGAGGAATGAAAGCCAGCTTCTCAAGACAGAGTGGATGTGTGTGAATGAAAAGGAGGGAGGGAGGAAAGGATGCAAGGAGTCGTGAGGAAGAAGGTAAAGTATTTGGGGTCGAGTGTTCAGAGCAATGGAGAGGTTGGATTGGAGGTGAAGAGGAGTGTGCAGGCAGGGTGGAATGGATTCGAGAAAAGTCAGGAGTGATGTCTGACTAAAGAGCATCTGCAAGAATTAAAGCAAGGGTGTACAGGACAGTAGTGAGATCAATGATGTACAGTTTAGAAATGGATACACTGATGAAAAGACAGAAGGCAGACCTGGAGGTGGCACAGCTGAGGATGTTGAGGTGTTCTGTGGGAGTGACAAAGATGGATGGGATTAGGAATAAACACATTAGAGGGACACCTCAAGTTGGACATTCATCTTCATCTTTTAGGGACAAAGTGAGAAGAAGAAGCGAGAAGAAGAAGAAGCAGGAGGCAGGGTCAGATGGAAGCAGATGGTTTGCTGTGGCGACCCATAAAGGAGTAGACAAAAGTAGTAGTAGTTAATGTTTTATTTGCTTGTTTGATTAAGTAGCAAAATTTAGATGTTCAGATCATCGGTAGGATTTAATACAGCATGAATGTTTATTAAAGGGAAAATTTCCTGTTCAGAACTGTTCAATAAAACCCCAGTCATCCATCCATAAACTCTGGAACTAAGCTGTCATCCTCTGCTCTGCAGGTGCAACAGGCAGTCCAGTCTCTGATAGACCAGCACCAGCAAATTCCAGGGAACATTCTGAGAGCCTTGATGGAGAGGTTTTACACCAAACACAAAAACTATTAAGAACAGCAGGGCAACAGAATCAAACTGTCCAGTGTGTGATCAAAGCTGCTCTTGAATCACTGCAGATTGCACAGGTTTGGAGGCCTAACACATTGTAATTTTGCACAAATTTCTTCACTGCCCCGAACACTACTGACTGCCGTTGAGCTTGATGATTTATGCATTCTTTGTGTTGCATGTTCCTGACAAGTTTTTTCTCTTTATCTCCACATTTAGTTTTGACATATATACCACAACAAATAAAAATATCCTGATAGCTATTTTTCAGTCTAATTATTTAATTCATCACATAATTTATATATTCTAGTATATGCAGTTTAAAGATTGACCTTGAGACTGAACTGGAGCTTGATGGTTGATTAAAGTGGCCTAGATAAAGTAATAATGGAAGCGTCTGTTGAATGAAGGTGAAAACTGAATGACATGTGTGTATTCGGTGAGCAGGAAGTTTTTAATGTGTCATTTAGTGTCTGTCTTTCCGAGTCGCAGTTTGCAAATCTTTTACTTGGTTCAGAGCAAGCTATGAGGGTCTTTAAATTATGCTTAATGACTGACTGGGGCTCTTATTAGACACACCCGTTTGACCCTGGCATCACAGCCAGAAATCCCCCACTTCCAAAAGCTTTATGCAGTTTATTATTATTATTTGTTGTGAAGTTGTTGAAATAAAACAGAAATAGAATAACCTAAATAAAGTATGACAAGATTTGTGATAGGCTCGTGTATTACACATCCAGAGAAAACAACAATATTCATTAATGACAATTATGTTTATCCAAATGATTCATGCATTCTTTGCATTCCCTTAAACAAATTAGTCACCTTCAATCACTATCACATGACTCATATGACATGGTTGTAAAAAAGCAAAATCAAAAGTCCTGCATGTTAAAATTTGCATTTACAGTGTGTAGCAATCACCATCACAAAAAATGGACTGGTCATGAGTATTTAATGTACCAGATGTTATTATTACACTGGACAAAGATGAAAAAGTATTGATTTTTATGCTTTTTCTTTTACGTGTGTGGGTGG
>JAPQRP010000011.1:24250120-24265999 GCA_037367295.1 Apogon hyalosoma | reverse complement strand
GGGGGGGCAATGTCTTAAATTTAAAAGTTTTTTTTTTTTCCATTTGCTCTCATGTCATGTGACCAAGTGAACTCAAATCTACAAACCCAAATTGAAAAAAAAACAACAAACAAACATGGTAAAATGTGTCAATTGTAAATAAAAACAATGCAATCATTTGCAAATTTCATAAACCTACAACATAGAAACCTTATCAAATATTTATTATACAATACAATCTACCATTTTAAGAGAAAAATAATTTTTACATTTGATGACAGCAACATGTCTCCAAAAAGTTGGGAAGGGAGAGGCAACAAAAGGCTAGAAAACTAAGTACTAAAAAGAAAGAGCTTGTGCAACTAACTGTGTTTATTGGCAATATGGCAATAACATGACAGGAATAAAAATAGCCTCTTAGATAAGCAGCGTTACTCAGAAGTAAAGAGGAGTAGATGTTCACAAAAACTCTATCTACAAATTTTAGAACAATTTCAGAATAATGTTCCTTGACATAGAATTGGAAAGAGTTTGAATGTCTGGGATTTCACGCAGAACAGCATCAAAATCAGGCATGAGTCTGTAGTGAAAATCACTGCATGGCCTCATGAACACATCCAGAAATCATTGTGAACGCAACTCAGTACCACACAAAAATGCATGGTAAAGCTCTATCATGCAAAGAAGCCATGTGTGAATGTGATCCAGAAATGCCAGAGCTCATTTAACATGCCTGTGTGGTGAGCAGCAAGAATCCTGTTAGACAAGAATGGGACAATATACTCCTCTTAATACTTCAGCAACAGGTCTCCCCAGTTCTCAGATATTTACAGACTGTTGTTAAAAGACGAGGGCATACGACGCCGTGGTAAACATCGCCCCGTCCCAACTTTTTGAAGAGCTGTTGCTGCCATCAAATTCAAAATTACCTTATTTTTTTTCTTAAAATGGTACATTTTCTCACCTGAAGCAGTTAATGTTTTCTACATTCTATTTTGAATAAAATATGGGTTTATGAGACCTTCATATTAATTTATTCTGTTTTTATTAACCTTTGACACAGTGTCCCAGCTTCTTTGGAGTTGGACAGGTATGCTGAATTGGACAAATAAGCCATACCTCATTTTACACCAGTGTATTTTATATCCTGTTTTTCATGGAAAGCTCAACTTAACTTTTGTTCTAAAAGATTTTACGGGATGTGATGTGATGGTGATTCATGACTTTGCTTATATTTTCTCATTATTAACATTATGTAGCACTGAGGAAGTTAAGAATACTTCTTGAAATATCTTCTAAATTGGTACTATAAAAATGAAATGGAAATGCCAATGAAAAACTGGTGAACCATGATAAGAAAATACTGAAATTTACTGGCATTAATTACCATTGAACCAGTGATTCTACAGATGTCAAATGGGCTACTTTTAGAATGTATGACTTACTTGTGTAATTAATAAGGGCAATTTTAAGTCATTGAAATGTAAGCAAAACTGGAATTTTCTGTGTCAAATTTAGTTGATAGATCATTTGTAAAAACACTTTGTTGTGCCTTAAATTGAGCAGTCAAACTTCAAAGTTACTGACAAACACAGTGCAATACAGTTCAAGGGACAGCAATGCAAAGAATAAGTTGTTTTTTGTTTAAAAATCTAAAGAGTGTGCCAATTGAAAAACTTAATTGTGCACTATACAAAGGCTTCTGTTCTTCTGTCAGCTAATTGTTGTCACTTTGGGAAACTGAAAGGTTCGTGCATATTAATGTATACGCAGGTAAAATCAACACAATACCTAATGCTTATCAGGTATAAAAACTGACTCTTATTCTTTGACTTCTTCAGTGAAGGTGAAGAAGAAAATCTGTATGTGGGAATTTAACAGAACACTTTTTAAAACCCACTTTAAAAGTGTATCCATGCATTCTTCAGTAACTTCTCAATTTGTACTAGAGACAGTTTTTGTATCTTGTAGTTTCATATTCATATTCTGATCATGACCACAGACCTTTCACAGTTGGTAATAACATTTACCAAATGACACTGAATTTATCGCTGTGGATTAATGAAGATTATCTGTATCCAACTACTGGAACACACTGAAGCACATCCCTTCACCCTATGTGTCTATAACACATGGATGAATCAGATGAATGGAACAAAAGCAATATCATGAGGTGCATGTAAGGAAATGAGAAGAAACAAAATGGTACCAAGAGAAAAATGTGACTACAGAATATTTCTGTATGTGTAGGTTTCTGTTGACAGATGAGATACTTCTGAAGACCAACAGTGTCCCTCGGTGTTATAATGTTAATATATTGCATAGTATGCTAATAATAATTTAAAATGTTCTTTCATTCCTGGATATTCTGTGCTGAATGCACACTGTTGAACACATATAGTGCAGTATAATTTTTTTGTGAGATGTGATGTAGTAGTCTTTGTGTGTGCATGTGTACATATTTGCATGTTTGATCTGTAAATTTTGTGATTCTGTAAATGGTTTGCACTTGTAGTCCCTAAAGTATCACTGCCACTTCAGAGTTTTAAAATGGGTGAGACCAAGTATGTTTGTGGTCAGGAATGATGTTTAACTGTATGCTTTACTTCTATCAACATGCCTTTTTCCTTATTTATGTTGCAGATTTTCAGATGGTCTAATGTGTATTTTTAAATTACATCAATATAATTAAAAAAATTGTATTTTTAAAAATTACAATTCACTTCAATCTGTTAATAAATCTATTTTATTAAGATGTGTCTTGAACACTGTTTTTGCTGTTGTAGTTTATTAACAAGTTGTTTTTCATGCAATCTTAAAATGAAATGGTGCAGCACCAGCATATTCTTCCGTTCTGGATTATTACCTTATGGTATTTAGTTTTGTTAGATTAGAATGCACTTTTCTGATACACAGTTAAGCATTAAATAAACAAAATAAACAAATGGAACATATTTTATAATTAGCAAAGGCCTCTAAAACGCAGTTTTGGTTTAAATTGTTTCAAATATTTGTTTGAATGAAAATGATCAAATGTTGGGTGCCCTGTGGGTTTGGGCTCAGGGAAGTCAGTTTGATTCCACACTTTGCACCCTCTTTCCAGACTCTGTCATCCCCTCTCTGTTTTGCGTCTATAAAAAATACGACCAACGATCCTGTATCTCACTGGCATTAAGAACTTGCATTTGTGTTGGCTGTCAGGTTGTGCCGCTATGTTTAGAGTCCCATGGTCATGATGTAAGCGATCATTCTCCGAACTGAAGTAGGTGGTACTTTCATTCAAATTAAATGAAAATCCTTATATGACTTCCTATTAGTGGGCAATAGTAACTATATTGATTTCTCTAACCATTTCCATGTCATAAACCATCAAAATATGGACCATTTTAAAATTTTGAATACTTCAAAAAATAATCAAAAATCTAAATTTCTCAAAACTGTGAAGACATTGCCCCAAGGAAGCTACATATAAAACTTGAAATGAATCAGGCCAGTAGTTTCAGAGAATATGTATTAACCTAGACGATGACAAAAATGACAACAGACACAGCGCTTTCATAATAGCTCTTGGCCTATTGGCTGGTGAGCTGAAAAGGCAAAACAAGACCACATACAAAAAAAAAAAATCAATAGTGGGTGATATGAACAGGAACAATGAACTCAACCTGTTCTACAGGTTTGACACCACCACAGCAGTAGCTCCATCATGATACAGCTGTTCCACCAGATTGGAACTGCGCCCACCTCCTCTGCTGTCTTTTCCAAAACTGTGCATCCCCACTACATCAACTACATTTCCTCCCACACCTGGACATACTACACTACATGTCACAGTTACAGGGATGAGGATGGAACTAGAAAAACTGTCCTGGGAGTTTTCCCACAGCTGGCCCAGATGGTAGGTCTTCAAAGCTGCTTAAGGACTGTGCCACCCAGCTATTTTAACATCTCCAAAAGATCTAAAACCTCATTCTGCAGTAGAGGAGGGTTTATGTGTTGTGTAAAACAAAATTGTTGTACTAGTGGCCCTAATGTCACACATCATGAAGACCCTGAGTGGGTGCTTTTAGGCCCACTAAAATCCTATGTCAAACATGCACTGGATCCCCTGCTGCTTGCAAATAAAGAACACAGTTGAGTCAATGATATTAGATTAGATAGAACTTTATTGATCCCTTGTGCAGAGCCCTCAGGAAATTGAGAAAATGTCATTAGTGCAGACACCAGTTTTCTAGTTTGGTTGATTTAAACATGTTACTTCACCTCACCAGTCATGGCTGGTATTAGAATGGAACCTGGGACCTTCTTGTTGTGCCTATGCTCATCTGGATGGTCTGGCTGTCATGGTAAGGTTATGATCATTGGTTTTTCAATACAATAGCACAGTTTGTGTACTGCTCCAAGTTCTGCTGTACATTGAGTTTATGCAAAACAGCCCTGCAGCTGACCGAGAGCTCCCTCAGGCCACATTTTAAGAGTCCTTATCTCTGGCTTTGTTTTCCTTCTGGTGGTGGTATGTGCTGGTAGCAGGAGCAGTGAGCGATGATCCGAGTGTCCCAGGTCTGGCAGAGGCACAGCTCTGTATGCATGTTTAATGTTCCAATCCACATGGTCAAGAGTATTTTTTCCTCCGGTGGCACATTTCACAAAATTAAAAATTGGGAAAAACAATCTTAAAACATGCTTGATTAAAATCCACAACTGTGAGGTAAACCCCGTCAGCTTGCATATGTTTGCTGAGGGTGCTTTGTAAGTGGGTAAGAGCTGTGCAAGGGTTATCACAAGGAAGATGTAAACACCTATAACAATCACTACTGTCAATTCCCTAGGTAAATAGAAGGGTCTGCATATGATTGACAAAGCCTCCAGATCAGGGGACCAACATCCTCCCCCCCTGCTCTTACTGGATATTTGAATTCATGTTTCTATCATCAATTGTTTTGAAGTTACTGGTGGTGGATTGGATGCCATCTCAGTGTCAATACTGTCAGTTCTGTTGTCAGAGTATAAACAGGTCTGACAAAAGAAAGAATTAAGAAAGAAGCAAAATTTACTAGGCGACTATTCAAAACTAAGGTCAGGAATGATCATTAAATTTGACTTAATTACACGTGAAATCATAATGTGCTCAAATCACTGTGGAACAAGGTCAGTCTGGACTCACTGAACCACATGACCTTTTTTCATTACTCCACACTCCAGTATATTTGCTCCCTAGTAAACTGATGGTTGTTTAAGAAATGAGAAGCTACTCACTGCATCAGTTAGGGTTAAATAACATGTTGCAGTTGAAACATATTAATCACTGCAGTTATTATTCAATGGATGACTCTTACCTATTTGCTTAGTTAAATCCAGGTGGAGACTTTATTTTTGGCAGGTCTGTGTATATGATGAGGTTAAGATGAGCAATTAAAATGAATCCTGTTTAAACAGTAGTTTTTCAAAGGATCTTCTAGATTTGTTAAAATGTGTATTTTGTATATATGATTCATTTGATATGAAATGACATTTGGATCATTGTTTAACCAAAACGTCAAAACTTGGAAGTAGATGGCATGACTGATATGATTCCCCTGATAAATTATAATAAAATAGAACAAAGGCATTCCATTGGACAAGATGTTTTATTGAGAATTCCACCTTATTTTTCATATATTTCATGGTAACACTTTTTTTTTTAACTTTCATTCCTAAAATATTTTTCCAAACTATATTCAAACCAAGAAAAAAAAATCTAAATAATGAATGTATGAAAGTAATTTCTAAGTTTATTATCAAAGTTCATCTCTCTTAAATATAACTAAGCCATAAGGACACAAAAATATTAGAATCTTATTGATGTGCATACCACTCACCTTTTGGTTTATGATATATTTTTCTGTAGAGCATTGCCAATGTTATATTTCAATTATGAATTTACCCCATTTTTTTTTTACTTGTGACCAAAAAAATTCTCTACCTGAAACTCATACTGAAACAAATTTGTGCTTGCCTATAATGCCCCATTCACACCAACCACTCATATACATGTCTATTTACAAGTTGGTGTTTTATTTTCACATTTATATATGTATTACAAAAAGTTTACAAATTATCAGTTAAGGTGTGGAAAAAAATGTGTTTAAAAAAAAAAAAAAAAAGCATCAGCTTCAGTTTACCAGAATACAAATGGCTATAATAAATTGATGAACCAATAAACAAACTTGAGGCCAGAATGACCACAGTGTACTTTATTAAATGAATTTGGTAGTTTGTGTTGAATTAGAGTCAAATAAAAATTTACAAAAATCCAATATATACAAAATGTTATTTCAACCATGTTTATCACGTTTGATAAATTTTTACAATAAAATGTACTTTTCCTCTTTAAATGCATTTTGAGCACTTCAGACTGTCATTACACAAAGTACTTAAAAGACCAATATTTTTGTCTTTTTAAAATACACCACATACACCACATTTATCATTTTTATCTCTAAAGTATATCATCATAGTTACAGCCATCGTGGTAGCATCAACCTCTAAAGACACCCTTCACAGTCAGAACCCAAAAAGAGAGGAATGTTCTTTTTAACATGTACACTTTGCATACATTTATTTACAGATAAGCTCAGTTTACTATGTATTCAACCAACCTCTACTCACATCTGTACAGACTGATTCTATAAACCCAACAGGATACAAAAGGACTGTCATCATTCATCTGCTGGTTACTGTGCTTCTACTAAGGCTGAATAATCTCATCTGTACTCTGAAACTGCAAACCATTCCTCCAGTTCCACAGCTTCTGATGTCCATACCTCTACAGCAGAGATTTAGTTTATTTCAGTCTTGGGTCACAACACTCACAAGAAACACATGTTCATTTGTTTGGAGCTTTGCATGTGTCTTTGAGATGCCTTTTCTGTACATTTTTGAGATGTCTTGCCACCACTAACTTGCATTATGCAGGATGAATTTGGGCCCCATTTCTCCCACATGTCATCATACCTACAAAACAAAGCAGGTAATTATACAAAACACTTAAATACTACCCACAAGTCCAGTTAGGGAAAGGAATTGAAAAGCACTGGTAAGGGTGAGTTACAGTTACTTGTGGGTTAAGGACTTTAAAAAGCTGTGGTTCTACTCCATTTTCTAGTTTAAAGAGTCATTTGTAATAGTTGTACTTTTCAAGAGTGAGCGAAAATAATCATTCCTGTATTGTAGGGATATATATGTAACTATGTGCCAGAGACCTGGGACTCCTATAATACCACTTTGAACCACTACAATGAGTAGTGAGCCACGTTAGCTTTGAGTCTGCCCTCACAGACTCTGTCTAATGGCATACAGTACACAAGAAGTAGCCTAGGTGAACTCACTGGATGGCTGAAGTTTTTCACAAAGTGGCCATTATTCACACAACCCATTACTCTTGGAAACAGCAGTCAAAGAACTTCTAAAAAACAAACAAACAAACAAACAAACAAACAAAAGGCAATATGAAAATCCGTGTTGCCATTACTTTCCCTCTGGACCTGTAGCCCTCAGGGTGTAAATGATTACGTTGTGTGTTGAAGTCACAATATTTCTTCTACACTGCTAAACTATCAATAAAGTGAAAGATTATGAATACGCATAAAGGTACTGATTATGTTAAGTTTAGTGTTTGTTAATATGTGGCTTTGACCCATTCTTTGGTCAATTCAAAATAGATGTTTAGTGCAGGTGTTGAAAAAATTAAAAAAAACAGCATAAAAAAAAAACACTTTCAAATTAAGGTTATGTACGATTTTACTGTGGCTGTTTTTTTTTGTTTTTTTCTGGAAATGGAGCTAAGACAGGTAAACTACTGACTGATGCGGCATGTGAAAATGAGAAGAGATTGTGTTGTTTTAAGTGAGTTCTTGTTTGAAGGGGAAATCTTGATGACCCAGAGGCCTTTGGAATGTGCTTTCTGGCACCCCTCCTTACAGTTTTACATTTTCATCTTTATGCTACATACACAGAGAATTAAGAGCCAGGTTGACAGTAGGTTGTACATCAAAGGTATTGTCTTTACTAGACAATAAGTCAGTCTTTGTATAAGCACAGTAACTCATGACACACACAAATTGTTGCACTTGAATAAAGTTGAAAGAACACATATATATACACACATATACAAACACTGTCCTAACCAGTAAACCAAGCTATGCTTTCAGAAATAATATCTTTTTGATAATACAAACAAAACATATTAGGAAACCGCTAAGAGTGAAGATTTTAGTGCATGGGATTGGATGGGGTTTTGGGTGTACATCCTTGTTACTGCAGCAAACCCAGACCAACATGTTCTGCGCATCTGTGGAACATTTATGTGATTTCCTTTACACTGTTTGACAGCACCTCATTTTTGTTTTAACAGTATACTTCAACAAATCATTACTTAAATAAAGTAAATGCCTAGTGTGTCTGTAATACTGCATGTCTCCACCACAAAACATAATTTGCAATTCACTTCATACTCAAAATAATTATGATAATGCAATGTAATTAATCCACCAAATATCATTTATCAGTAGAATATTAAAGCTGCAGGAGCTGAAATCATCAGAGGAAAACACCAGAAATTGAAAATACACATCTTCCTTCTGCAGATCTCTCATCTCAGTCCAAATCAAGACTAAAAAAAAATAAAGATGAACCTGACATCATTTTATGCTGTTATGGAAAAGTGATGCCACTTTTGAGAAATGGAGTGGAGCAGTTAAGTCATGTCCGATCATGTCGGACAGAATCTGATCAGCAATCAGTACTTATAGCTGTCAAACACGCATTTAAATCCTTCCTGTTTGAAAATGCCTCTCATTAGACAATAATCTGCTTCACAGAATAGATTTTCTACAGCCTGAAAACACAGGGAAGGAAAAGATTTAGAAGTCTTGCATCCTCTTAGAAAACTTGCGTTACAATTTGCTGAAAGGTAATTATGGATTTTGTGTCCAGTGAGGCTAAAAACCTATCAAACACTGCTGCTTCAAATAAAATTTGAGGAAATTAAAAAAAAATATTTGGATGAATGTGGAATCAGTGAGCTGGTTTTCAAGAGTCACCTGCTTTAACAGATAAAAAAATAACATGATACCCCTTATCCGAAAATATAAACCTGGTACTGGCTCTGTGCTTTACTAGTGTTGGTTTAGTGTTGGTTCAAATTGTCCTTCAGATTGACCCAAGCACTGGCTTGGACCCACAACATGTCATTATGCTATGGCATATGGGAACCAATGGCAATAAAGTTAAAAAGAAACTAGCCAGCATTAGAAAGCTAAATCCTGTAAGTTATAATTATCAAAATATTACAGTTGTTGGGTCAAGAAATGTAGTTTTGAGTTTTTTTTCCAGGTGAGATGGTAGGACTCTGAGTGTAAATCATCATGAGAGAGCCTGGTGATAACATATTAAAGTTTTCAATGGTGTGTCGATTCACTGTGTGACCCCTTAGGGCTAACTAGCAAGACATGAACACACAAGACTATGAAGCCAGCAATTATTGTTCCATGTTGAAATATCCTTATCCTCACAGGTCTTTTTGAAATGTATGCTATGTCAATGGTCACAATGGGCTGGAGCCCTTAGGTGGCTCTTGGTTATAGCCCAATTAATTGTTGGTGCTGTGCTGGAACCATCCCACCATCTGGAACCATCCTGGCTGAGAGCATGTTTTTGGTAGACAACATGCAATGAACTGAGCCGTGTGAACACCAACATGGCTTTTCCATGCCTTAGTTGCATTATTGCCTGGTGTACCTGAGGATTGTATGTGCTTTTCCAATTGTAAATTTTGGAAAGATTGCCTCATGTATTTTAAGTATTTACATGAATTCACCCTTTCTTTCCTGAAGTGTGTTGAGCAGTGAGACTGACTTATCAGTATTTTGTTCTATTTTTGATTTTTTGCCCATGTGTGCTGAAAAAAATCAGTTCAGCTATTTGTAGCTGGATGAAAAAGGCCTCAGAAAAGTGTCGTTTTTCCCATGCACCTATGGATGCCTTTCATGACTATTGTGAATGCAGATGAAGATCCTGGAAGCTGTTCAGTCAATTTGCAGTTCTACCCAGTCTGTCTCACTGACACTTTCCTTCTCTCCTAACATGTTTAAATACAACATTAGCTGTGCAGTAACCAGTATTGTTACATCAAACTAAACCCATATTATTTATGTCTGCACATACAATAAGGCGTGCTTGTTGGCTTAATATTTAGCAAGGCTAATTTCTGAGCAGGCTAGCATTAGTTGCTGAATTAAGTCTTCACAGACACTATAGCAACACAACAGATTTAACTGACATCAATACAAAGTTTCTGCTGACCCCCATCACCACCACTCTAACATCA
This sequence comes from Apogon hyalosoma, assembly GCA_037367295.1. NCBI lineage: Eukaryota > Metazoa > Chordata > Actinopteri > Kurtiformes > Apogonidae > Apogon > Apogon hyalosoma. The sequence continues at coordinate 24,255,654 of JAPQRP010000011.1, read as the reverse complement.
TGAAATACAGAGTAAATCTAGTTTATGTCTTTAATGAACTTTATAATGGGCTGTGGACAGAAAAAAAATAAATAAATCATTCACAGTGATGGGAATGGTTGACAGTCATCACCTCGTCTCAGAAATCCACAGTTGTAAAGATACAACACATAAAAGTCAGATTTAAGTTTTAATTAACAAAAAGGTTATATCTACATGGCTCTTTTTGGAGGGACAGAATACCTGTGGGAAAAATCTAACCTGCTGAATCTAGATGATGACAGAAATTATTCTTCAACAATTCAAGTACTGACAGAGAAACCTACTACCAGCTGATAAATATAAAACATGTCCATCTATTAGGTGTAGTCGTCCTCTAAAACTTCATGTCACCCTTGTTGTGCAATATTAAAACTGACTATTGTTTGTAGTGCAGCCTTGTCCAGTGTGCTACTTACCTCTACTAACTTCTACTAACTACTGTGCCATCTGAACCTGTGCTTTTAGTAAGGCTTTTTTATTTTTTTTATTTTACTGACATGTTACCCCTCTTTCCACAATAAAACAAAATCAGAGTAAACCATAAGACAGTTAAGGCAAAAATAATTATTTAAAAATAGGCTTTAAAAAGATCCAGAACAATTGACAAACAACAAAACAAAAACACAAAAAAAGGCAACACACCAACAGAAATCATGGATAATCAGTCTTAGACTGCTAAAGGAAGAAGAAATAATTAGAACAGTGTGGACTTGAATTTCACTGTAGACAGAATGAACCCAACGTATTTCATGTTTTGTCTGGTCAATTTTGCATAGTTACACCCACAAATTTCTAACTTTACTGAGCCAAAAGGAAGCTTTATGTAAACTGTGTCCAAAAGCGTCATCAACTTCCCTGGGCTTGGAGGACCAGCACTCAGTGAAAACATGGATTGTAGTGTGATGACTCAGTACTCCAGATGTTTTTGGAAAAACTCTACGTATGAAAAGTCTGTAGAAAATGTGGTTGTGAATGTTATTCCATATTGTTGATGCAGTATCATTTAGGTGATCAGAGATCATAATGTTCAGCTTTGGCTTGTGCCCTTGACCACCACAGATGTTGTCTATCTTTCTTTGTGCAGCACTGTTTTTAACATTTCAAAACTGTTCTCACTTATATGTTGATAAGCTGGTGACCCAATTCACAAAGGACTAGACCTTTTCTGCTACTTGTTTTTATCAAGTCATGATTGCAATCACGTTTCAAATCATATTGTTAAAGGGTACCTGTACTGAATTTTCATTGCTAGCTATTTCCAAAGATCACGTAAATTACTAGCGGTTTGATCTGGTAACTTATGTCATAGCCTGTTGTTAAGTACACGCAATTACTAAATCACTGCTCCATCAGTCAGGCATGGTCATCAACATGTTGCCTCCTACATGGGCTGTTCCAGTACCAGTCTAGATGACACATTATAGATCAGTGCTGGGTCGCGTCCCTAGGACAATGGTGGCATGCAAACCTTACAGTTGTACATCAACAAGCGCAAACACGTGCTTTCCACTCAATCTGTTCACTGACTGCAGCTTGTTTACTCGCACTGATCACCCGGAATCAATGATGGTACATCACTTCTGGCTGGCAATGGCTGCTCCCCATAGGTTCTGCCCCCACCCATAATTCATGTAATAGGTCCAATGTGGTACATTTGTGGTGATTTTAAACTGAATTTGCACCTCTCTTGCTTATAAGTAATAAACAAAGCCCAATTAATGTTGTAACCTTGACCAGTACAGGTACACTTTGAGTATTTTTACTCATTCTTTTTTGTTTTAGTTATATTGTTCCAACTATTTCCTATCTGAGATTGTGAAACAACAAGTTATGATAATAGATAACAACTACATCTACAAATAAAAGCGCAAGCTTGAAAGTAATAAACCACAATATATGTGTAACATTTTGTGGTTAATTTTCAGTTGCAGGCAGTGTATTTAGATTGAAAGATTAGGCATATACTCATTGAAGGTAAGGCAAATGAAAACAGAAACATACACCAAGATTCACAATTTGACTGTTTCTGGGTGCATCAGTGCAGACTTGTGTATCAAATTCATGTATAAAACAGGGCAACAATGTAGCTCAGTTTCTATCTGACTACACCTTTAAGATTTAGGATTTATATTTCGTCTACAGTTCCAGGCCTCCATTAAGTTACTGAATGAAACAGTTCTAGTGATTACACAACTTGAGTTTAAAAGCCCTCTCCCACACTTCAAAGAAAAATGCATACAGCGAAGCTTAGTAAAAGTTCAATCAGGAAGACTCTCTCCGTCTCTCTTCCTTCACTATGCCCGTTTAACCAATCCCATTTGGCCACATTTACTGTTAGCCAATCATTTCACTAATGTCAATCAAGACAAGGTAAGACCAAGTGAAGTCCAAGACCAGATACAGCAAACACATTTTGGCGACCAAGCTTTAAAAACAGAGTATGAATGACACGGTATGATACGACCAAACCAGGTAGTTTTGTACCATATATGATGTTTAAATCTCCAGAGAAACAGGGAAGTGAAGACATTTCTGCAGAGTTCTACCATAGATAGCTAAAGTTAGCATTCTAGGTTTGTGTTTCACACTGCCTTTTTTTTTTTTTTGTCAGTGGGTAGGGCTAACACCTCCTACAGACACACTTTTGTGTACATAAATTCTGAAGAAACTAATCAAGTTTTTGGTTGTAATAGAAGAAGGATGTTTTACTTCAAACCACACTAAAGAGATGCTCACAAATAAATTGTTGTCTTGAACGGACTTTGGGAAAAAATGTTTGTTCAAAAATCAAGACAAGACTGACTAAAAAATATGGTTGATTCTGAGATGACACCTTCAAAAGGTGGTTTTGAGAAAACCATTACTGAGTAGCACCACACTAACAATGGTCCAAAGTTTCATGTTCTTGTTGATGAATAATCATGGTAGCTTGCAGAAATTTTTAAACACTCTGATTCTTCCTTTCATGCAGTAATCTTCTCTAACATTTCCTTGATTCATATGTTATATAGATGAAATCCCTTGCAACCTGGGATTTTAAGGTCAATAGGCAAAACACTAGGCTATAGCATAAAATGGTGTTTCAAAACTGTGATTAGTACTGAAATTCCTGACTCCTGGTTGTAATGTGTCACTTCACATATAAAGCAAATAATGACAAAAAAATTGATATAGCTACAGTGGCACTTCAGTCAAACAAGGCATGATTAGCATTTTCTGGTGACATTTTTATCTAAACTTGTGGGCACATGCCTCACTTGCCAAATGCTAACTGGTCTTATCTAGCAGGGTATAATGCTAAAAGCATCCAAATCTAAAGCAAATGCATGACATGTACATCAAAGTAAAACCACACATAAGGTCAAATGTCAAGGTGTCCTTCCACTCTTCGTTATCTTTGATACACAAAGTTGATACAAGTATCCAACATGTCCTGTCTCCTGAGCTGCTTTTCCTGTTAAACTCACATGCACACACATATTCACACACAAAACACACATCAACTATTGTCAACGCACACTCATTCAACCACAAGAACATATGGTCACAATGAAGTGTTAGATCATCTCTACAGTTAAAAAAATGCTGCATGTTGTATCAGAGTACTGTACATCCTGGTGGTTGCTTGTTATGTTTGGCTGAGATGGCTGCTTGTCTCTGTTCAACTCATTTCCATTGCTGCATCCTCTCAGGTCATCTCCCTTTTAATGCTGTCTGGAACTTTGTTCATTCTTCTCCTCATCTCCTCATGTTCTCCTTATTCCTCCTCCACAAGCAAAGATCAGTATCAGTACATGGCCAGATTTATCAGGCTAGACTGCTATAGTTGTACTGAGCTGCCAGGGGGATTTTTCTTGGCATTGAATCATTTTGACTTACTGCCCGATGAGAGAAAGATTGTGAGTCTCTGTCAGTTCAATCTTTGCCTCCCTCTCTCCCTGCACATCTTGCCACCCAAGGTAGTGAGAATTTTTTTTTCTTACCAAAATACAATAACTAAGCAAAGATGCTACTTTGACCAGTGTCTTTATAATTGGACTGTCTGACCCTCCAGTCTAGAAAAGAATTATGCTAAGGGCCAGAGAAGAACATTTTAGACTATCCAGCCATCTCCAAGGTGTTCTATATCCTCAGCAAGTAGAGGACATTTCAAAAGAACCTTTTTGGCACTAAAGAAGAGGAAACAAGAATGTCATAATGTAGGTAAAGGTCATGTACCTGTATAAATGGGATTGCTCTGAATCATGTGATTAGAATTTCCATGATAGGATGACAGCACAGTAAGTAATAGTAATTATAGATATGATAGATGTAGTTTTAACTGATGCTAAAAGAGGGACAATTTCCATTTTCATACAATGGAACGATTACTTTTTAACCATTAATAAGGTTATAAAGATAATGACTCAGACCTTGTCTGAATGAGACATTTGTTTTGTCCTTAACATGTCCATTATGTAGCCAAAGCCTGGCCTGGGTACATCATTCAAGTCCACTGCTGAATTGTATTTAGTTTATGCAACATGATTTCCCTGACGATGAAGTAAAAATAACAGCTAACATCAAATTTCCATTGACATAAACTAATCTAACGCCAATTCTCTTCTCCAAATATTATGAGCAGGGTCCAATGGCCCTTAGTGCAGGTTAATGTCAAGGAATTGAAAAAAAACAAAAACAAAACATGAAAAGTGGATAGTAACAAATACTTATTGCGACAATCTCAGGTGTTTGACACTTGCTCCCTTGAATGAGCTTTGAGAACAGGGTGGAACTATAGTGTGGTCTCATATTCCAACCTTTCCTGCACCAAAGCATCATCTTTGTACTGTAGCCGTGGAGGAGTCAGGGAGGAGTCTATGGCCAAGATAGCCTTGCGTATACTGCGGTCAAGAACATGACGCTCCCAGGCTGGATAGCGGTTCCTACAAAGGTCAATCTTAATGACAGTTTCTTCAAGACGTGGAGCACGAGAGGATGGTGTGGATGGTACTGTGGGTCGTACCTGAAACACAGGCATGCAGCCATCCCGTTCAGAATACTTTGCCATGTCACGCTCTAAGGTTGTAGTTGCACCCCGGTTGGAACGCAGTGAGTTGGTGGCACCCTCAGATGGGAGAGTGGAGAACTGAGCAGTGGGGTCTAGGTCGAGGCCCTGGCCACTTGGTGATCGCCCAAAGCGAGGTCCATTTGGATGGAAAAAGGCATAGTACATAAGCATGAAAACCACCCCTGTAAGGAAGCTGCTAAAGATGACGCAAAGTGCTGGAACTGCAAAGGCGTCAGTGGTGTGTGGTGAGCGGTACAGATACCACAGCGTACTGAGAGCTGCATTCTCCACCAGAATTACAAGGTAATAGATGAAAAGCCGACACCTGCAGAATAACACAAACAAGGGACACACATGAGACAGGTGCAAAATAGAAGAGGATGTTCTAGAGCAGGGGTGGGCAATTCATTTTCCTTTGGGGCCACATGAGAAACTTTGACAGTTCTTAAGGGCCGGACCAATG
>JAPQRP010000011.1:24200992-24211303 GCA_037367295.1 Apogon hyalosoma | reverse complement strand
CCATTATCGCACTTGTCTATATACTATGCCTGTTGTTCTCACTGTACTTTTTACAAATACACACTTGAACACATCAGTCAACTTCTGGTGCCAAATTCATCACTAAAACATTAGAGGTTATGCTCTTCACCATAAGACTACTAAGTCCCTCAATCTAGAGTGAACAACAAAACACAAATAGCCTGAAGTATTGCTGAGACTAAGAAATCGATCTTCGTGTCTCAATTCCTAAAATGGTCACTTAGATTGGTTTAACTGGTTTTAATCTTCCACTCATCTATACAATCAATAACTCAGACAATCTATGTTATTCATAAAATGGGAAAAAAACAAGTGAAAGCCTCTTTCAAGCTATTATAGAAACATGACTATGCTATTCTCCAAGTGGGCAACCAGTTCCTCTGTAGATATGCAACCCCAATTCCAGAAACGTGTGGACACTGTGTAAACTGTAAATAAAATATTGCAATGAGCACAACTGAAAAGACAAAACAAACAAAATGTTTAAACTGAGGAAGAAAATAAGATAATTTAAAGTTTTATGGCAGCAATGTGTCTTCAAAAAGTTAGGATGGGAAACAGCAGGCTGAAAAAGTACTGAAAACAAACAGGAACATTTTGTAACTAATTAGGCATCAGGTCAATAACATGACTGGACATAAGAAACATAATCTAAGGGAGGCGCAATTTCTTACAAGTGAAAATCAGATGAGGTTGACCAATCTTGAAATGTTCATTTCTTAAAATTGCACTTTTCTTTCTGAAACATATTATTATGTTTTTATTTACATTTTGCACAACATCTCAACTTTTGTGGAATTTGGGTGGCATGTGACTTGTAGGGTAAAAAAATATGATAATTATTCAGGTGATGACACTAATGAAATCAATAAAAAAAAAAAAAATTGGAGTATAATATTTTATTTCTGTAACTGGATCCCCATTATTCTCCTAAATTTTACATGCTGGATCTTAAGTGTTGTGAACAAGAAGGAGACGTACACTCAGATCTGTCTATCTTTGCATTATCCTTGAGTACTCATGAACATTTGTACCAGAAAACATGGTGCAGTGGATAGCACTGGTGCCTCATAGCAAGAAGGTCCTGGGTTCTATTCCAACACCAGTCGATGGGGGTGGGACCTTTCTGTGTGGAGTTTGCATGTTCTCCCCGTGTCTGCGTGGGTTCTCTCCGGGTACTCCGGCTTCCTCCCACCATCCAAAGACATGCTCTGTTAGGTTAATCAGTTAATCTAAGTAGCCCATAGGTGTGAATGAGAGAGTGATTGTTTGTCTCTATATGTCAGCCCCGCGATGTGCTGGCAACATGTCCATAAGTAGCTGGGATAGGCTCCAGTGACCCTAGTGAAGATAAAGCTGGTTCAGAAAATGAATCAGTCTGGAGATAATGGTTGTTAAACATAACCGAGACCTATGAATGGCTGGACAGACTGTCTTAAAGAAGTGTATTGTGGATGCATCTAATAAGTGGACATGATAATGAGACAAATGTGAACAGAAAAAATAAGATAACAAACTGGCTGTGTTTGTAGCATTGTAACACCACTTTGTGTCCAGTTCCAGAGATTGTGGCAGAAACCCAGCAGTTGATAGAGCAGGCTGAGCTGCTGCAGGCACACAGGAAGCTGATGGAGCTGGAGTGTTCACGTGATGACCTCATGTATGAGCAATACCGCATGGACAGCAAGAACACCAGCGACATGAACCTGATCTCCAACTACTTTGAAGATGTATGTATAAATGACAGAGTATTTCTGTTGAGGACACAAATTTCATGTTTTCATCATACTTAGATTCATTATATAGCCTACCTGTTTTACCGTTTCTTTTCTCCAGATTCAGAATCCTGAACACAGGTCCAGCTAGGAAATAGGAATATTATATGGAAGTATTTTAATCTTTGCTCTCATTTCTGCAACTCATGCATTATTAAATTGTATCCTACCTGCCACCACAGCATACCTCACCTTGAAAAAGACTTGCATAAGCACTACTTTTACTTGCTGTCATTGTACACTGCCTGGCCAAAAGAAAGTCCTACAGTCCTTTAGCTTTGTTTGTGGAATGCATTTGCCATGGCATTGTTTCCTTAAGCTTATGCAGTATCACATCCATTGTTGTGTTAAATTTTGTCCAAAGTCTTGGATTGATGATGGAAGAGTCAGGGTACTGCCTAAAGTCTTCTTCAGCACATTCAGAAGACTCTCACTGGAGTTAAGGTCTGCACTCTATGGTGGCCACCCATCACGGAAAACAATCCACTAATTGGAAAAATTGGTTTATTCTGGTGGTCAGCTGACCTCTTTTTGGAGTGATGATGTTGCTGAACCTAGATGAGACCAATGGGGGCAACACTCATAACACAGCTCCCACAGGCTTGTACAGTTTTTACCTGTTACAACTTGTCATCTGAAGCATATTAATCACTGCAATAATTATCTCTTACCAAGCTTTTACCAATTTGCCTTGTTAAATCTCTGCAGCAATGCTTTTTGGCCAGGCAGTTGCAGGTGGTCAAGCTATTACATGAGCAAACAAAACAAAAACTTAAAAATGGTAAAGCTTCAGTTTTGCTTTTATTTGTATTTCAAGGTAAATGTGACACTAGCACAGTTTCCAGTGCACTGGTTTTGTGTTGAGTTCATTGTCATGTTAGGTTATATTTACAGTACAGAATGCACCAACACTTGCAAAGTTGTTCTAAAACCATTAACTCTAAGTGTGTGTGTTTGTTTGTTTGTTTGTTTGTGCTGATTTAGCAGTGGACGGCGCAGATTGGGGAGGCACTGATTATGAAATTGAACACATACTAATGTTTAGAATTATTATTTGGCTGATGTTGTTTTACTTTGTTGTTATTAATTCCACCTTTTGTGCAAGAGAAACAAAAACATTAAGAATAACTGCACTGTTTTAAAGCTTTATAATATCCACATACTGTCTGAATAATTACAAATTCTTTCATACAAATTTATGAAACAGCTCAGATATTGGCTGACCCAAATGTTGAGTTATTATAATCCTAAAATTGTCTAGTATAGACAAAAGGCTAACAAATTTTTAAGCCTAATTAATTTTGAGTTTAAAGCCCTGATACTTTCCACACAGGTCCAGGGGTTGTCAGATGAATTGGCCAAACAGTTATGGATGGTACTGCAGAGATCCATGGTAACAGTTCGCCGTGACCCAACCATGTTAGTGTCTGTAGTTCGTATCATTGAGCGGGAAGAGAAGATTGATCGGCGTATGGTTGACCGTAAGAAGCAAACTGGCTTCATCCCACCTGGGCGACCCAAACGATGGAAGGACAAGATGTTTGAGGTATGTGGGAAAAGGATTAATTAGAATAATGATGCTCTAAAGATCCTCAAGGAGATTAAAATGTATAGAGAGGTGTTTGATTATTAAAGTGGAGATGAAATGCCTCTGTGCAAAGTCTGTTGAAAAGAGACCCTTATTAATCACGCATGACCTTTTTACAAATTATAAAAACTTCATAACACATCAGTGGTTACACGAAGGTTGAGCTACATTGCATGGAGAATATTAAAACAAATCTCTGTCTTGAAATGGAATGTCGTTGATCACTGGTATTGAATGAATTCAGGGTGAAATTTGATGGTGTGTCTGGTGGAGGTAGTGTTGAAACTCAAGTCACTTAATTTAGCTTCATTTTGATCTCTTACCCACAGGTCTTGGAGGGTACAGTTAGCACTCGTATCGAGGGTACCCAGGCAGTGACGAGGGAGGTTGACAAAATGTGGCTTGTTCGCCTTCTGGAAATAACCAGGAAATACGTTCTAGATGACCTCATTGTTGTCAAGAACCTCATGGTGCAGTGTTTCCCTCCACACTACAACACTTTCAATAGGTAACCACTACAAGGAAATGTCAGAATGAAATGACAGAGTGACAAATATTTGATTAAATTATAGGTAGAACATTTAAAATTATTGTTTTTAGATTATAATTAGTCTAGATGTTGCAGTGAAAATGAGGATGTTGCAAAATAGCATGAAAATGTTACCAAAAAAAATTGTCAATAATTCCCCCTAAATTTGTGCAGACTAAGGTAACAAACCTGTTTTGAAAATGTAAGGAGGAGAAAATACAGCTGAGTGTGTGAAAAACATGTTAACACTCAATAAATATTCAAATAAGATACAGATACTTGATAACTAAATAATCAAACCAGATTTTATTTATATAGCGCCAAATCATAACAGAAGTTATCTCATGACACTTTACATATGGAGCCAGTCGAAACCAGACTCGGAAGCCAGTTTACAGAAACCAAACAGAAAATAAGTGTATAGATCACAGCAACTGAAATGGGGAGACATTGCTAATAGTTCCTTGTCCATCTATGTAGTCCATTGTGACTTTGTATCAAATCTATAACTATAAAAAATCTCTGTACTGTATATAATTTAAGAAATGTGGGATGATGGGTGGGCTGTAAAGGTGTGTTGTAGGTCTAAAATCCATTATAATTCAAGAACTTCATAATAGGCATTTGCAGGGTCACTGAGGCCTTTACTACATCCACTTTTGCAGAGTGACTTTTGTAACTTTGTCCTTCTATTTCCAGTCAAATGTGTAAAATCAGTGGAAAATACTGAAGTTATTGATATTGTGTGGAGTTCTGTTATACATTAAGGTGTGTGTGTGTCCTTTCACATGCATTTATGTTTCCAGGTTTTTCAGTCTTTATCACAATGCTGTTTCCTCTCGTGTAAAAGAATTGGCCTCTGAGGATTTGGAGGCTAATGAGATTGTGTCCCTGTTGACATGGGTCCTCAACACATACAAGAGGTAAACACACTTACACTTCTCAAGTTAAGTCTTTTTTTTTTCCTTAATAGCTTTCTAAGGTATTATGCAGAAAATCTATTGATATATTCAGATTGTAACATCTTATCAGACTCGCATAATACACTAAGGGCCTTCAGAAGGATTGTTTTTTTCTAACTACAGAATGTACGTATATCCTGTTTATGTGTGCACATGGACATTTCAGTGTGGATATGATGGGCCATCCAGAACTTCGTTCAGAGTGTGACATCAACCAGTTAGAGCTTTTGCTGCCCCAGGATGTGGTGGATGACCTGCTCAGCAAATATGTCCAGACTTTCACAGTAAGCAGCACAGACACCAACAGGACAACTTGTCAATACAGTGGAACCTCGTAGCACAAATTTAATTCATTCCATGACCATGCTTGCTATGCGATTTCCTCTTCACAAGTCAATTTTCCCCATTTAAATGAACTGAAATATAATTAATCCATTCCAGCCCCTGAAAACCACTCAAAAATCCTTTTTTAAGGGGTTTTTAAAATTAAAAAAAAGTGCAGTTAATAAGAAAATAGCAATAATAAAAACAAATAAACTGGTTTTATTAACTTATTTACCTTTAATGGAGGAGGAGGAGGATTATTTCTGGCATTTTCTCTCTCTCTCTTCACTTCTTTCTGGCCTCACTTTCATCACTGTCCGCAGTTGCAGGTCATTTCATTAAAAATCAATCCAGAGAAATCTGCTTTGTTCTGTTTTTTAAAATGTGCCAAAGTGCGCCAGATCATTGTCATTGAATAAAGCAGCAGCATGACCTGATCTTAATTTGTCTGGATGATTTTTTTTTTTTTTCAACAAAATCAGAAACCTCTTGCCAGGGAAGTTTGAAAAGCGCCTGAGTCTAGATGTGTCACCTGTTGGGAGGAGCACCTGTATGGTGTCAGTATGAGGCCAGATAACATTATACACGTATGTGAAGTTTTGTAAGTGCAAGTGAAGTTTTGAAAACCAAAATATATATTTCTTTTTAAAAATGCACCTTTTAAAACTTAGTTTGCTCCTACAAACCCTTTTTTTTTGCTTTTACAAAACACTTTGTGCATTTACAAAACTTGTCTGTATGGTCACAAAACTACAATGGAGCAATTGTGAAGTACCACCATAATGTGTCTATTTCACCTTAAATAACACTACTTATTATTATCTGGCAGGGTGAAGTTGGTTCTGTTCTCGAAACCAGTTCCAAGATCCGTAAATGGAACCAGTTTCATTTACAGAACTCAAAACCATGCCGTGCTCCAGTTGGATCCAGTTCCGAGTAACGCTCTCCATCAGCTGCCTGTTATGGGACTCAGGGCTCTGATCCGGCAGCACCATGCATGTGAGTTGATGGAGAGCCTTACTCGGAACTGGATCCGAGGTGCATTTAAGTCAAACGGGCTGCTTAGCACACAGCAGGGTTCTGCATCTGGCTCACAGCCATGGCTTAGAGCATGGCAACTGTGAACTGGGGCTTGGAGCACAGCTTGGTTTTGAGTTCTGTAAACAAAACTGGTTCCATTTACAGATCTTGGAACTGGTTTCGTGAACAGAACCAACTTCACCCATCACCATTAATATTGCTTCCTGTCTGGACCGGGTCTGGACATGCCTCTCATCTAACCATTCCCCCACGTCAAAAAGAGGCCACAATGTTTTGTAACTGCAGAAAAGTTTTGTAAATGCAGAAAGTGTTTTGAAAAGCAAAAAATGGGTTTGTAGGAGCAAAACAAGTTTTGTAGGTGCATTTTTAAAAAGAATCATATCTTTTTGGTTTACAAAACTTCACTTGCATTTACAATACTTCACATACGTGTACAGTGTTATCTGGCCTCATCTTGATGCTATACACCTGCTCCTACTGTGAATTTCCATTCGTATTTCAAGACAAAAATTCTCAAGAGCTGTGGCTCATTAAGTACATTTCCTGTACTACAGTGCACTTGTACTGCGGGGTTCTACTGTATATCACTGAAACGATTCAGGCTGTTGCCCCTTTTCATCTAGTAAGTAAGAAAGATGTAAGAAGGTCACAATATAGGTGGCAGTTAAATCAATGAGATGCTGCTGGGAGTAAGAGGTAGTGTTCAGAAACTTATACAGTATGCTTTTAAGCCTTGAACTGTTATTGTTAAGATGAGGCTCGATGACAACAGATCACGATTATATTAATGTTGACTGTAATGATGACATTTAGACATTGTTATTTAATTTGGATAGATTTAGTAGCCTGTTATGCAGAGTAAATAAATATTAAATACAGACAAAGCACCACATGTTAATTATTTACATCTCTGAATCTGTTTGGGATAAAGGTAGGTCATTGTTTGGACCAAATTACAGTGGCTTGTAAAAGTATTCATACCCCTTGAACTTTTCCACATTTTGTCACGTTACGACCACAAGCAGAAATATATTTTATTGGAATTTTATGTGAAAGACCACCACAAAGTGGCATATAGTTGTGAAGTAGAAAGAAAATGATACATGATTTTTTTTTTTTTTTTTTTAAACAAATAAACTGAAAAGTGCAGGGAAAAGCTCAAGGAGTATGAATACTTTTGCAAGCCACTGTATATGATAAAACCTTTGCTGTTACTGTGTGTTTGTCTCATTCATAGGCATGGTGCTTTTGTTGTTCCTGTTTTGTGCATTGAAGTATTGCACACAGGCAAAAAGCTCCTCTGGCGGACTCCTCAGTCCTGGCACCTTGAAGTGCATTTTAGCAGAGATTTCCATATCAAAGATCATACACTGCATGCTGTGCCACTGATATGAAACTGTGTACACTACACTTCCTGACTCCCACTTGGCTGTGGTCAGGAGGGTTAAGAATGTTGTGCCAATAAATGAAACGTCAACGTAAAATAATACCATATTATATTTTTTACTTGTAAGTAACACTATTAGATTAAATTATCTTTGATTCTTTGACTTTATCTTTGCATTTGTTTTACCTCCTTTTAGCCTCCTGAGACCCAGGAAAGTACAAGTTTTGGCTTTTTTTTTTCAATAATTGCCTATATTGAAAACATCATGATGCAACAGGTTTTTTGGATGCATTTTTAAACATTTTTATGGAATGTCCTTTGTGGTGGACAGTTTTGTTTGTTTGTTTGTTTTTTATAAAGCTGTGAAAAGAAAATCCCATAGCTGGGTCTTAGGAGGTTGGATAAGACTTGTGCTGGCAGATCTTGCAAGAGTGTTAGAAGTTACAGAAGATATGACACTTGTGAAAAATCGATCCAGTTGTTACTATGGTAAAATAATTGGTCATAATCTGTGATCACATTCACATTTTCCAATGGAATGAATGGGACAGAATCTATAGAGGGGCGAGATAATGTTGATACTCATATGGCACAAAAACATGAAATGACTGTTTTGTGGACTGTTTGATTTCTAAAGCCATCTTTGATTTTAGGAATTGAGCCAGAGCCTTAAAGATGGTGTACTAACATCAGTTTCTGGGTCACAAGCATGAGGACTGAGGAGGCATGAAATATAGAAAAAAATGAGCTTCTTATCTTTCTATGTTACCTGGAAAGTGAATGACAATCACTTGACTGAATGAACGCTTCATTTCTTACAAGATAAATGTATGATGAAATGAAATCTCATTAATGGCCAACATCAAATAGAAATAGGACACATAAAGTAGGGCTGGAATTAGCAGCCTAGTGGTTTGCACTCACACAAGAGCAAACATGCAACAGTGCAGTGTGCCACCAGTCATGCATAGGTGAGGTAGGTAGGGTGTTCCAGGTGTCAGACAGTGTTGTCTCTGTATGGGCACTGACTCTGTATCCATGTGTACAGTCTAATATAACTGGCTGGCTGCGTAAAGCACTGGAAACGGACAAGAAGGACTGGCAGAAAGACACAGAGCCTGAGGCTGACCAGGATGGATACTACCAAACCACACTGCCTGCCATCGTCTTTCAGGTAACGCTCAGGCACTCATTGTCTTGCTGATTCTGAATGTCAGCAGGGTTAAAGGTTTAGATCAGATGCTGGTCAAGTTTTACTGATACCGTTAAGTTAGTGTAACTCCTTATCTGAAGACTAATGGTATGCTCTGTGGTATTTGACTTCTGTCTTTTTTTGTTTTGTTTAAAAGAAAATCCATTATTCGCAGAGGCACAGAAACCCTAAGGAATAGTTTGACAGCTCAAATTTTTGCAAATAGGTTCACTTGGACTCAAGAAAGGAAAAAGAATTTGGCAGACATAGGTCAAGGACACTGTGACCTCATAAAACATGTTATATTGTGAAAAAGTTGCAAGATACAGTTGTTACCAGGTATCTCTGACTAAAATCTCTCTCTAATTATTGGATGTCAGTAATTGACACAAGTGAATGAGCACATGATGCAAGGACCTGACTGAACTTGCAGCTCCTGGTGGTTTATATTTGTATCACAAGTGCCTAAAACGTATCACATACCTTTTTTAAAAACAACTTTTAACAGGTGAGTTAAATATTTATGGTTTGAAACGGATATTAAATTGACAGTGCTAAGCTTTTCTTTCTTATCCAAGTAAAATTGTAACTGAAATACCAATAATTGAACCAAAATCTAATTGAATTTGAATCTTGTTAATCGTAATTGAACCATCCAGGATATCCATATTGATACTTTTTAATTTTATGCGGTATAGTTGGAGTATATAGTATATGTAGTACAGTTCTCTCTTTTACATGTTTGCCTTGTTGGGCTCATTTTGCTGTCTCTGTTTTTTACTTACTAACTCTTTCAGCTGCAATTTCTTAATTCTCAGGCTTGGCAGCTATGAATGCCAAGCCACAAAAATGCATAAATGTTAAACTGCTTTTAACTTTTGTCCTTCATTCTAGTTTGTTAAAGCATTCCTTGGTTCTTTGGTTGACCCCAAAAGAGGAGGACTTTCCTTCACAAGCTAAATTTAGTCTCTCTTCCATGCTCATCCAAGTCACATACAATATGTGCACTAGGTGCTCAAGTGCCCTAAATCGCTCCAAATAAATACAATTTACACACAAATAAATATGGAGTCAGACAAACTAAATGCAGGCTATAAGTGCATCTAAAAAAATCTGAATATTGTGGAAATGTTTTTTTTTTCAGCTCAGTTCAGAGAATGACTCATTACATGTAAATTAAGATGCAAGCATTGTTAGCTTTTAATTTTGATATTTACAGCCCACAGCTGAAAAAAAAAATGTTTTATGTCAAGGATGGAGACTATTTGATAAAGAGTATATCACTACTTATGGAGTACAAATAGCATGAATGTCTTGCTCAGTTTCATTACACACTACTACCATCACAGGGAAGACTGCTGGCTTGACCAAATAATACTCATTCACATCCTCACATTCACATTCTCTCTCTTTTCTCCCAACTGGTCAAGGCAGACAGCCATCCTCCAGGAGTCAGGGTCTGCTCGAGGTTTCTGCCTGTTAAAAGGAAGTT
>JAPQRP010000011.1:24178161-24200892 GCA_037367295.1 Apogon hyalosoma | reverse complement strand
GTCACCAGTAACAAGTGTTTGCTCCTGGAGGATTCTGTTGGGTTTCTGTTAATTAGAGTCTGGTTCCGACTGGCTCTGTATGTAAAGTGTCATGAGATAACTTCTGTTATGATTTGGCGCTATATAAATAAAATTTTATTTGAATTTGATTTGATCCTCCACAAAGTTAACTGGAAGTGAAAAAATGTGATCGCAATAGGAATCACTGCAGCTTTGAAAGGAGAGGTGTCAAGAAAAAGCATTTGTAGAACTTGGGGAGAATGGAGTGAGGAGCCAGTACATCAAGAGCCACCATGCACAAATATATTGAGGAAATGCATCAAATCTGGGGTAAGAATTGGGCCATCCTGGACCTTATCCAGTGCTCCAAGGTTCTCCTTTCAGATGAATGTAAATATTACATTTTGTTAGAAAATTAAGGTCCCAGAGTGTGGAGGAAGAGTGGACATGTATGGGTGCTTCAATTCCTGTGTGAATTTTTTATTGCCAGCGTTGATTTAGGGGGCCATATCATTCGCTGATGTTGGGCCACTGTATTTTACCAAGTCTACAGTCAATGTACCCCTCTATTAGGTGATTTTAGAGGAACTTGAGACTGGTTTGCTGACCATTATATTACTGTGCTTGAACTATCAGCCAGCTTGCCTGCCCTGAACCTCATAGATACTCTATTAGGGCTTTCAGACAGACAAGGTTCTGGCTGTAGCGCTGGTTCCATTCTGGAGTCTTTGAACCTTGGTGCTTTCTGGTGAACCAGCCTGCGTTCACACAGCAGTTTTAAAGAACCAAGCAGAAACAAAGTGGCGGTACATTTTTTTTTCTCTTCACAACCTAGAATATGACACGCCCACTGATGACATTACAGTTTGTGAGGAAGAACCACCTATTTTGTGTCCAGCTGAGAACCAACCTTTTAGGTTCCGAACCAATTTTTTTTCAGTGTGAATGCACCAGCCATTTCAAAATTAGGTTTGGGAACTGGCACAGAGCCATGCTGGTGTGAAAGCCCTGTATTTTGTTTTGTCAAGAGAAAGACGAGAGACCAGACCCAACTATTCAGATGAGCTTAATGCTGCTGTCAAAGCAGCCTGGGCTTCCATTATACCTCTGCAGTGCCACAGGCTGATCACCTTCATGAGCCCTGACCAAGTGTTGAGTGCATAACTGAACTTACCTATACAAATTTTTTTTTTTTTGTATGTTTCAAGATTGCAATATAATGAGAAACTGGATTTTGGAATTTTTTTTAGCTGTTAACTGTAAGCATCCAAATTAAAACAAAAAGGATTCAAATATTTCTCTAAATGTGAAATATATGAAAGTGTCACTGTTTGTATTTAAGTTATAGAATAAAATGAAATTTTTGTAATAGTCTAATTTTTATGTACTCTGTAGGTAGTGTTGTACATCTGCCTGTGACTAGGATTATTTTCATTCTCTGTTGGCAGGTACTTGGACTAAAACGACACTCAGAACAGTACATACAGTGGTATCTTGACTTACAAGTGCACCAACTTCTGAGTTTTCTGAGTAATGAGCTGTTGCTTAAACAATTTTTTTGCTTCGAGTCACAAGCCAAAACCTAAGTTATGAGCGAGCTTCAGATAGGCTACCACTAGTTGTCATAGCCAATAAAAAGAAAAATATTGGAAGACAAGCTAGTAGGTATTCTCATGCTGGACCCTCTATCTCTTTGCTCCCCACGGTGTCTTGAGGAATACTGATAGGTTCCTCCTGTCAAGCCCATTCTTATATAGTCTACCAGGTGGCTCCAGAGCCGCATGTGGTTCTCTCATCCCTCTCCCTGAGGCTTTGGAAAATTAATGAGTATTTAATAAAAATGTTTTATTTTGTTAGTTTTTTTTATGTAATTCTAAATTAGAAGATTATGGTGATATGGATAGTTATTACAGGTATTATCTCCTGCTGCACAACAAAGTCCGTTCACTGTCCAGAGGGGAGGTGCTGAAATGCGTGTGTGGAAGGGGTGAAAAGAGGTTGTCCAGAACAGGTCAATATGCATTGGAGATAAGTTCGAAATAAGTTACACATAGGTTCAAAGCATGTTACTCATAGGCTAGAAATAAATTGTGGATATGCGAGACATTATCTCAACATATTTTGACATATGAGGCTGGGATGGATTAATGGCATTTCAGTTCATTTCAATAGGGAAAATTGAGTTGATATATGAGCAAATTGAGTTCTGAGTTGGTCACGGAAGAAATTAAACTCATAAGTTAAGGTACCACTGTAGATTCTTAAAATTATACTGAACATTGTAAGTGTTTTTGTTTTGTTTTTTTTAAGCTGTAAACAAAACTATACGATTTAAACACATCAGTACTGGTGATGATACAAATAATAAGCAGTAAAAAAAAAAAAGTCAAACACTGTTTTATGGCCTACTATGTTCTGTAGAGGTGTCCTCTTTGTCATGCCCTAAGCAACTCCTGTCATGCATATCCACTCCTGGCTAGCCACGTTTTCTTTTCTGAATTATGCAGTGGGTGGAGCTAGATTCCAGATGGGCAAAGTTGTACTTCAAATACTTATTGAAACCACTGCCTGTTTGATTCCTGTTCCTTCTTTCCATTCTCCTCTCCACTCCACTGTTGGTCAGATGTTTGAGCAGAATCTACAAGTTGCTGCCCAGATTGATGGGGATTTTAAAGAGCAAGTTTTAAAACTTTGCCTGAAACAAATGAACACATTCCTTATGAGGTAATTTTTTTCCACATAATTTGTAAACATTTCTCTCATAATGAATAAAGCATTCAATATTCTTAACAAATCTAGTGTGAGGGTCCCAGCCATGTGTCTTGTGTTTAGGTACAGAGAGGAGGCAGTGGTCTACAAGGAGGAGCACCTGAGAGACCGTCAGTTGCCTCAGTGTTACGTTCAGTACATGATAGCCATCATTAACAACTGCCAGACATTCAAGTAAGAGGATCCTGTTCTAAAGTCAGAACCAAATACTGGATTTACATGCCATACCATGATTCTAATTAGACTCTCACCAAACTAAATTGAAGCTAAGGTCTTAGTTCTGTCGTTATTGTACCTAAATAACCTCATTCACTCATTAAATTGATAGTTATGTGTTGCTGTGGTTTCAGCCATTTCCTGTCTTGTTTAATGACTTAATCATCTTTGAAGCTTAAAGACTGGCTTTATAATGTGTGACAGCTGTCCCATGTTTACCTCAGAGAGTCCATCAACAGTCTGAAGAGGAAGTACTCTCAGTCTTTGGAGCCTACAGACAGCGATGCTGCCATTGAGAAGACACTGAATGAGGTGGCCAAGGAGGGATGCCAGTTCCTATTGGATGAAGTTTTCTTAGACCTCGATGTAAGAAAGGCACTTACCAGACTAAACAGTAATAAGAAAGGATGTTTCCTATGTATTTAGATAGTGTTTTAATATAAAAGTACCAGCTAAATGATTACTTCATAGTTCTATGGGATGAGGGAGTCTAGGTCATCATTGCACAAGAGTAAAATGTTCAGTTGCATTTGGCAGTTTTGAGACTTGTATAGAGACAATTCTACCAATGAAAGAAAACAAAATCAACCCATTGATCTTTTGTTGTTGAACTCACTTTTTGTCCCAGCATCATTTAAATGAACTGCTGACTAGGAAGTGGCTAACGGGCTCTCACGCTGTGGACACTATTTGTGTGACGGTGGAAGACTACTTCAATGACTTCAACAAGATCAAAAAACCTTTCAACCAGGTATGAATGGGAGATCACAGCATCTACACAGTGTTACATACCTGGTTACACATTCATGTTGTGCCAGGGTTTCCCCTATACCAGTTTGTAACACTATCTTTTTCACAGGTAATGGCAAGTATCTTATATGACCTTTCTTAGTGTTTACCATGAAATGTTGAGCTGCTGTAATGTAAATATGCAAGCTGTGGTCTAGAAGGTTGGAGAAGCTGCTTGTGAGAGAAGGGTTGCCAGTTCAGTACCCTGGACCAGCAGAGACATTGTTGACCCATTCACCCATCATTTGCTGCCAGGGTAACTGACATGTGAGCCACTGCTCCAAGTCTGCAGTGTGTGGTGTGGTCCTGCATGTCAGTGATAGGTTAAAAGAGGGTCAGTGTCAGTGCATGTTGCAATGTCCGCATGTAAAATATATATGTTGACAAATAACAATTATTCTTCTAATGTAGGCAGAATATCATTTTGAACATTGTCTTGATGCCCCCTATGCTAACATACTGTGATTTGTCTGGTTGACAGGAGATGACAAGTGAGGCGCTGCGCAGAGTGGTGGTGGAGTACATTAAGGCAGTTATGCAGAAGAGAATCACTTTTAAGAACGCAGATGAAAGGAGAGAAGGAGCTGAGAGGATGATTAAAGAGGCTGAGCAGTTTAAATTCCTCTTCAATAAGCTGGCTGCTGTGAGTTAACATGTACAACTTTTAATTTTTGTACTTAATGTACTCTGCACACACGAAGATTTATATCTGACAATTTACAACCACAAGTGCTAAATTTACTAATACATTGCATCAGTGCCAGTCTCTTTTTGGCACTAAAAAAGTTACTGTTGAGATTTAATTGTACATTGCATAATAATAATTTAATTCATACAGCAAATTGCAACAGAGAAAAAAAAAAAAACAAGAATTGAGGACTTCATAATGAGGACAATAAAAAAATTTAGAATAAAATAGTAAGTGTAAATTGAGGGGAGAAGGTAGGTGCTGTGGGGCCAGAGGTTTCAACACTAGGGTTGGGTTTCCTTAATGTTAACATAAAACAAGAACCAATAAGAATACTGTTAAAGTATCAGATAAGCAGTACTGACGTGTGGCAAACAGGCATGTGCATAACTTGTAATTTTGGTTGATCATTGAACGAAGGGTGAAGACACAGAGCGACTTTGCGGAGCCATTGCTGCCATCGCTGAAGTCTTCAAGCTGACTGACCCAACTCTGCTTTTCCTGGAGGTCTCCACTCTCGTCTCAAAATACCCTGACATTAGGTGTGTACACAAACACACAACACACACATACTTTACAAGTCTTTGTTGAAAGCATATTGAAATATAATTGATAATATTGTACATTTTGGAATGTAATGGCTTTAAGCACCCCGTATTAACCCATAAAGTCCCAGTGTGACTTTTGTGACAGTTCCCAAATAAATTTTTCTCTCTATTAAACCTTTTTTAAGTGATTTACCACCATTCATTGTATTATCGTCTGAATGTTACAGTTTTTCCAGTGAAAATTGTCTATTTTCCTATGTTTAATTAACTAATCATATATATGTTCACAAAAGCCCAGAGTAAAGGCAAATGTTATTATATCAAAACAGAAAAAACTGAAGAAAAAGTGTCTTTTTCATTGCAATCTGTCATTAACTGAACATAAACCCAGTGTGTCCATTCACTGTCATTGATCCAGCTCTATGGGTTTTACTGGTGAATCAATGTTGTCGAAGATGGCGGTATTTCCATGGTAATTACGCAGCCTCTGAACGTCCAAATGGGTCATAAAGAATGAAAAGATGAATAATTGTATTTTTCACCAATTATTTACATGGATTGATAGGATTAGTGGATCAACAGTCTAGATCAGTAGATCCTTTTGGTTGACAGTGGATGTTTGGGTCTTTATGAGTTAATGTTCATAATGGTATGTTGGACACTCACTCACTGACTCTTCCCATGGCCCCATAGGCCATAGGGATGTAATGACGGATGCTTGGGCAGTCAGGCATCTCCAGTGCTCATGTTCTTCTGCTGTGCAAAGCAGGGTTTGGATGCTGCTGCCAGTCCATTTTTTGTTGTGATCCATCTAGGATTTCCTCCCTCTGCCTCTTTGCTTCCCATCTACTGACCCATGTAGGATGGTGTTTGACAGGGAGGTTTACCTTATAATGTGCCCATAACAAGTCAGTTTGCAATGTTTTACTGTTGAGAGTAGTGACTCTTGTTCTTCAGCATGGGTGACAACTATAGTTCTCTGAAAGACCTGTACAGTCTTACAGTCACTGGGAAGCCTTAAGGAGTTGCTTTTCCAGACACTGGAAAGTCTTGTCATAGCTGTTGTTTTTACACCTATTCTTGCTTTTATTTCTTTTGTGGAGCTGCCACCTTCACTCAAAAGACCTGAGATACTTTAAGTCCTTCACCTCATCCAGTGTTTACCCATTCATTCTGTTGTTGGTTAAATTAAATAGTTGTGGTTGTTCACAAGGGTCTTGCTTTTCTAGGTCAATATCATCAGCGAAGTGAAGGTTGGAGATCAGTCTTCCACCAATGGTTATGGAGGTGTGGAAGTCTTGTAGTGCTTCTTGCATTATGTTTTTCAAAAAGATGTTGAATAAGACTGGGGAGAGGGTGCAGCCTTGACAGGCACCACCTGCACTGCTCGAGTCTGCATAAAATGCTTGGATGACCTGTATGAGGTTATTATCAAAGTTGTTGTTTTTGAGAACATGCCAAACACAATCAAAGGCTTTCTTCAAGTCAATGAAGGTATGATACAAGTCGCACTGGTACTGAAGACTTTTCAATCAGTAGTCTGATGTTGAAGATCTGTTCAATGGTGCTCCTTTTTGGTGTGAATCCTGCCTGTTCTAGTAAAAATTGCCTCCCCCTTGTTCCTCATCTGTTCAGGATGATCTATAGCATTGCTTTGCTAATGTGACCGATAAGGTTGTTTTGTAGTTTTGGCCTTGTCTTGGGTTTTCTTTCTTGGGAATGGGGATAATCAAGGATCAGTTTTTGGGGCCTCTACCTGGTTTCCCATACCCTTTATCAGATATGTCTGAGTGCCTTTATCATACTTTGTCCTTCATGTCTCAGAAACTCTCCTGGGATGTTATCAATGCCTGACAGTTTATCAGTTCTTAAACCCCTTTACTGCGTCCTCTACTTCGACTTGAAGTATTGGTGGGCCACCACCTTCACTGCTAGTCATTGTGACATTTGCTAGAATGTTGGAATCTGTGGTCAACATAAAGTTGTATAGCTCCTAACAGTCCATCTTTTGATCACTGTTGTTTTCTCTGTTAATAAGCCACACTTGTACTCTAATGTTGTTACTCTGGGTTTCTGTGTTGTAGTCAGTATCTTTAACGTAGTGTAAGCTGCTTTGCCTTTTCCCTTTTGCATCCCTGCCTCAATGCTTTCACACTATGCTGTGATCCACTTCTCTTTATCCTCCTTCGTTCTCTGGCTCATCCTCCTTTGTTTTCTTCAAGGTCCTCTGGTCACACAGGTTTAAGATGTCATTAATGATCAATGATTTGTTATTCCTCCTGTCCTTCTGTTTCAGTTGCTACTTCTGTCAGTGCTTCCTCCATGCTGTCAGGACAGTGATCAACAGAAAACTAGACTTAGGGGCCAACTCACTGTAGCCCTTTTTTCATCCATAAATGTGACATCGTCTACCTCCAAATTTACCACGTTCATTGACAGCCCTGAGAAGCAATTTAAGTTTTTGTTGGCTCTGTGGTTTTCCATATCACATACATCTTTAAAAGTGGTGGGAGACTGTGTAAAATGAGAATGCAGTGATTTACAAATTTCACAATTTGTAATTGAACTACAATTATTTTCATAATTTTCCATAAGTATACAAAATTTCTTCCACAATATATATCAGATACTTTATTTTGCTTGTAAATGTACATATAAATGAAATATGTTTGTTGATAATGAGCATATTTTTTTAAAGCAGAACTGTTTGTATTCATTTTCAGTGGTGTTCTGGGGCTTGATAAAGGAGCAACATTTTGGCCCAAATGTAGAGCATATCATGTTTCTGGATCAGATCAGGCAGTGCCATCCCAGCATCATCAAACTGCAGAATTTCTACACTGCTCTGTGTTTTCATTTGGATACTGTTTTTTTAGAATAACTGACTTGGTCAATATTTCCTTCAAATTAGAAATGAGTCGTGTTTCTGTTTTAGAAGCATTTTGTCATCAACCCACAATAATAACACATTAATCAGACAATTTACAGGCAATTTACTGCTATCCATGCAGTTGTGGTTTGGAATTGAAATAAGATTTGGAGTCCCCTTTGTGTGTAGGTAGACAAGACTGAATGAAAACACTGCTCATTCAGAGATACAGTGGTCTCAAGACCAAGCTCTTAAGTACTGCAACATATAAGTCTTCTCGCAAGTTTCCTTTTGATTACGTGAAAAAGCAAGATGTGAATTCATTCTAGGCATTGTCCTATCCACCACTTGCGTACCACCTCTGTACCCAAACTAATTCAGA
Organism: Apogon hyalosoma; assembly: GCA_037367295.1. Taxonomy (NCBI): domain Eukaryota; kingdom Metazoa; phylum Chordata; class Actinopteri; order Kurtiformes; family Apogonidae; genus Apogon; species Apogon hyalosoma. Next base: position 24,192,631 of record JAPQRP010000011.1, on the reverse strand, counting down.
TGTTTGCTTTTGTCATTGCTGCTCTCTGTAGGGAGGAGCACATCCATGCATTGCTGGCAGTCCGTGGGGACGCCAGCAGGGAAATGCGACAGATGATTATTGGAACTCTCAGCGAAAACAAAGTCTCTTACGCAGGAGTCACACAACCCATCTTCAAAGACATTACTGTGCCCACCATCACTATGACAACCATGACTACCATGACCTCCATGGCAACGGCAAAGCTGCTCAAATAAATGCAATTACCATGACATCCATTCTACCTTGAGCATATTAAGAAACTCCAACATACTGATTTATTTTTCCCCACACTTCTCTTTAATGGTGTAATGCAGGCTGTTGTGTTTTTACCTTTTATTCAGTTGATTTGTTTCATTGATTACACGTGTGCTGCAGCAAAATAAATTTCTAGATATAAAAATGGACTTTGGTGTGTCTACTAATTGGTGATGAGTTCAAGGTGAATACATGAAAAGAAATGCACAAAAAAACTGACTGATCGACTGATAGTTCCAGAGAAATTCTTTTTTGTGGAGTTCAGAGGAATACCTTTTCTAAAAGTGTGAACGTTTAAAAAAAACAATACATTGATGAGAGAGGGACCCTGAGACCAATGTTTTGATAATAAACCATTGTGACCAATTTGCTATAGGACTAGATTTTCAAAATGGATATTTGTGCATTAAAAACATGCATGACAATTTTAACTTTGATTATGTAGCAAATCAGCTATTTTGAGGAGATACATAGTATTTTTGATAAATTAATTCCAAATGAATACGCGTTCACTTTTATGACTACCATTACCACTGCCGATATTCATAACCAAAATCTTTTGAAACACTTGTGGTACCTTGCCTGGTGTTTTGGGAATGAGTACTTTAAGAAAAGTGGGGATTCAGGGATTCAAGTCCAGCACCTGTCTAAAATTCAACAGTTGGTTGAAAAGCACTGTTTTGTCTTATTCTCTTCTCACATTTTGTTTTCCCTCCTCATCTGAGGCTCCTGCTCCAGAGGCTGACTGGATTTTAATTTTGCCAAAAACAAAGCAAGACTAATGCAAAGAAACCAATATTTTTATTAGTACCTTGTGAAGTAAACATTCTTTTAAGGTGATGGGTTCATAATTTAAAAAAAAAAAAAAAAAAAAAAAGACATAACCAGATAAAAAATTTTTTAATATGTAACAAGGAAAAAGTGTCTCATAAGATGGAATCAGATATCTAAACCACAAACAGCACAAGACAGAAGCAACAGATAAGATTTGGCATGACAGAAATGATCAAAACAATAAAGATGCAAAGAATTAAAAAATGGAACATCCGCAAAAGGATGAATGATAGAAAGGATACAAGACAGATAAGTTGACAGAAATGATAGAAAAAAACACAACAAAGATGCAACTAGATGAAAGTAACATAAGAGGCAACAAGACCAAACTGATAAAGATACCACAAGACAAAAAATAATGTAAAAACACATCAAAACAAAAAAGATGTAAGAAGTAAAACATGCTACAAAACAAAAGAACATAAAAAAAAAAGGTTATTTGTTGTTTGAAAATGTTCATAAATTATACAACACAATGATAATGATGTAAAAGACAAGAAAGGGAAAGAAACAAATGAAACTAGGGCTGGACGATATGGAAAAAATCATACCACCATAATTTTTTTCACATCAGACGATATCGATATGTATCACAATATAAATAAAAATCATTATTTTTTGTCAAGCTCAAATTTTCCATTACTCATAAGTTAGTTGTGAAGACAGAGAGAGAAGGAAATACATACATCATTGTACTTATGGTGAAGTCCCTCCCTCCACTCTTAGAATTATCCCCCCCTCCGCTGTTATGTGTTATTCCTCTCGTTTTATTCATTTTCCCCCAGCCCCCCACCTTAAGATTTATTGACCCCCGTCTTATAAGCGTCTTAAGTTTCAGTTAAATGGCCATATGGTTTGCATGTATTAGCATTGCGGTTGCCCCCCCGGGTCTGTCAAGCCGTGCGTATATCCATGCCATAACTGGCGTAAACCCAAAATGAAACAACATGCTTTGACTGTCCGACTCCCGGCTTCTATGCCTCTGTTGTACGCCTGAACCCAAACGGTTCCACCCTACTTTTCAGTACCCCAGTCGCCCCAGTTCTAGGTCATATTTTCTCCTGTTAAACACTCATTCCCTCCTTCAGCCCAAACATTAGCGTGTGTGCTTCAGCTGCTCTTACTCCTGTGCTGTGGGCGTCACCCTACCCTGCCGTGGCTCTAGCGTGATTGGTTCGGTGCGGCGCTACTTAATTATGATTGGTTGTTCTCACATCAGTCAAAACATGGACGAATAAATTCCATTGAAATTGTATCGAACATGTCTCATATTTCTATTGAGGAAAAGTTATATCGCGATATATATTGTAATCGTTTTATCGCCCAGCCCTAATTGAAAGTAAACAAACAAGACAAAAATGATTCAGCTAAACAAAAACTAGCATATGACCAGACCTAGAAGACACAGAAAAATGACAACCACAAAAATATACAGTATATTTCATTATACAGTTCTTTTACGGTAAGTATCATGGTAGTTTTATTACGCTGCCCTTTGTTTAACAGTGAATGTGGGCCCATGCAGCCACTGGACCTACATGACACCACTCTGACTGTGAATTCACATGTGCAGGCCCAGACCTGTTGCAAATCCCTCCATAAAAACACATCTTTTGCAAACTGTGAAATGATCGTTGCCTGGAAGATTAAATGTCCACCAGCTGAACAGGTTAAACACTGATCCCCTTTCAGACGTCCCATGCCGTGGTTTACTTCATTCTTTACCTAATGGTGCAGCTCATGACTAGTTTCTTGTGGATTTGGCTAAATTCATATGAGGATATTTTGTTTCCAGACCAAAACATTAAATCTAATGAGCTGTTTTGAGCATCTGCACAGCTCATTCAGTATTAGACAAGTGTGTGTGAGAGCTCCAGTTAATCCATGACCATCTCCAATGCAAATGAGGCTGAAGTGGGTTTGATCTTCATACCATGAGGACCTGTTTGATCTGTGCAGGCTGCTCACTGAATAGAGTTGCTATTGGATGCGGTCCACACGGACTGTGTTTACACTTTAATCATGCTTCTTTGGACTGTTTTTAAGTAGAATAAGTCTCCTTTCAGCCCCCATTCTCCTCTGTCCTTCCACTCAGAGTAGATTTATTCCCTTAAACCAGGGCTGTCAAACTCATTTTAGTTCAGGTTCCACATTCAGCCAAATATGATCTGAAGTGGATCAGACCAGTAAAATAATAATCTACGTCATACTACTGGAAGTAGGGCTGCACGATATTGGAAAAAACTGACATTGTGATTGTTTTTAATCCTAAAATATATATTGCGATATGAAAAACTACTCAGGAGGATATAATAGCTCTGTGGCACCGATGTAAACGGTCAGACTAGTTAGTTGTGTTTCCTGTCATTGTGTCGACAGGTGGAAGGCACTGTGGACACAGAACACCTGTTTCAGTTTCATCCTTCTGGAGCTGAAATCATTCCAGATAACTGACGCTGCTTTTCTTTTTGACACCAAGTCTTCGTTTACAGTGATTTTCTCTTGTTCGTTGCTCATTTTTCAATGTTGTTACCAGCGACTCAGTCCATGTGCAGGGGCGTGGTCTGCTTCAGCAAACTGATTAAGAACGATTGTGATTGGTGGATGACTGTGCACAGTGTATATCAGGTTCCCAGGCTGAACTTAGATGAGAACACATTGAGTTAATTTGCCTCCTACATTGCAGGACCTGCGATGTGACTATTGCGCACACGTACACTGCGATAACGATGCTCAAACGATATATTGTGCAGCTCTAACTGGAAGGTCTCAGAGCTGTGTGTGTGTGTCTGCGCAGTTCTGAGAAATTAAGATGTTTTTAACTGGCCAATTTGGTACCTACAGTTGAAGAATAGTCCCATCTCGACGTTAAATATGTTTTTTCTTTAAAATTCACTTTTTTAAGGTCAGGAGGGATTGATTTAATTCACATTGCATCACATGTCTGCCAACACATTTGGCTCAGTTTGTCCGAGTAGAGTTACTGTCGCGCATGCGCAAATGGTCAGTTGATCTGGTAGTGACAGGAGCAGAACCAACCCATAAAGATGGAAGAGCAGAAACAGCATGTTGGCCTCTGGATGGAAATATGAGGGCAAAAAAAAACCCTAGAAGGAACAGTTGACCAACAGAAAGTATTAGACACACTCTGCAGGAAGGACTTTTCTTTTCACCGAAGCACTTCCAGCTTAAAATACATTAATGTGAACCGTACGTTTGTCAGGGATTCTGCTGTCTGTGTGTGTATCTGCACAATTCTGACAAATTGAGATGTTTTTAACTGGCCATGGAGTAAAATATCCAAATCTACTGCATTTCGTTCCAATTAGGGAAAAGTCTTTTGGGATAAATTTGGGGGGAGGGATAATCATTCAGGATATTTTTCCATATCTTGGTGTTTTCAAGTTCCCATAGGGAAATGTTCTTACAGCTAAAGGAGTGGATTTATCCACGGGGATTTAAGCTAGAAACACAATAATATACAAATAATGTCAACTCCAAACTGTTCTCTAGTTTTAGAGTGAAAAAAGTAAAATGAACATTTGTCTTTATTAAAATGTGTGATTAACATGAGGAACCATGAACAACCTTAATTTTATTTTTATTAGGCCTTTATTTAACCAGATAAAATCCCGTTGAGATCCAGATCTCTTTTACAAGGGTGACCTGGCCAAGTGGTCAGCTGCACATGCCAAGAAAGAAAACAGGTTTTACAGACAGGTAGCAACAATAAATTAAAACAAACAGCAATCATATTAGTTAAAGTTAGACAGTTTTTTAAGGTGCAGTTGATGAAGTGTAGAAATTTAGTTGAGGTCAGAGCAGTTTAAAAACACAGGCTCTGTCTGATTGAGTCTCGCTGTCTTGTCCATAAGACGGAGCGAAAAGCTTGAAAAGACATGAGTTCTGGCATTTTCAGCTCCACTTGAAGTGTGTTCCAGGCAGAGGGGGCGGCAGAGCTAAAAGCTCACTTCCCCAAGTCGAACCTGATATTCATTAAGAAAAATAAGTGCAATTTCCACAGCTGGGATGAAGATCAGCACCTCCAAGTCTGAGGCCATGGTCCTCAGTCGTAGAAGTGTGGTGTGTCCCAAGTGGAGGAGTTTAAGTATCTTGGGGTGTTGTTCATGAGTGAAGGAAGGATGGAGTGAGAGATTGACAGGCGGATTGGGCAGCATTGGCAGTGACGCTGTACCGGTCTGCTGTGGTGAAGAAGGAGCTGAGCCAAAGGGCAAAGCTCTCGATTTACCAGCTGATCTATGTTCCTACCCTCACCTATGGTCACAAGCTGTGGGTAGTGACCGAAAGGACAAGATCACGGGTCCAAGCGGTGGAAATGATTTTCCTTCACATTTTAATTTTATATGTATGTTCCTTGGGACAATGTCTACAATGTTTGTTCACAGTTTTGTGAAATTTAGATGTTTTCATTTTTGACAAATTTTTCAAATATTAAAAAGTTGCATTTACCTCTAATGGTCCATATTTTAATGGTTTATAACATGTAAATAGTTACAGGTATCAATCTAGTTCCTATTGTTTTACTGATAGAAGTCATATATGGATTGTGATTCAATGAGTTTTCTCCTCCAGTGAAAGTACCGCCCACTTCTGTTGGGAGATTAATCTCCTACATCAAGACCACCGGACTGGAACATAAAGACAAAACCTGACAACTTCACAATTTCAAGTTGTTATTAATTCTGGAGAGAACATGATGCTGACGACATTGGTACTATCTTTGTTTGATAGTGATGCACATAAAATTAGGTAATGTTTTAAAGGCCAGTTAAGTTTTCTGATTGCATCTCACAGCAGCAAGGAAACAGCTTCTAAAATATGTAAAAATGAACTGTAGTCTTTGTTGTCATTTGATAACCACTAATAAAGTTAGTAGTTTTTATAAGGGCAAATGCATTTTGAATCACTTGTCCAATTGAACCCTTGAGTGGAAAATCTGTGCCAGGCAGTGATCCAAACCCAAGGGAACAGGTTGCATGGGATTCCCCTCCAAAGGCCCTTCTGTGTCCTCCTCTTCCTCCCAAAACAACTCCAGTTTAAAGCCCAAAAGAACAAACTAACAATCAGTGGCTATGAGTTACACTGCATTAAGTTGCAAGTAAGATGCAATTTTTTTGTAATGAAACACCTGTTTGTCTCTACAGGAAAGATGAAAAGGAGTATGCACTGAAACAAATTGAAGGCACTGGAATATCGATGTCCGCCTGCAGGGAAATTGCAGTAAGTTCCAGTTTTCTGTTTTTGTGTGAAAATGTTTTCATTAAAAAAGGCTGGAAAGGTTTTAAAAGGAATGGTAAGACTTGCACAGTGACAAAATACTAAATACGGACTTTCACTTAATGAGAGAAAATATGGCCGTTTGATTGACAGGTGCTTGACCGCAGCAACTGATAAGCAGCTGATAAACATTTGCACCATGTATCCGTATTAAATTCATTTTGATTGGAATCATAGTGAAAAATACACATAAATACAGGACTTGTCTAAGAATGACTACATTTAACCGCTTGCCTACATTATTTTTAGATATAAAAACTACAGATCCTGAAAGTCAGTGTTGATGGTGATGCTACCTTCACACATACGTAGTTCATCCATGTGTTCACTGATGCAGCCCCAGACCATCACAGACGCTTTTGAAACTTTCACTGATAACAGTCTGGATGGTCAACGTTTGACATGTAGAACCCGATATTGCTGCCCCCCCCAAAAAAAAAAAAAAAATCCAAAAACTAAGCTGATATCATCCGACCACAGCAGACATTTCCAGTGTCTTCCAGTGATATTGGTCCTGCTCTGTGTATAACACTGTTTAAGGTAGTATTTGTGGATCCACTGGTGGACTCCTGGGCCAGTGTGTCTGTATTGGTACCATGATGACCTCTCATTCAATAGCACCTGTAGGTCAACTGGTTCAACAGTAGTTTCCATCCTTGACGGTCTCAGGGTCTTTGAGTCCTTTCAGCTGCTGGAACTGGTGAAAACCTAAAATTTTGTACAATCTTGTAATGTGCAGTGGTCTTTCTGCTAAGTGAAGCTTGGTACAGAATGTTGAACCACATTCCATCCTTGTACAGACTAATGACTAATCCACACTAATACAAATAGTTTTTCGGCACAGGTATTATCCTCCAGTGCTCTTAACCCATAAAGACCCAAAGATCCACCACCAACCAAAACCATCTACTGATCTAAACTGTTTAATACCTGTTGATCCATTAATCCTATCAATACATGTCAGTAATTGGTGTAAAATGCAGTTCTTCGACCCATTTGGACGTTCAGAGGCTCCGTAGTTACCATGGAAACACTGTCATCTTCTACAACATCGATTGACCAGTAAAACCCATGGGGTTGGATCAATGACAGTGGATGGACACACTTGTGTTAATGTTCAGTTAATGAGAGATTTTGCTGAAAAAGTCTTTTTCCTAATTTTTTTCTAATAACCCTTGAATTTACTCTAACATCTACACGATCTATACATTAAATACAGGAAAATACTTGATTTTCACAGAAAAATACAAAATACAAAGGATAATATGACTTGGGAAAGACAAAAACATCATTTGAAAGTTGTGATAAAAATAATATATTGATTCCACAGACTGCACATGAGTTCAGGTTCTCCTTCCGCAGCAAGATCAAGGCAAGATCGGGCAGGATCACTGTGCAAGATGGCTGACAAAGTCACAGAATGAAATCAGGTCAAATCAGACCATTTGTACATTGTTCTGACCATGGAGAAGGAACCTGAACACATGCATTATCTGTGGGGTCGATGTATCTCTGCTCCATAAATAACGCCTGTGAGGTGGTGCCGTATTTTTGACAGTAAAGTCACGTTGGTGAATTCGTATTCGTGATGGAGAAAGTGCAGTCGTAAAGTTGCATTTGGTGTTTGTAATTCTTGATGTCAAAAAACTTTTTCATTCTTATTCTGACAGATTAAATGCACACAATACTTTTTATGTATGATTGTACAGAAGAGGATTAGGGCCACTGGACAAAAAAATCAAAATTAAGGTCCAATTTATATTTTTTTATTATTGTTATGAAAAAAAAGTCAGAATTGTGAGGAAAAAAGTGAGAATTATGAGAAAAAAGTCAGAATTCAGACTTTTTTCCCCTCAGAATTCTGGCTTTAAGCTCAGAACCATAATTAAAAAAAAATTTGAATATAATGAATGGTTCTAAAATAGAAACATTGATTTGCTTTTGTGACTAAATCTGAATCTTTAGCATGTAGATTTCTAGACCGCTCCAGAATAATGTAGGTGTTGAACCATGTTCCAAACTTAAAAGCTGATTTCTAAAGCATGAAAAAGCTTGCAGGGCAGATGTTACCTTTGACATGCTTTCCAGAGAGCTGCCGACATTAGGTCTGGAGTATTTGCGGTGGGGGCGGAGCTGCCTGAAGGCGTGTCGGCGTGCCACTCAACCGGTCCTGCCAGAGCCCACAGATATAGAAAGAATGTGGCCCCTTGGACGGGCTGTTACATAAGACCCTCTGCTCTGCAACATGTTCACCTATACATGAAGTTCACTAAGTCCCACATACAACCTTCACTACACGATCAGAGTCACTAGAGTCCAGAGGAATTTTTTGAAGACATCATTTCTGGTTCAGTAGAAGAAACAAAGACTGAATTGTGCACTTTTGCTGCACTTATAATGGCATCACATTGTGACCTTTTAACCCTTAAAGACCCAGTGCTACTTTTGTGGCACTTCCCAAATGAATTTATCCCACTATTTGTCACCTTTTATTATAATATTATCCTCTGTATTTTTTGATGTATGTCATATTTGTAATCTTACATTAGTGACTAGAAATAAAACAGATTTCAAGAAAACATGAAAACTTATAACAATATAGAAGGACTTGATTTGCATATTCAAAAAGGAGTGGGAGGAAATGTTAACTAATTTAATTCCGCCCCTTCTCTGCACAACAGCCATTTAACTTCCTGTCAGTATAAAGCTGTATGAAAAAATAATTCCCTTGGATCTTTTTGTACATTGTTAATTACAATTGTCATTTTCCCAAAAATACACATTCATACATACCTGCACATTTATATAGACATAATAAAAAAATAAATAAAAAAATAAGGTAGCACAAAATGAATAGGTAACAGAATACATAATTAAATGAAGTGGACAAAACAACAACAGCCAAAAACAAAACAAACAACATTTTCTTATGTTTAATCATCATCATGTAGATGTTCATGAAAACTCAGAGTAAATTCAGAGGTTTTTATATCAAAACACAGAAAACATGACTTTTTCAGCTCATCTCTCATGAACTGAACTTAAACCCAGTGTGTCCGTCCACTGTCATTGATCCAACTCCATGGGTTTTACTGGTGAATCAATAGTGGCTTTTCCATTGGACATATGCGCAAAACTTTACTGATATTTACTAAATGTTGAAAAAACAGAAGTGCATGATGTCAGCTTTTCCATTGAATCACAAATGCAATCATTTGTTTATTTATTATCTCGAGATGACAGGAGAAGTCATTCCATAAACATGGTGATGAAAGTACATATCGTGTTGATTTACAGATATATTCATTATTAATATATATTACCCCTCTGTCTCCTACTAAATTCTAAAATGATTGGGTTTCCTGGTGTGTCCACACATACACACACGTTTGAATTCAGCTCTTCTTCTCTTGTTGTAACGTCCATCATCATCCGTGTTTTTTTAAATTGCGTGACTCTAGTTGTGGGAAAAGGTCTTTCCATTACAGTTTTGTGTGATATACCAATTGCGCTACGGCCGAAAAACCACCTCTTGCCAGCGCAAAAACTTTTATTAGCAAAAGGAGAGTTTTGGTAAAATTGTCATTTTTCCATTAGGTAAATTTTTATGCGCAACTTTTATTCGCGCAATTTGAGGGTCAATGGAAAAGTGACTAATGTTGTAGTAGCTTTGTTTCCACGTTCACTACGGAGCCTCTGAACGTCCAAATGGGTCATATCTGATGACCGTGACAAGATTATAACTGCATTTTACACCAGTTATTTACATGTATTGACAGGTGTGTGTGCTTAGTGTGTGTGACGAACTGCAGTGGGACGAATAAGAGTGAATAGTTGGATGTGAATTAATTTTTTAAATATAGATGGAGTTATAGAAATGCATTTTATACTGCGTTTTGTACGTTTTAGGTTTTATTAATGTCTGTTCTTCTAATGATAACATCAGCCTGCCCAGGGTCTACAGGTGGAAATTAGCACTAGTGCGACAGCCTGGCACACTGCATCTGTCCTGTTTAAGGTTAATGTATATTGTGCATTGTCCCTGTCTAAATAAATAAATGGAATGAAAATAATTAGTGGATCAACAGGTATTGAACAGTTTAAATCAGCGGATGCTTTCAGTTGGTCAGTGCATGTTTGGGTCTTTATGGGTTAATATTAAATTGCTTCAGTAGAAACAGTGGGGGTTTGTCACAGAATCGCTGACTCAAAGTGTCCGACCCAGGTTTTTTTTCAGCTAATTGAGGCCAAGTGAAAGCCTTTGCCTTTTTGACCTCCTAAGCTTTAAGCTGTTCAAGCAAACACTGCAGAAGAATAAAAGTGTAAAGGTTGAGTGTCAGGGGAATTAAGGGCAAATGTAATTGTGGAAACTGAAGGTAACGTTCTCACCTGTGTGACCATTAGTGTATGTTTAGCTCAGAATAACAACGGTGTTATCGTCACTGTAGAAGGAGACGTTTATATCCCACAGATGGTTCTATCATTTGTTTCTTTTCTAGCCAGTGACATCCAGCTTTAAGGTACATTATTGTCAGTATGTTTGAGTCTGAACCAGAGTTAAGATCCCCTCGAGTAAAAATCGAACATATAAAAACAAACACTGACTCCTGCGAAGGACTTTCATATTCAATTTTAGTTTTCATTGTGGGAGTGAAATGAGGATCCACGGGACAAGGACTTTAAATCAAAAATGAAGCCAAAGTTGTAAAACCACTGATGGCCACTAGGATTCCTTATGTTTGGTCCCTCTTAATCTGAAAGTCCGTCCAGATTATTTAATAAAGTACATTTTATCCTGACACACTGTTCTACTGTAGTTGTTAACAGATTGCTTTTTTCACTCTGCTCGATGAACTTTTCTGGTTTTTAGCGATATCTCACCTTTGACCTCGCTGGCTCCTGCATTCCATCCCTTCTGTCCAAATATGGTCATTTCTGGTTCCAAAAAGCCAACATTGCAACAGCCAAATCTCAAACTACAGCTTCCAAACGACAGTTCAGAAACCAATGTGTGACTCCACAGTTCCTCTGTCTGTCACTACAAACAGTCTATGAGCTGATTCCAGTCTGCACTTGACCAATAGGCCCTGGTGTATGACACTAAAACCTTTAGCACAGGGGTTCTCCCACATCTGCAGAGACCAACAGATGCTTTTAGATCCACAGTCTGATATTCTGAATGAATACCAAGGTAACATTAGATTAAAAGGTTTTCAGTGTTAAGGTTTAGATGATTCATTGGTGGAAACTCAAACTGTCCAACTGTTGTCTGCAAAGTCTGTACAGGGCAATAAAGGAAAATACCTGTATCAAGCCTGTCTTTGAATGTTTGATATTCTGATACTGAGCTATATTTAACCAGTAACAAGTAGGTTTGTAACACATCCCAGCAAAGGAACAAGATTGTTTTCCTTTTTTAAGTTAGAGCACTTGTTCTTAGGGCTGCAATGACTGGTTGACTAGTCGACAAATAGTCTATGGCAAATTTAGTTGACAACTAATTTATTCATTGATAGTTCATTAGTGACTTCATGAACTTGTATGTAAAGAAAATGTTTTATTTCTGAATGCAATTCTTGAATATTTAGTTGTTTAACAAACTTTATTATTGGCACTGTTAATTGTCATGCACAACATACACTTTTCTTTAACAGAAAAAAGTGTTTTAATGCTGCTGCAATATTTGTTGAATATTGAATAGAATATCTGTTTAACAAACATCATTATGCATTCCAAGCATGTTGTGCACCAAATGTTCTTGCTGAAGGAAAGAAAATTTCTTATTTTCCTGCAACACAGAAATAAGAGCTTTTTTTTTTCTTTTTTTTTTTTGTTTGTCGTTCATAATTTGACTAAGCGACTTTTGAAATAGTCATTAGCTGCAGGTCTACATGTTCAACCACTCTGTCAATATCACGTCTGTTGCAAACACAGACTGTATGTAAAGATGCGAGCTGTGCTGTTTCCTCCCACTGTGTAAACATGAAGCTAAAATCAGTCAAGAATTACCCTGATGCCTGTGTTATTACAACAAAGGGTCCGCCTTTGTGGGCTTTTCATGCCTGAACAAATTTCATCCAAATGACATGTATGAACAAATTTTGTGCACATACATTCTAACTCACAGTACAAAAGATGCAATAAGAGAGTTCCATACGTGTGGTGAGGTTGGGCTGGACAGTTTTGTTGCATGTAATGACATTTGGATTTTTTTTTAGCTGCGCGGTTGTTAGCATGTGACTGTAAGGAATAATCAGTGACAAAAAGACAAACCACATCCCAAAAATGATGAGTGAGGTTCCTTTACATGTGGCCATTGACAGAGGGGAAACTTGTACATGTTCATCATCTCTGTGTTTGCTCAGACTCACGTCCAAGGTCACTCAACTAGAAAACACACAGTTTTTGACAATGACAAAATCCAAATGCCCAGACTGTGCTCTCATGTGGAGGTTTTCGATATATTGTGTCTTTGTTGCAGATCTATGTGGTGGATACGGAGTCTGTTGTGACTTTAAGGGCACACCGGTCATTATTTGTTCACAAGGAGAAAGAAACTATGCTGCTAAAATGCAAAATAGGCAAACAAGATTCAAAACATCCCAGACTGCTGGAGGCTGAAGGGAACAGAAGCAGCATGGAATGTGTGGTATACGTGCATCTGCTCTCTTCACTGCGTATTGCACATGAATATTGGTTTGCTTACTGCACACGCACCATAATTCCAACAAATAGTGATTCTGGTGAATCTATGTAGCGTGGATATCAATATGTGGACTGAGAACAATAAGATATACTGCCATGTGAACATTTTATGCCCCCCTTGTCTTAACCCAGCATTATCCTCTGAGATGTCTGATGTCAGAGAGTTAAGAACGACAAAAAAATATCTGTATATTCCGGGGGTGTAACAGTGCACTTATTGGTACTGAACTGTTTCGGTTAGGGGCCTTCAGTACAGTACGGAGGGGTGCCGAACAAATACATGTAGCATATGGGAAGAACGCAAACACTCGTCTTAAGGTTCCACATAAACCTTGAAGTGGAATGGGTGGACACAAGCAGAACCCATGTGCAAGATTTGATATCCTAGATTAGGGCTGCACGATTTTGGAAAAAACGGACATTGCTATTTTTTTAACCCACGATATATATTGTGATATGAAAAACTACTCAGGAGGATATAACAGCTGTGTGGTGCCGACGTAAATGGTCAAGCAAGTTAGTAGTGACATTTGCAAGGCACTGTGGACACAGAACACCTGTTTCAGTTTCATCCTTCTGGAGCTGAAATAATTCCAGATAACTGACACTGCTTTTCTTTTTTGCATTAAGTCTTCATTTTCGGTGATTTTCTCTTGTTCGTTGCTCATTTTTCAATGTTGTTACCAGCGACTCACTCCATGTGCAGGGGCGTGGTCTGCTTCGCAAACTGATTAAGAACAATTGTGGTTGGTGGATGACTGTGCACAGTGTGTCAGGAACCCAGGATGAACTTAGATGAGAACACGTTGAGTTTATTTGCTTTCTACATTGCAGGACCTGCGATGTGACTATTGCACACACGTACATTGCTCAAACGATATATTGTGCAGCTCTATTCTAGATGGACGTGTAAGCGGTCCACGCACCATCCACATGCCGAAGGTGAACCAGTATGGCAGCTCAGAGCAGTGTCACAGGTACAAAGCCAGAGCTGAAGACCCTCCGTCTGCTCTAAGGTTTTGATCTGCGAGCATTTCGGATTCCCTGTCAGTTATGTCAATGGAGAGAGACAAGTCGACAAAACAAGAGTGGTGTGAAGATTTGTTGTATTTCTGGTAACATGTCAAATTTCATAACGCATTTAAAACACACCACCCAACCATTAAGACCCACACAGTATAAAACTCCAGCTGTAGAGTGACACTTATTAGTTCAGAATACAGTTGTGGAAAAAATCCTTCTCCCACCCTTTGTTTTCTTCCATTTCTTGTTCATTTTCCTGCCTGGTCCAACTAAAGGTCCATTTGTTTGGACAAATATAACGATACCAACAAAAATAGCTCATAGTAGTTGAATT
>JAPQRP010000011.1:24161063-24171069 GCA_037367295.1 Apogon hyalosoma | reverse complement strand
TTTTTTAAATAATTCTGTTGGACCACAATTCAAAAGCAATGTCTGATTTTCATTGGTTAATTTTCATGGAATTTTTACATATTACTACTCTTGTCAGATTTAAGTTATTTCTGTGACCATTGTGGGTTCTTCTTTCATTAACAGAAGGGTACCAACAATTTTGTCCACGTATGTATGTGATAGATAGAAAAATTGGATTTATGAAACACTCTTTTTTTTGGCTGAAGCACTGTCATCTTTCTAAATTTCTGTGTCTCTCATTTGTCAGGTTTCGGTTCCTTTGGCTCCATGAGTGCCATGAATCATATGGGTCACATGACAACCATGGGAACTCTGGGAGGTGGAGGCTTCACTTCTTTCTCATCCACCTCCTTTGGTGGAGGTGGTGGAGGAGGCATGGGCAACTTTCGCTCTGTGTCCACCTCTACCAAAATTGTCAATGGCAGGAAGATCACCACTAAAAGGTAGATACCCGGAAAGTACAACATTGGATGGATACATTTATTTTATAATTCCATCCATGTCACTGAAAAAATTTCAAACAACTGTCACCGATAGAGATCTTTGAATTTTAATTGGAGTATTAATGGTTGCATGTAAACAGGAAATTAGTGAATTGTGTCTTTTTTTGGAAACGAGGACAAAAATCTTAGCATTAGCCTGCATGTCAACATGGTGAGTGAGGCAGCCTTGGAGAGAATTACTATACGAACACTAGTTTTTTTTCATATCACTTAACACAATTGTTTCACATCTTTCCCATGTTTCTCATCTTTGTAACGAGCCTCTCACTCCACAGTAGCAACTTTGACTGGTGAGGCTAGCAATGGGCAGTACCTATAAAAAGTATTCACCCCCTTGGATGCTTTCCCCTTTTATTGCCTTTATAAATTGAATCATGGTCAATATAATCTAGCTTTTTGTTTGTGCCCTATTTCAAATTCTCTGTGATGGTCTACTGAGGCAAAATTTTTGGCACAGTCCAAATACTTACGGATTTGACTATATGATGTAAAGTAAGTGATTGGATAAAAATAGAAAGTGACTGACCTAATTTAATAGAGGTCCAGGCAATATCAATCAATCAGTCAATCAAATTTTATTTATATAACACCAAATCATAATCAAAGTTATCTCATGACACTTTACATATAGAGCTGGTGAAAACTAGACTCTTAAGCTACTTTACAGAAACCCAATAGAATCCTCCAGGAACAAACACTTGGTGTCATTGGCAAGGGAAAACTTCCTTTAACAGGTAAGAAACCTTGAGCAGACCCCAGTTCTTGGAGGATGGTCACCTGCCTTGACCATTTGGGGTTAAAGGAAGAGAAAGAGATTGGGGGGGGCATGAATGCACAGCAAACTGAACTAGAACTGTTAAAAACTAGAACAGCTGGTGCTAGTATAACTGTTAATACTACTACAACAAATACAAGTATTAACAGAGGATATACTACTACTGCAACTGTTAGTACAAATAATAGAAACCTCTACCATCTATGTAACTATGTAATAAACACTATCACAACTATATGGATAAATGAGTGTTGATGATGAAGGCAGGAACACAGCAGCAGGTCCAGAGGTGATCCAGGGAAAACCTGTGAAACAATAAAGCACAGAGACTCTGGGGAAGAAGTCAAGTCAGTAACATGTATTTGCTGAGGCGTGAATAGAGGAGAAGAGGAGGAGAGAGGAGGAGGAGCAGAGAAGAGCTCAGTGTATTATGATGAGTCTCCCAGCAGTCTAAGCCTATAGCAGCAGAACTAAGAGCAGCCTGAGCCACCCTAACTATAGGATTCATCAAAAAAGAAAGTTTTTAGCCTACTCTTAAACATAGAGACACCCTCCACAACAGAGGAGCTTGATAGCTGAAGGCTCTAGCTCCCGTCCTACTTTTGAATATTCTAGGAACTACCAGTAAGCATGCATATTGAGAGCGTAGTGCTCTAGATGGATTGTATAGAACTAAAAGCTCTTTCAGGTAAGTGGATACCTGACCTTGAAGGGCTTTGTAAGTGAGGAAGAGTATTTTAAAGTCTATCGTAGCTTTTACAGGGAGCCAGTGCAGAGAAGCCAACAAGGGCAAAATATGGTCTCTGATATTGTTTCTAGTCGGTACATGTGCAGCAGCATTCTGGATTATCTGAAAGGTCTTTAAAGACTTTTTCAGACAGCCTGAGAGAAGTGACTTACAGTAATCTAGTCTGGCTGTAATAAACGCATGGATGAATTTTTCTGCATCATTCTGTGTTAAAACATGCCTGTTTTTAGCAATATTATGCATTTGAAAAAAGGCAGTTCCAGAAATCAGTTTAATGTGTGAGTTAAGTGATAAATTCTGATTGAAAATAACACCTAGATTCCTCATGGTGGTTTTGGGATCCAGGGTAACACCATCCATGGTGACCACTTTGCTAGACACTGCATCCCTAACTTTGTTTGGACCAAGCACAATGATTTCAGTGTTGTCTGAGTTTAATAGCAGAATGTTGTTGGTCGCCCAATCTTTAGCCTCTTTAATGCACTCCTGTACTTAGCTGATTGGCTTCTTCAGGTTTAATAGATAAATATAATTGGGTGTCATCAACATAACAAACTTATATTCAGGGCAATGAGGTTGAAATCATCCACGAATATAAATATTTGGGAACCATCATAGACAACAAGTTGTACTTTGAGTCCAACACCGATTCTGTATGTAGAAAGGCCCAGCAGCGTTTGCTCTTTTTAAGAAAAATGAATTCTTTTAAGGTGTGTAATGTTCTTATGTCTCTGTTTTACCAGTGTTTTATCAAGTCTGTTTTGACATACTGCTTTGTGGCCTGGTTTGGTGCCTCTCTTTGTCCAGTAAGAATAGGCTGGACAAGATTGTCAAAGTGGCCAGGACATTTACAGCAGGCATGTAATAAAAAAGGCCCACAGTATCCTTGAATGTCCAGATCATTCACTCTTTAAAGAGTTTGTTCTCCTTCCCTCTCTGGCTGCCATTTTAGAATGCCTAAAACAAGGACACGGCGTGCCAGAATTTCCTTTATTCCCGTCGTCATTTACAAACTGAATTTCCTAGGCTAAATAATTTTTTTTTAGTAGGAGTGGGATTTGTTTTTATCTGTACAGTAGGTTCATCCAGGATGTAAGTGTTGTGTGCTCAACTTGCGACTCTGCTGTTTACTTGTTTATTTATTCATTTATATTCTATGTAATGTAACGTATTTGTGGTGCCTGCTGCAAAAAAAAAAAAAATCCTTCAGAATAATGAAGTTGAAAGTTAACAATGAAAGTTGGAGTGTTTTCTTATTAAGTTACCTGAAGGAAACGTATAAGATAAACAGTATTGGTCCAAGAACCGAGCCTTGAGGAACTCTATGACTAACTGTGATGCACTGAGAAGATTCCTTATTAACATTAACAAGTTGAAAATGACTGGTTGGATAGGATTTAAACCACCTTAATGCTGATCCTTTGATACCAATTGATTGTTCCAGTCATTGCAGGAGAATGTAATGGTTGACAGTGTTGAAAGCCGCTGTTAGCCGAAAGTGAGTGAGCATGTCAGAACACTAGTGAGAGATGCCATCAAGACACCTATGACAATTCTGAAGGTGTCATGAGCTGTGGTGGAAGGGACATACAAAAAAGTCCTCTTGTCCAGATTCTTCACCAGTTAAAGCTTGGTAGAGAAGTTAAGAGGAAGCCACCGTCAAAGAAATCTTGACTAGAGTTCATGCAAAAGCATGTCAAACTTCAGGCTTCGTGCTTCCCCATTGTGAAGCATGGATGTAGCAGTATGGGGATGCTTCTCAGCAGCAGTCCCAGGATGAATTATAAAGGTAGAGGATAAATGAATGCAGAAAAATTTAGTGGAATTCTAGTGGAAAATCTTAATGTGCAAGAGAACTACAACTTGGGAGAAAATGTATTTTCCAGTAAGACAGTGACCTGAAGCATACACCAAAAGCTAGACAGAAATAGTTGAAAGATAACAAGGTGCATATTCTGTAATTGCCAAATCAAATCCCAGTCCTCAATCCAATCAAGAATTCGTGGCTGGATTTGAAAAAGGCTCCTCTGGCCCAATCTTCTAGCAAATTGGCCAAGCTTAATCAGTCCTGCAAAAAACAATGAAGTAAATTTGCAGTGTCAAGATGTTATGAGACTGAGAGTTATTCACACAGACTCAGTATTGTGATTGTGGCCAAAGGTACATCTACTAAATACTGGCTTTAAGGGAATGAATATTTATGCAGCCACTTACTTTAAATTACTTCTTTTTCATTTGTTTTCACTTTAATATTCAGGAGTAGTTTTTGTAAAAAGAAAAAAAGAAAAAAAAAAAGCCATTTCTAAAATCAATTTCTAAAAGTGGAAACATCCAAGGGCTGAATAGTTTTTATAGGCACTGTAGTAGATGCTATGTTTGTTGTCTCATGAAAGTCATTGCTGTTCTCATCCATGTTATGATTTGTGTATGGTTGTGTGTTGGTAAAGTAAAATCAGGTTTAAATCATACATGTTTCTTTCATTGTTCTCATCTTCTCACCCTCAGAATTGTGGAGAATGGTCAGGAGCGAGTGGAAGTGGAGGAAGATGGGCAGCTTCGGTCTTTAACTATTAATGGCAAGGAGCAGCTGCTGCGATTGGAACACAAGTGAAGACACAAGCCTTCTGAGCTGGAGAACCATTACCTCAGCGCAAACCCACAACAAACTTGAGCTCACAACAAAAAGCAACAAAAGTGTGTAATAATAGTGCTCTACTATTGGATGTAGATACTTAGTTTGTGTTCATTTTTCCATGTGTCCTCTCCCTGTGGACTCATTTGTCAACCAACAAGTCACATCAGCGGATTTGGATGCCGACTTTTCTATGCATTTTGTTAATGTATTTCTTATTTGTAGCTGTTGTTATATTTTCGCTCAGGGTGGTGTTATTATTTCAGTCTTTGGGACCATAGTTTTTTCAGATGTAAAACCTCAGCTTCAGTTTTTTTTTTATGCACTCCAAATTGTCAGTCTGTTACTTTATAATAGACTTGAAGAAAACAAAGCATGACTTTGTTTTTGTTTAGTTTTTTTTTTTTTTTTTGTTTTTATGTGAGCAGAAAAGCAAGTTGAAATTGATTTTTTAAAAAGTGCATAACAAGAGTAGAGCATTGTCCCTTCGGTTTACTGCTTATTAAACATTTTGAGTAATATTTTTTTTAATTAAAAAAGATAAAATGCTGGTAGGATGAGTGATGCAATTTTCTATGTTCTAATACCAATGTGTTTCTGCTTATTTAATTATGCATGTACACTTGTTGATGTTGAGTCTTAATGTTAAAGTTGCATTGTAATGCACAAATAATGGAAGTCATTCTGTAAATAATATATGAATATAGGAGGAATTTTGTGTACTTTGTAAACCAATAAATCTGAGTTTGTCCTGTTTTCAGGATGCTGACATCTTGGGTAGCCAATGTTGTCTACATCTCATTATACTAAAAACCTGAGACCAGCTCCTGAAGTCCCACTCTTCATATTTGCTTTATGCTTAGTGACAGGGTGATAAGCTGTTCCATTGTGTCAGACTGTACAACATTTTATCCCTTATTGCCATGTCTTTTCATTAAATTTTGAAGAGGATATATCAATTCAAGCAGATTTAAGTCCGGTAGTTTCTGCTTGTTTTTTCCAAGAGTAAAATCAATATATGATGCAAGACATCTACCAAAAGATAATTTAGTAATCAAAATGAACAAAATTTATTTAGGCTTATTCAAATGTATTATTTTTATTTTCCAGCAGCAGGAAGAGAAATTCCAAGTCGAGTGAAATAGAACCAAGGAGATTACTTAAATCATCTACTCAGTATTGGTAACATGGTCCCACACAGACATACTCTTTCTGGTTCCAAACATTGTTTCAGCTGAAAACCCAAAAGTCAAACACACTTGGGTCCAAAACTAACAAATTGGGATACTATTGACATAATTGAACTTTGGTTATTAAGCCACATTAGGGAAAATCATAGACCAAAGACTCTACTTCCATTACAAATCTTGCACTACATGTGCAGGGCACCAAGAGCTGGAGGGGGCACCAAAATAATGATATATTACTTCAATTTAAGGTGAAGCATAACTGCAACAGCCACCATTACGATTGTGTACATTATGATAGTCAGGAATTGCACATAGTGTTTCAACTTGAGCTGTAGATTCCTAGTTTCCTTGCTTCTTTTAGAGAAGTCAATATTTATAAACTCAAACTTGTTTTTACATTTCTACATCACGCATGTCACTGAGAGGGATCACAGAAATTAGTCCAGCTAGGATCCCAGTTTTAGAGGAAAAAAACAGAATAAAACTAGAAGTGTAAGTGCAGCTGTTCACATCACACTGAAAACAATCTGTATTGTTCATGTGTTGTGAGACCCCTGGTTGGTTGGAAAACCCCATATTAGGCCCAATTCCCCCTGCCACAGAAAATATGTATTCTAGATTAATTCTCCTACAGTTGTGACTTGTTTTTTTTCTTTGGAAACAGCAAAGTGAAATAACTATAAAAGAAAACCACCTCAGTAGTGGTGCAACAAAGGACTATATATTCTTAGTTCCAATGTGTCATCTACTGGTTCTTGGTCAGGGCATTTTGATGCATAGCATACTGCTTGAGCCTATTTTTGCTTGCATAGAACAGGTGAAATTTTTCAGTGTGAGCTAGTCTGGAAGTCATGTAGATCACAGACAAACTCCGATAAACCAACTGCTGTAGTCCTCAAGGTCAGGGGAAAGGATAAACTATGGTTAAAGCTCAAGTTTATTTATATAGCACATTTAAAACAATGCAAGCTGCCCAAAGTGCTGTACAAAGATATAAGTAAAATACAATACTAAAACTGATAAAAACAGACACAATTGCTTTGGGCAACACCCAGAGTAGACAGTTTTAGGACCTAAAAAGGCAAAGGTTGGAAACAGAGCTCAAACAAAGGATTTATTGTCCATACAAAAGAACCAAAAACAAAGAGGAGGTCTGGAAGTTATGCAGAAGGCCAGAGAAACACAGGTGAAGGGACACAGACGAATGAAAAGCAGCAGCTGGAGTTCACAGCGACAAGTAGCAAAGACGTCTGTACAAAGCAGAATCTTCTGGCACTGTGGTGGTGGCTAGACCAGGCTTAAATACTGAGCCGGAGAGAGAGGCCAATTGGAGATAGGTGTACTCATCTATAGGGAGAGGAACACAAAAGGAGGGGGAAGGAAAGAAAAACAATAACAAAGAAAACACAGACCAGACCACCACAACAATAATGAGATAAATAAGATAAGAAAATCTAAAACTCAAAAAAGAAGATAAAACAATTAAGTCACCCATTTGTATTTAAAGCCAGTGTAAATAGGTGATTAAAAAGAGATTTAAAATGCTCAATAGACTGTGCACATGTGATTTGGTGAGGGCAGAGTGTTCCAGAGCCTCAGACCTGCCACAAAAAAAGCTCTGTCAACTTTAATCTTTTGATGGGTTTGTTCTACATCTAAAATCAGGTGATTTGAGGACTGTGTTTTTCTAGCCAGGAATGAAAAATAAGAAACACAAAGAGAAAAAAAAAATTAGATTACATGAAAAATGACATAAACCCTGGTCTCAAATGAAAGTTCATAAATTTTAGCATCCCACCAAAACCACCTCCTCCTAACATTTCTGCCTGAAGATATCACGATGTCATTGATGAAGGGGCTGGCTTCCATTCCATCCATTTTCCTCAGGTTATAACCTAAGTAGAGAAGCTAAGAGTTCCTGCTTCTCCACCATATCTTCCAGCTCCTCTGGAAAAACCTACAAGCCTTCCCAGGCCTCCAACATGTCCCACATCTGCCTTAAGATTTACCCCTGATTAGACATCGCCAAAATACCTCACCAGGGAGGTATCCAGGAGGCATCCTGACCAGATGCCCAAAGCACCTCACCTAGTTCCTCTGAATGTGGAAGAGCTTTGCTCCTCTCAAATGGTGGAACTCTTCACCTTGATTCAGAGTGCAGCCACCATGTGGAGGAAACCCCTTCACTCATTACCAACAGCTCATGACCATAGCTGAGGAATGTAGATTGACCAGTAAATCATGCGCTTCACCTTTCAGCTTAACCCACTCTTCACCAACATACTGGTGCAGTATCTGCATCACTGCTGGCACTGCCCCAGTTTGCTTGCTGATCTCCTGCTCCACCCTTCCCTCACTTGTGAACAGCACTTCAAGATGCTTAAACATCTCCACTAACTCATCCACGCGCCATGGGACCATCATCTGTAAAGAGCAGAGATGTGATCTTGAGCCCACCTGACTGGTGACAAAGGCCAGCCTCAGCATTCTGATCGACTTCACGCTACAATATATTTTGCAAAATGGAGCCCCAAGTTTTCTCAAATTTGACATTTTTACCCCGCCCTCTGAAGGGGAGGTGAGGGTATTGTTTTTGGTTTGTTTGTTTTTGTCTGTTTGTTTGTTTGTGTGTTTGCTTGTTTGTCAGCAACTACTGGACCAATTTCCATGAAATTTCCAGGAAAGGTGTGAGGTGGTCCAGAATAGATCCCATTAAATTTGTGAATGTAGGTCAAAGGTCAAGGTCAAGGTCACCAAAAATGTGTTTTCGCAATAATAAGAGATAAGGCAAATCAGGTAAAATGTTTGCAAGGGGCAGGGTTTGTTGTGGCTGGCACCACTTGTTGTATTATTGCTATTATTTATTAATACATGTAGTTTTTCTCAATGATCTTTTAGTATTCTATGTATTTTCACTTCATGCATAACAAATCTAAAATATGTGAAGGTTTCACTGTTTGAATTCAATTACAGAAAAAAATAAAATTTTCATGTTGCAGTGACATGCTGCAGCAGTGTGTGTGATTTTTTATTCTTGTTTTATTCAGTCGGTTCTTACCTTCTCTTTTATCTATCAGTATGGCCTACTTACCATTAAAAATGAAAACACACTACAGAGTATTGTGAAGGTATGCAGCAGAACTGCAGGTGTGACCTTAAATGATCTTACACACTTGCATAAAGTCAGAACTCTGAATAAGGATCAGTCGGTCCTAAATGACCCCAACCACCCTCTTTGGTCTGAATCCACATTGCTTCAGACTGGTCACAGATACACCCTACCACCTTGCAAAACTAACACCCAAGAAGTACTTTATTCCTGCTGCTATTTGATTCCTGAATAGTTTGTGATTTGCGTTTTTGTTTTTATATTTGTATCTGCTGTTTGTGTTGATGTGTGTACAGTAATTTGTCCCTAAGGGTTAATAAAGTGTCTTGAACCTTGCACCTCAAACCATACTCTTTAATTTTCAAGGTAAAGATTGAGGCGACTTAGTATTATATAATTCCTTTTTCCATTCTGAAAATTTCACAAATAATTAATTTTAATATTTAATATTTATTTTTACTTAACTTCTATTTAACCAGGCAAGTCATCAAGAAAACATTCTTATTTACAATAAAACCATTTTGTAGCCTGTTTCATTGAATAAATGCTGCATGCATGTATTAACCCATAAAAAAATCAAATCTTCACCAGTGACCAAAAACATCTACTGATGTAAACTGTTTAATACCTGTTGATCCACTAATCTTATCAATACATGTAAATAATTAGTGTAAAATGCAGTTTTGCCTGTTTTCATTGTCATCAGATATGACCCATTGGGACGTTCAGAGGCTCTAGTGAATGTGGAAGCACCGCCATCTTCTACAACATTGATTCACCAGTAAAACCCATGGAGCTGGTTAAATTCAAGAACAGTTTTTACCCAACAGCAGTCACCACACTCAGTACTGACAAAACACATAATGTGCATTCTGTTTTTAAGGGATCCTTGCAACAGAATGTATGTGTGTGTGTGTGTGTGTGTGTGTGTGTGTGCGCGTGTGTGTGCGCGTGTGTGTGTGGGTGTGTGTGAGTGAGTGTGTGTGTGTGTGTGTGTGTGAGAGAGAGACAGAGAGACCCACAGTGGT
>JAPQRP010000011.1:24145542-24160963 GCA_037367295.1 Apogon hyalosoma | reverse complement strand
GGGCTGTCTCTCTCTCTCTCTCTCTCTCTCTCTCTCTCTCTCGCCTCGGTCATCCCGGGTCCGGTAGCTTGCCGGGCCAGCCGTTTTGCCCACTCTGTGTCCTCTGTGACTGCTTGTTTTTTCGGATGCGCACGCAGGTCTCTGGAGCTTCTGAAAGCTTCGTGCTTCATGCTTTAGCGGCTGGAAGGAAGGCGAAGTAGCGCGGAGCAGTGGGTGCTATGGTGGGACCTCCTGGGAAATAGCAGCAGATTCCACACAGGTATGATACACAGCCATTCACTGTCTGAACACATGCTCATAAAGCAACTAAATGCAAAATGTTAAAATAAACAGGAAGCTTCGTCTACGTTTGATTAATGAAGCACGTAAAAAGCAGTCCGAAACTTGACTGTTCTGTACTTTGTAACTACTTTGTGCACTTAATGGACACTGATGCATGGGTTAAGCCCGGTTTGTCTTAATCTCTTAATAACGATTTAGAAAAGTACGTTCTCACTTTAGCCTTTAATTCTGGATTCTACCGATATGCTTCAAGCTGTCTCTGCTTTTCTTTAAATTTCATTTGGTTTTGTTGGAATTGGTGAAAAATAATCAGTTTCCTCATTAAACCTGTTAACACCCAATAGAATCAGAATGACTGCAACAAAGTCCACCTTAACATAATATATAATGCTTACATTTATGTCGTTATTATAATTTGGACTGGGGATACTCAATAAAACCCATCTCTATTTCTGTCTTTGGTGTCTGTGACGTAGGAGGTTGACGTGTGACGTAGACATATGTCCTATGAGTGTCCCATGAGAAGATAGACAGTCTATAATTAAGGCAGACTTGAGCCAGGGGAGACGAAGCCTAATACCACTACTGGGATTTGTGGAACTCCATTACACAATCAGATAAAGGTCCAGCAGTCAGAGGACTTCTAACCTAAGCCTTTATAGTGCAATAGGCAAAAAGCTTCCAAGAAAAATTTGGAATTTAGATTTCATTCATTCTGTTGGACTGGATTAAAATAGGCATACAATTTGAGTGGATTAGAATGTACTAAATACTTATTATTTTGATTTTGTGTAAATCTCTGTGCTTTGTCTGTGTCAGACTGAACTGAAATAATTTACTATCAGAGTACGATGGGATCAGAGAACTAAAATTGGCCCCAAGGCCCCTCTTGACCTCTGTTCTCACTTACTGTACTTACAATCAGTGTTCAGGGTACAAGAAGGAATATTTTGTTGATTTGATTTGATTTCAGTTTTGCTTAAAGACTATTTGCTTAAACATTGATGTAGAACATTGTATCATACAATTGCAACTGAAATATTCAGTAGCAATACAATGGGCCTCGATGAGACAGCACTTCAGTATCTTAAACTTTTAGCAGTTCAGAGGCTTCACTATCAAAGCCACAAGCATGTGACAGCCAAGGATCCCACTTCTCCATAGGCCTCAAGCTCTCTGAAACAATGCTGATCTTAAGGCCCAAAACTCACATTGCATGAGGCAACAGCAGCTACAGCTCAACTGGCAGAAAAGTTTGATTGTGGAGTTGGTGGTTTAATCTCCACATGTAAATTGTGGAGCCTTTCAAACCTCTCATGGGTCTTGGTAAATTTACAGTATTTTGTGCCGTTTTGAAGCCTCAAGTGTGGTACTGTGTCTGGTGCCATTTGTTTGCTTGTTGTTTTTTTTTTTTTTTTAAACAGAAATGACTGCATTTGGGAGGAGCTGGGGAAGTGTAAGGGTTGACCCCCATCAAGCTAATACTGATTTACTGAAAACACTGATCACTTCTATTTACACTGTCATGTTATACGCCACCAAATCATTTCAGCCATTTGATAAATGTTTCAGTATAATTTTGTTTGTAAAGAGTAATGCCAGCTTTGCATAATGTATAAAGATACACTAATTATGGTTAGCCTAACCACCTAGCCTAATTAACAAGTTAACTGGTACATAATTCAGTACAAATTAATACTAAGTGTAAGGTGGTTATGACAAGTGGACGCGACAGCTGTATTCTATGCTCTAGTTAGCAAAAGTATACATAGGAAATATACCCATGTTGATGTAAGGCAAAATACGATAGCAGAATATGGGTGAGAATATCAGGCATATAGAAATGAGTTCCAGATGCGGAGGTATCAAAAGATTATAAATACAAAAAAACCCCACAATGTACTCAGAGAGAAACAATGCTGCCTTCTCCCAGCTTTGTTAAATAAAGAAGTCTCAATGGAAGATTAACGTGTCAGCATACTTAGCTCATCACATATCCAGAAGTCGACCGTATCACTAAAAGTAACATACAGAGCAAAAAGCTGAGTTACATATAAATTCACTCCAATAGTGTCGTCAGGAATGGTGAAATAACCTACAGGAACCTTTTTTACCGGGTTGTTAACATGTTATAAAGGTGGGCATTTTAACATGTGGGGCTATGGGGCTTAAGTTACTTTTGGGGCCAGCCTCAAGTGGAGATTCTAGGAATTGCAGTTTTTAGCATGTCATATCTGTGGGCTTGTACAACAATACTTGTAGTTACATTCTGTGGCCATATTTGTCTAACGTGTCTATGCTGTTTATGTTTTTCTTTGTTTTTCAGCCATGGATCTAACCAGGCCAACTATAATTTGAAACAGCCAGGTGAGCTTGGTGGGCCTGGTTAAACAAAACCCTAACCCACGCTGCCAACCACTATCATTATTTAATCACAAAACCCCACATACACCAGTGTAATCTGTGATTGTGACTCTAGGTCAACAGCACACAGCAGACATGTCAGACAGGGTGAACTTCAACACACCAAAAGCTGCCCCCCGACCTGCAGCAGCACCTGTACTCCCCCCTGAGCCCATCGACATCATCCGTATCAAGGCCCGGTCCCGGCGGGTCCGTCTTAATGTTGGAGGTCTTACACATGAGGTCCTGTGGAGAACACTGGACAGGCTTCCCAGAACCCGCCTAGGAAGGCTACGAGACTGCAACACCCACGAGTCACTTCTGGAGATCTGCGATGACTACAGCCTCAGTGAGAATGAATACTTCTTCGATCGGCACCCAGTGGCCTTTTCCTCCATTCTGAACTTCTACCGAACAGGAAAGCTGCACATGATGGAGGAAATGTGTGCCCTGTCCTTTGGACAGGAGCTGGACTACTGGGGCATTGATGAGATCTACCTGGAGTCGTGCTGCCAGGCGAGGTATCATCAGAAGAAAGAACAGATGAATGAGGAGCTCAGGAGGGAGGCAGAGACACTAAGAGAGAAAGAGGGGGAGGAGGAAGACCTCGGCTGCTGTCCTGACAAGAGGCAGAAGCTCTGGGATCTGCTGGAAAAACCCAGCTCATCTGTGGCTGCGAAGGTAACAGCTGCACATACTCTTTGCCAACTTTCAAGGATCAATATCTTATTTCAATAGTGTTAAGAAGACATGATTCACAGAAAGGGACACCACTGAAGTAGCTGTTTCAAGTAATTTTCTTAAATTTCTAAGCTACAAAGACATGAATACTGTTTTGTGGTCTTTTGGGTGTTACAGAGGTGAACTATACAATTACTTACCCCTTCACACATGTAGACAAGAAAAACAACATCTCTTTATGCTTAGCATGAAAGATTGATTTGGTAAAATCACAGGATGCTGGTATTAGGGTTGTGCCATGTATCCAAAAATATTACTCAACAATTTCATATTGATAATAATCATAATACATTTTGAATCATCAATTATTTTATCTATTTTTAGTCCTGTGTGGAAGTTGAAGTCACCAGATGGTTATTTGTGTTTTTTAAACTCCTCTTTATGTTAAAATCATGGCAAACACTCACCAAACAGTAGAATTTTATTACCAATCTGAGGGGGAAAACAAAACACTTGTGGTAAAATCTTTCTTTGACATCAAAATCTGCATTTGTTAAATTATGGAAAACAGAATACTCTAAAATATGTTTTAAAGGGCCATGTAAACATCATAACAAAATAAACAAAATACATTCTAAAGACAAAAGAAAATGATTATAACAGACAATTATATTATGATCTAAAATAGGCTTGTATTTTGCTTAGTTGTATTTACTGTAGTGTTCTGTTTGATTTAATACTGTTTCAGAATGCACAGTAAGGTCATACAGTAAGAGAATCTGTTGTCACTTGAGACAGATTCTCTTACTGTATGACCTTACTGTGCACATTTTTGGAAGTTTGTGCTTAAAACATTTGATTAGCTTTTGTACTTTCTGAGGTGATTCTCTTATATCCCAGAATGAAGGGGAGCTGTTCAGAGATACAGGATCTCTTCTTTTGTGATAGTTGTGCAGCCTGCTGGTGCATTTAGAAACAAAATACTACCAACAATCTATAAACTGACTGCACACAAAAATGTTTTCCTACTATATTTATCGGGCATTTTAGCAAGACATTGTTTTAGAGTAAATATTTTATTTGTTGCATATCATCAGTGCATCATTTATTCTTCCCTTATTCTCAATATCATTCTCAGAGCTATCAGGACCATAGTCCTCCTTCAGCTGCACTGCAAGTACTGAGGAGGGAAGCAGGAGGATGAACTAATTAGCTTATATTTCTCTATTTTCAGGCTAGATTTTTCTGCACTGGACCTTTGGAGGGTTGTTTTCTCACACTTGTTCTCACATGAAGTTTTTGAGTCTTTTAGCAGATTTTTGTAAGTGTGATTGGCTTATGTCTAAATGTCTAAAGGAAACTGAGCGTCTTCCATAACAACACTTCACCCTTATCATCCTTCATAGCTCATCAATTGTTAAGACAAACAGCCAGCAAGAAATTCTGATCCATTATTCGTATTTTTTCTGAGCTGATCTCTATCTTTTTGATCCACTCCATTATCCATTTTATGTTGTCAGAAGTTTACAAAATTACAGATTCACAGAATCATTGATTAATCACACAAATTAAGCTATACAATATTTCACTTTTCTTTTGCTAAACCCAAATCAAATACAAATGGTGAGGGGTGGTTGCTTGTTACAATAAAATACTTTAGTGCAAATTAAATATTCATTTGTCTAGGTTTGTGTGACTCAGTGTGTGAATATTAGATGTCTGGATTTGCGTGTGTTTTCCCATGAGTACCGTCAGCATTGCTTTAGAAAATCAACAACAACAACAACAAGTTTTTTTGCAGGCAGATAGGCAGCTCATTAAACAACAATCTAGCTGAGGACCTGTCCATTATTGTCGATGAAATCTGTTTGTTGGTACTAAACAACTGCAAGCAAATCCTCCTTTCTTTGTACTGGGGACTAAAATAGGAGAGAAGCGAGGAAAGGAAAAGGAGACTACTGGTCTCTATTGGTTTATGGTTTGTATGCTTTTATCATGTTCATTGCCAGTGTTGTGTTCTTGATGGAAGATAGGTATATTGCTAATTGGTAATGTTTATGTGTGTCCTGTTGTAAATTAGATCTTTTTTTATTCAAAATTTTGTTTATTGTTTTGACAAAATGTACAAGTGCAAAATTATTCAGTACATTTACCCAACTACTTAGGTACCTTTTGTTATTTTACTGTTTTATTATTTTATCTTATCTTCTACAAGGTATAACATAAACACAAAATCGGCTTTTTTGATAAAGCACAAATATTAATTCATCATGCAATTAAATGTAATTTTCATATCTGTGCGTGTGACAGTGAAAACTATGACATTTTATGTTTAAAGCTGCTGGAACCATAAATCAGGGGGAAAACAATAGAAACTGAAAATACTCACTCACCTTTTGCAGCTCCCTCTTCTTGGTCCAAACGAAAAGACTAAATATAAATATAGATGGACCTGCTACTGTTTTATGCAGATGTGGAAAAATTAAGCCAAAACAGGAGTGCTGTCATATTTGTTCTCTGAGGAGAAATGAAGCACAGCAGTAGACTCAGTTTTGAATCATCACAGCAATGGGTAATTGAAGCTTTTATTTAACCCTCTCCCTAATTCAAAACACCCCAAATTGGCCAAAATCATGTGTCAGGGAGTTAATTCTCAAGAACACAGTCTAGAGGAAGGTCTTGTTTCAACTGAATTGTGACATGTTGAAAGGTAGTAACAGAATATTTGCCCAGTGATGGAAAAAAGTACAATGCACTGAAGTATTAAAAGAGATCATTTTGGTGCCCTGGACATCATTACTGTTCTTTTATTGTTTTTTAGGTAACTTCATTTTAGTGATGGTTTTGGGAAGTAGTAGAATACTTTCCTAAATCTGACAGAGGAGTGTATGCAGCACAAGGCTCTATATGTAATGTTGTTATTTTTTCTTCCACGTACTGAACACCTGTGTCCTTGTAGTACAACAGTTAACAGCATGCATACAGTTTTTGCAAACAAATCCTACTTGTTTAGATATTTTTCCTGACAAATCTATCTTCAGATATTTAATGTTAGTCCTAACACGTAGGATGTTATACTATAAATACAACAGTGCTGGCCTTTAGATGTCCATGTGACAACAATGAGAACCCTAGTGTCAGCAGGAGAGAAGCTGCTTAGGCCACTCTGCACTGATACCAGCCATGTGTCACCCTGCATCCACAGTGATGCAGCTCAATTTGAGCCAATAGGAAAGTCTCTTCCTGGGTGACATGACACCACAGTGCTATATAACTCATTAGAACGGAAGCATTAACTGGCCATTTGAATAACATGGGCCTCAAACGGTGGCTCGCAGTCCAGATGGACAACTATCCAAAGCAGTTGTTACTTTTATTGGATAATATGAGCATTAAATGTTCCAATAATAGAGATTAGTTTCATACACTTCACATAACCTGTGTAATCTCCTTGTTTTTGGCTCTGACGAACAGTTTTTCAGATCCACAAACCCACATACAGATATAAACACTCAAGAACCTGAAATAAATTCACTGACTCCTTCTTGTATGTTCACCTGTTTAGTTGCAGGATAAGGGTACAGATATGTGCATGCACACAGTATGACCTAGGAGTATAGCTTAATCTCCTTTGGGGCTTTTACCAGTGTTGCTGCCGCTGCAAATAGACTAACTGTGCTGCCAACAGTAAGTTAGATAGTCTGTTCTGTCCACTGTCTGACCTGCATGAGGGAGGACAGGAGGATAAAACAGTAGAGCCTGTCAGCCATCACATCGCATTTCACAAGATCACAAGAGGATGTACATATCCAAACACAAACAATGGCTGATCTTCAAGCTATATGTTTAAAAATATTTCAAATATCAATAGAGTTTGGGTCTTCTGAAATGTGAAAATAATACTAAACACCATATACACATAAATCTTTGTTGGATGAGGTTTATTTAAAGCATCAGGGGCAGTATTTGTTGGTGTCACTGATCATAAATAAACCTTTCAGCATATTGTAATTAAAGAGGCCTTGGAGGAAATTAGACTTCTGTATCTCTTCTTGGCTCTGTTT
This sequence comes from Apogon hyalosoma, assembly GCA_037367295.1. Taxonomy (NCBI): domain Eukaryota; kingdom Metazoa; phylum Chordata; class Actinopteri; order Kurtiformes; family Apogonidae; genus Apogon; species Apogon hyalosoma. The sequence continues at coordinate 24,153,533 of JAPQRP010000011.1, read as the reverse complement.
TCATACTTAAGAAAAATGAGCCTGCGATGGAATATTCTGGCCAATCACAAATCATTTCAGAGAGGGGGATGAAAATCTAGAAATTGACAAATGTTAAAAGTCACTGACAAGACTCTGTCAGCAGCATCTTTAACGCAGATTGTGTGGCTTGTCACAGAAGCAGCAGCACCTTCCTCTCCAAACTGTGACGTTTTTCAATTTTCCAAACAGCACAAAATCCGATGTTGTACCTCTTAATATACAGCAATGCTTAGGTCAGAGAGGGGAGAGCTGTAGGAGAGACTCAAATTCTGGTTTGTTCTGCATACTGTTAAAACTGTTCAGGAAGCTCTAGGCAGAAGTTGTTCTTAGAAGGACAATATCTTCCCTAAAACAGGCATTCAATGCCTTTTTCTTAAGAATTTGTTTTACCAGCTTGTTGTTGTTGAAAATATTATCTCTACGTTTTCCCATGGAAACATCCTTGAAGGACCTCGGGTGTGTTTAAGCTATTCCACTGTGATTCCCAGCTCTATCAGTCACACTAAACTAATTTCAATATTTAACTGCACATTTAAACTGCAGTACCTCCAAGCCTTTGCAGAGTGTATGTATTTTTCTCATTTTATGGTTACAGCATGGTCAGGTCTAAAGGCCATCAGTCTGTAGTGTTTCAAAATGGATGTACACTGAGAGTTCTAGATAGTCTTCATTGGTCTCTTGAAAACCTCAAGTTACACCATCAGGTTTCTACCAGAGGATTTCAATCAGGGTTGAGTTATATGGCCAAAAATGTTATTATTAGTGGTACTGATCATTTTTATGTTAAATGTCAATTCATTGTTTGCTGAAGTGTAGCTTTGGTCCTGACTGAAAGTGGAAGACACTAAGTTATTTGGTCATAAATAATTCATGATAGATACAAAATAAAATGAGATGAAAGCATTGTAAAAGACAAAACAAAAAGAAAACTGCTTAAAAGATACAAAACATGAAAACAAAAAAAGGCATAAGCAGGACAATGTAAAAAACAAAATGAAAATAACATAAGAGACAATAGGAGATGTAAAACATGACAAAAACAATGAAAAACAATGAAAAAGATAGAACCGGATAAAAATGATATAAGAGATGTAGGAAAACAAAAGTAATGTCCCAAGAAACCAAAGCAAAAAAGATGAAAATGACATAATAGAAAAATATTAAAATGAGAATACAAAACAAGTGTTCCACTTCAAAACTGAACACAATATACATCAGTTTAGATGGAAATATGCTACAGTTTAACAAATGAAATGCACTATACCACAACTTTTTTTTTTCCTGTACAGCCTTTTTAGCATTTTTACAGAAATGGCTGTATTTACATTTAAATGTGCCTTGATTTAGGACACACAGATGTAGTTGTAGATATTTTTCTGTATTATATAGGTGTTATGACACAATATACATTACACTCTGTACCCTACAAGAGCTGCCTGATTTTTAATTTTTCTTTTCAAATGCAACACTACACTGACAGACAGAAGCAAAGGGGAAAAAATATTTATTCTGTAATGTGTTGAGTACCACATTAATCTGAAAACAACATGAGTCACTTTTGGCTGAAATATATTGTGTTTTGAAGTGGGTTTTGAACCAAGTATTGGGGTTCAATTGCATGTATAGTAAAAAAATGCAATGAGTAAAAAGGGTTCAGAATGGCCTTATTCTTAAATTGGTCTGTTACATTACACTTGATTTCAAATTCATTATTTGTAGATTTGCAAAAGAGTTTTTAAGGTACTGTTGGGTGATGTGAGTTATGTACTGTTTCTATCACATAGTCTATTGTAAAACTGAATATTTACAGCAAGCTTTGCTTCTTAGACATTTGTAGTTTACTGGCCCTGTTGTTCTATGGTGGAGAGCAGAATTGTGTCTACTCACTACTGTTCTGTAGCTTTCCAATACTTGATGCATTAATTCAAACAAGCTGCTGAAGAGTGGATTGCTGTCCATAGCAAAGCTCTGCTCCTAAAGGCAGTAACTCTTAATGTCAGACTGTTCATTGTGTGGATGAGTGTACTGTAGCTCATGAGCTGCCAGACCATCTCCGTGGCTTTGGCAGTTGTTATCTGTTTGTTTGTTTGTTTGTTTTTAGTGACATTTTTGCTGCTGACACCATTGATCCATTGATGCATGTATAGAATTATGATTCTTATTACAAAACATGGATAAAAAAATTCCACTGAAAAAGTACTGTGTTTTTTTTTTTAATCACAGCACCCTCCTCCCAGGGAGTCCTGATCAAGTTGGCAGCAACAGTTTCAGAAATGACACACAAAATACTAGAAGCTAACATAACACAGGAAATGAGAAATACACATTTAGGCTAAACCAGAGATATCCATACCTCATGCCTCTCTACAGGGGTTATGTAAAGCAGCAGCATGATTTTTTCATAAGACGGTCAGAATTTAGCAACGATATACAGTACATACAGCTCCATTAACACTGTACGTGTTTCTGTCTATATTTTGATCTAACTCAGTGAAAGATACAGTGAGTGGTGTTTGTGGCATGGTGTAAGTGTAGCCCCCACAGTGAATTCAGTTTCAAAGGTTCTTCTTTGCACTTCTTACTCCTAAATTTGTGACACAGTGGTGAGCACTGTTGCCTCATGACAACACAACAGTTCCAGCACCAGTTGGTACCTTGTGTCTCTACAGGTTCTCTGTGGGTACTATGGCTTCTAGCCACAGTTCAAAAACATGCACCTTAAGAGGGTAATCAGTCAGTCTAAATGACCTGTATGTGGAAGAGGATTGTTGTTTGTCTTTATATGTCAGCCCTGCAATGAACTGGAGATGTCTTTTCCCACTTTTGTAGCTGGGATAGACTCCAGCAGCCATGTGACCCTCTTGAGGATTAAGCAGTTCAGGAAAATGAGTGAATGAATGAGTAAAAATGAGATGCTGAATCAAATGAAATTTGATCATTTTATGAAAATAGGAAGGGGAGTGATTCATGCAATCTCTTGTTTGGTTCTAAGACTGAGACTGATCTGAGGGCAGAGACAGCGCGGCTTCTTTAAATGATTATACAGCTTGTATTGCAACGTTCATCTTTTGATACAGTTTGATATGAAGTCACTGGTGAACTCTGCTGATGCACTGACTCTTTTAGCCAAATTTCCCTGTGTGATAAACCATAAGCATCACCAGATGTAGTATTGTGCATGTTTTATATACTAAAATTTTCCCTTCATTGCATATCAAGTTAATTTCATGACAAATAACTAATCAAAACAACATGGTAAATGTATTATGTTTATAAATATACTACTTCAGTTCTAGGCATAGTGACACCCACTGAGAGCTGTTACAGTATAGAAAATGTACCTGTGAATTTGCTTATTATTTCTGAATCTCAAAGCAGGATGATTTTGTTCATTAAAGATGCAGGAGTTGAAATCAGGGGGGATTGCACGGTGGAAAGATGACCTGATGCCATTTCATATTGCTGTAGAAAAGAGAAGACAATTTTCCAAAGTATACATGTTTAGCCATGGAATAGAGCAGTACAACCATGACTGACTGAATCTGATCCTTAATCAGTAATCACAGCAGTCAATTAATCATGCACTGGACCTGTACTTATACAGCCAAGAAAGCCCACAGAAGTTAGTGGAATTCCTTTTTCATCTCAGATCATTTGAATTACAAAATACTGAAAGGTAATTGCAGAATTGTTATCCAGCGATACCAAATAAAAAACTTCAGTACCACAGTTTACCGAAAAAAAAAAGAGTCAAAAGACAACAGCTGTCTTTCCATAAAATGTCATGTTAATTTGAAGAGTTTGAAAATACACAAAAACAAACAAGGATGTGAATTATGTATGTTTCCATGTACTGGTTTGCAGTAATATTGACTGTGTTGTCATTGGCAGATATTGGTGTAGCCATGTTATACATGGTTCTAATAGACAGTAAAATTACCATTTTGCTGTTGTTTTCAACCTAAAATTGCTGTGATATCTTAGATGAAGCAAAGGAATAATTTGGTCTCTCCATCATTCCAGACGTACCTGTTGCTATTAGCAGCTGCGTTTTTTCACTGAATGGGAATACCACACACTGGCACTAGCTTCTTCTTGTACAGATGTCATATTTTGGGGAGGGAATCAGTTAATCAGTCATAATTTATAGGAAATGGTGTTTCAGTTCATTTTGTACATTTACTTTTTTCTGAAAAACAGGAAAAATGCACTTAAGCCAGTCTTTTTGCAAAATTCTGCAAGCTTTTTTGGAAGCAAATGCATTAAAAACAAATCTATTATCACCATGCTTTGTCTTTACAAAGGATGTCAAAAAGAGTGAGAGCTTAAATTTGCCATGTCTTTAAGGTGCTTAAGAACTGCTTCCACCAATCCTGCATTGTAGCAATTTAATTTATTGAATCTTGCTTTTTTTAAATTTGTTTCTTAAACTAAAAGTCATCATAAAGGTCATAGGTGGTCTCGGAGACACACATCACAGCATATGATCCACAGTAGAGCTGCTTCTGTTGTAGTTCAGTGTGAGTATTGTAGTCATTGTTCACTTGTGATGGCTAATTACTATTATCTTAGCTCTGTATTTCTGTTCTTACATTTTTTTTTTTATGTCTCCATATGTTGGTGGGTAAAGAGAACATTCTTGCATATGGTTTCATAGTGTTTTTGTTAAACATTTCCCAGACTTCAAATTTTGTGATCCAGTCTTTAAGTAACAAAAAAAAAAACAAAAAAACGCTAGGCAGAGCATGTCCACATACTTTTCAAACACTTCTGAAAAGGATATGGACATTTCAGAGGACAAACAGCTCAGAGTCGGTGTTACAGTAAATGGTATATCAGACCTGGGTGGCTGTGGCTCAGTTGGTAGAGCGGGCCGTCCAGCGACCGAAGGGTCAGCAGATCGAATCCTGGCTCCAACTGCCCACAGGTTGAAGTGTCCTTGTCCTTGGGCAAGACACTGAACCCTAAATTGCTCCCAGTAGGCAGCATAGCATGCCGGCCACTGGTGTATGAGCATGTGCTTATGGGTGAATGTGAGGCTTTGTAAAGTGCTTTGGGCACCATGAAGGTGGAAAAACACTATATAAGTGCAGTCCATTTACCATTCCATTTACCTGTTGAGCACGTCATAAGAGGAATAACAAAGGAAATATATGTTCAGCCACCTTCTGGTCACAATATCAAATGTGAAACATCTAATACAACTATTTTGTGCCTTGTGTGCATAGCAAATGCAAATGCTGTTTGTTTGGTGCAGTATTATATATATATATATATATATGAATGATATATTGGTGTAAAAAGTTACAATTATTGTGTACTTTTTTGCCTGTGTAAAGTATTGAAAAAATACAACTGGACAGAGAATCTCATCTTATTTCCCCTTTGTATCCCATTTATTTTGTTCAAAAAAGCACATTACATTTTTTAAAAACTGTGGGAGCTAAGAAAGGATGGAATTAACAGTAGCCCTCTCCTCTCAGTCCCAGTCAAAAACTAAATATAACAATATATGACCTGATGTCATTTATGAAGTTGGGGAAAAGTGAAGCCACTTTTTCCTGCTTATGTGAAGAAGAAAGGAGTCAGGTGGTAGAATTGCAGTTAACTCTTAAACTATCAAGCACTGTATCTTTTGAAGGAATAAGAATTACAAGAAGAATAATATTACAACAATCACTCTCTTGTTGCTTATACAGCTCAGATTAGAACAACATGAGTTACATCATATGAACAATATTATCAGTTGGTTTGCTCTTCACTACCTGTGTACCACTAATCAATGGTTCATACTCAGCATAAATATAGCATAAATATTGTATAAACACAAGGGCTAGTTTATGATCATCTTCAATCTTACAGGAATAATGTAGTCAGAAGTTCCTCCTATTATACTGGTGCAGAATGACTTGCCATTACTTTATGTTGTTAAACTTATAATTTACCACTGGAGCATTTCTGTGTTGAATGTACCTTTTCTCTCATGTAGACCTCCAGGTCCTCTGATTGCCCCTGTCATTAAAACCAGTAATAATAATATAATTATGTAAAACTTTGATTTTTGCGGGAAGACACAGTCTTATGGCTAACTGTGCACACATGTGCATACTACTAATGAAAATACTTTAGAAATACAAGCCTTTCAAGTAAATGTTTCTTCTTCAGAATCAATCAAATTAATTTTGTGTATTGTCTCCTTTTTAGTCTCTCCTAAAAAAGGAGAAACTTGTAAATATGACAAAAGTTAAATGATGAGTCAGAGTGCTGTTACTATTTGGGATGTGGGTCTGGCAGTCTGGATCAGACTATGGTTTTCCATGATGCCTTAGGAGTGTTGACATACAAGTGGTAATGCCCTCTGCATTATCTTGTGACAGTGACAGTGACATCAGTGGCATCAATGTAACCCAGCAGCTAAAGAAAGAAAACTAGTTTTCATGACCTCACTTGTTACTAGTTGAACATATTTATAATGGTTCATAAAGGAGGATTAAAGTGATGAGTTGAAAAGTGTCACAGAAATCATCAGTAATTATTTTGATTTTCATGAAAATTACAAAAGTATTAAGAGTTGGGCTGTGGTGCTGTGTTGAAAGGACTTTTCTCAGCTTTAAGTCTGTGTTTGCTACTGAGTGATTTGGTATAATTTCTTTGTTACAAACTCACTAGGACACAAAGTTTTGTTCAGATGAATCTTAAATGTGCATCCTCCATTAATTCTTTTGCCACCGTACAGCTTCTAAAGCAGCTTGTGTGTTCCCGGTACTGTTTTAAATCTGCCCTGGGTGCCAAGGTCACAGCATTTGGCAGCCATTAAGCCATTAAGACGCTGCAGGGTGGACATACACCTGCCCTCTTCCTCCCTTTGTCCTCGCACTGTTTGCATATCTGTTTCCTCATCCCTTTTCTCTCCCTTGTCTCTTGTTCTTTTTTCTGCACTGTTCTGTTAATCACAGCTTCTCTCTTATTCTCGCTCACTCTGCAATTTTATCCAGACCCTCTGATCTTTAGTTGGTAAACAAAGTTATGCAGTGAATGAGACTCATGCAGTTATGGATATGCAGCTCACTGTGAAAATGCTAAACTAAATGTATTCATGTCCATCATATGATTATGTATGTGTTCAGATCCTGCTGAAACAAGAATGCTGATACAAACATTAATTATGGTTAGAAATATTCTTTGTTCTTTAATGATGTAGCTTTACTTGAGTCAACTATTAGGTATCAGTTGACTATTATTGTTTATATTTAGGGATTCTCAGCAATAATTTAATCAATATATCAGCACAATTAAGTGGTGAAATGTTGTTCTTTGTCCCATGTGTATACATTAAGTGACATACTATCTTGGGGTACAGGATGTATAATATATGTTTTAAATAACCATTATTGTTTCTTTGTTTATAAGTTAGCAGTTTTTATAACACTAATTTTACATATGCAATAAATTGTTTCAAAGGAGCAAAAACTAAAGTTTTTATTTTCACCTCACAGGCTCCATCAGTTGTCATGGAGGTTGTTTTAGTGTCATTACACTTTTGTTTAAAACTTAAATCAAACTGTTAAACCTGGATATTAAGAGACAGTACATATCCTCTTGTAATCATGTGAATTAAGATCATTTCAGTCAAATTTCTACTCACAAAGTCAAGAATGAGCTTCATTAGTTTATTTTCTTTTTCCTCAAGGCATTATATAAACATTGCTTTAAATACAAGTGTTATAAGTGATGGTAAAATATATTCCATTTGTCTCAACTTACTCCAAAATATCACAGTTTTCAGGGGATATTCAGATCACTTCATTTTTTGACACAGCAAGACACTTACCAAACAAAACACAGTTTACATATATGTATACATTATCAACACTGACATTAATAGAACATGAGGGCATTTCTTTTAAAAATATTTAAAACAACATATATAATAAACAAAATGTCTAAAAAAAATCTAACTTATATATATA
>JAPQRP010000011.1:24130845-24145442 GCA_037367295.1 Apogon hyalosoma | reverse complement strand
ACATTAGTTAAGAGGTTACCTTTGAAACCTTAAATGTTTTTCCTTTGTGTAGTACATTATTATATCCAGATAAATACCTTAAAAAGAATCTAAAAAAAACAGAAAAAATAGCATTGTTTACAGAAACACTGCACCACGCTGATTATGTAAATGTAATTAGACAGTTTGAGAAATGTAGCTTTCAACTTGTTAAACAATGCGATAACAGCAGTAATAACAATGATATGACTATATGATATGAGTCGAAAGAAATCATCCCGAGCACTTGAACTATGACTTTGAAACAAAAGCATGATTTAGTAGCACTTATTTTCATAGGTTTTCAACGTGTGAAAATACATGTAGTTTGTCACCCTTTTGTTAAAGTCAACAGGTTTCTTATATATTGACTATACCTATTCTTTCTTTTTCCATTTTTGTCATGTGATTGTAGGGAGTGTCCTTTCATTACTTGATTCTTCCTGTTGAGAGAGGAAAGAATGAGTAACCACTCCAAACCTATCTCTATCCTCTCTATACATAGCAATACAATCCTATTACAATTATCCTGAAATGTCCTAGCAAGGGCCACTGTGAGGAGAGTGTGACTGTAGTACATAACTGCAACTCCGTCACCCAGCTCGGACACTTCACAAATATCACTAATAATATAATGTAAAAAAATATGTAAAAGTATGTGATGATAATACAGGTTAACAGAGAGATCTGTAGAGTAACTGTGAAATTAAAAATTTTTAGACAAAGAAAAAAAACAACAAAAATGTTTTCATATCTGAATGTTTGTTGTCCTTGGGGAAAAATAGTTTCTATTGAGTTGGTGCAAAAACTAAACCAAAACAGGAAATAGGCTTTAGCTACCTGACATAGAACAAGTAACATTGGATTGAATACCGACTGAATATTGGACATAAATGTTGTCATGCTGTGGCTTTAAAAGAAAACAAAATATTAATCTTAAATAGCAATTTCACAGCAATTTGTCCAGATATTTTACCCAGGAGTAACCAACAACTGCAGAGAGGCACTATTTCAAGGTATCATTAAAGTTACTGAGATTTTTTTTGTGTTGGAGGACATGACAGATTATATTGTTGATAAACATATGGATATATGCAAACATATAATGAGCAATCACACTAAGCCACAATTTTCCATTTGTCTTGCAGATTTTGGCCATGATCTCCATCCTTTTCATCATAATGTCCACTATTTCGCTATCACTCAACACCCTGCCAGAGCTGCAAGTTGTGGATGAATTTGGCCAGTACAATGACAACCCCAGCTTGGCGCATGTGGAAGCTGTGTGTATTGCCTGGTTCACAATGGAGTATGTGCTACGCCTGCTTTCAGCACCAAACAAGTGGAATTTTGTCAAAGCACCACTAAACATCATTGATTTGTTGGCTATATTGCCTTACTATGTGACCCTATGCCTAACTGAGTCTAACAAGAGTGTGATGCAGTTCCAGAACGTGAGACGGGTGGTCCAGATCTTCCGAATTATGAGGATCCTGAGGATCCTAAAGCTGGCCAGGCACTCAACAGGACTTCAGTCTCTGGGCTTTACTTTACGAAGAAGCTATAATGAGTTGGGTTTATTAATCCTCTTCTTAGCAATGGGCATTATGATCTTTTCAAGCTTGGTATTCTTTGCTGAGAAAGATGAAGATGCCACCAAATTTACCAGTATCCCTGCCTCCTTCTGGTGGGCTACTATTACAATGACCACTGTTGGTTATGGAGACATCTATCCACAGACCCTACTGGGGAAAATTGTAGGAGGACTCTGCTGCATAGCAGGTGTGTTGGTCATTGCTCTACCCATCCCAATTATTGTCAACAATTTCTCTGAATTCTACAGAGAGCAGAAGAGACAAGAAAAAGCCATCAAAAGGAGGGAAGCTCTTGAAAGAGCTAAACGGAGTGGTAGCATTATCTCAATTAATGTAAAAGATGCTTTTGCACGTAGTATGGAGCTCACAGATGTGCTCGTTGAAAAGAGAGAGGATAGTAAGTGTCCAGTGGACAATCACTTGTCACCCAGTCGCTGGAGCTACCACAAACATTACTCAAATGCAGAGGTGGGTAGTCCTGGCAGATTCACACATTCTCATTACCAGGAAGTGGTTCAGCAGGGCTCTCCTGATCGGCTCAAGTCATGGTCTAATAAAAGTACACCTCAACGCTTTAATACAAAGCAACTGGAAGATGCTTATAATAAGACAACAACCCTCCAGGGGCAGCAGGAGAAAATTGTAGAGGAGCAGTTGGAAATGAAAGCACTGACACCCTCACAAGCTATGCAAATATCACCAGAAGTCAGTGCTGATAAGAAGTTGTCAGATGTAGATGATGATTTTTCGGGGGAGAAAGGCTCTGTACTCCCAACTACTGTAGGAAGTCAAAATGGCTCCAGACACCAGCGTATCCCTCCTCCCTTGGATCTAAGTCAAATCAGCACCATGGAAGTGAATCGGGGCCCTGACAACATCCAGTCAATGAGCATCATCAAAGAGGGTCTGTACGAGTTTGTTCCGAAAGGCAGCGGAAGTGAAGATGTGGGTTTGACATCACAGAATGTTGAAAGCCTGGGAGTGACCTACGACAGCATTTGCAGCACTTTGCGAGATTATAGCAGCCCTCAAAAGAGGAGAAGCCTCAAGGTTGACTTTCTTGGATCTCAAGATGAAATGCTTACAGCTGTGATGAGTCCTGTAGCGACCCCAGCCTCCATTAGCTCAGTCAAGCTTGTGCAACTAATGTCAGATGACAGGGCTGCTCGGTTCTCTCCAGCTCCCATCTCTGCAAAGCAGGAGGCTTTTTCTCCACTGGCATTCCTGCAATCTTCTTCCCCAGCCCAGCAATCTGTCAGTCCAAGCAACTCTCAAGGGGGAGGTGAGGGCTCAGCAGCCAAGAGCTTAGAAGGTGAAGGGCAGCTCACAGGCTTAAGCCACCAGGGAAGGAATCACATGGAAAAGGCTGTTGCTGGCTCAAACAGTGGTAGTAGTCCACTATCATCTAAAGCCAGTCCACTCAATTGCACCCAAGAGCTTGAAGCTGTGGAGGGAGAGGAAGAAGGAGCAGGTGCAGGGGAGGGAGTGGTGCACAGCGGAGACAGAAGAGAAAACCACATTGATCTGGAGGGAAGCCTGACACCACCCTGTGAGACAAGCATGTGAGCCCCAAACAAAAGGATGTTTCACAACAAGAAGAACCTGTAGAAAGGAGGGTGGATTGGATGACAGCAGCTACCCAGAATGTACTATAACAATCTGGTGTTGCCACTGCACTTGCTGACACAGACACTATTGGAAACCCATTCACCCTAAAGGTTTCATAACATTTGTGTTGCAATTCTTCTTGAGGGATGACTGTCATATCCGTTGACACCTTTGGACCTTTGTCTCTCTTTGTTGCACATCCCAGCAATCTGCACGATTTTAATATGCATTGTCTCATGTCAGTGAGAGTCTATGCTACCAGCAGAACAGTGACAAATGATTACATGTTATCACAAAGGGCTCAGATATGAGCAATAATGAAGCCTTGTTTGAATATTAATATTTATGACTTTACAAAAAAGTTTTTATTGTACAGCTCTTAGTTTTAATTTACAGTTTCCTATTGCTTGCTATATAGGAAAGTGGATTTTTTTTTTTATAATCACCCAAATGACTTTTTAAAATGCAACTTTTACAAGACTAAAAAAAAAAAAAAATCAAAGATTAGTCTTTATTCAGTGTCATGGGTTTTGCTTACTCTTTGGCATTATCTTGTTATGACAGAACCATAATCTAATACAATCACATAGTAGAAGACTTAAAGTCCTAATCTTCCCTCTTCATCTTGGACTCAGAAATGTTCAGTCCAAGAGCACATATGCATTTGCTGTATCGTGACAAATCAATATTTGTCTCAGTGCTTCATCAATATATGTTATGTTTTATGTTCACTTTGATTTGTTTTGTTTCATTGTTTAATTTTTTTTTTTTTTTTTTTTACTCAAAGCAGTTTCTTGAAGATGAAAACGTTCAGAAAAAGGACTTACAGATCATCATATAGGTTGCTTATCACTGTGTGCACAAACTTCTAAAATAGATTTTTTTTTAAAAAAATCCTGCAAAAAATGTATATGTAAGCTTAGGAAACAATATAATACTCTCAAGAAAACACACAAAGGCACACAGACTTGAATGTGCATGTGCATATACAGATGATATAAAGTTCACCAGGAGAGTGGACATGGTCAAGGATCTAATACATATGGATTGTTGCGTTACGTTGCTCAGGGGCTCTTTCTCCAGGATTTATATTTCTGACCAAATGTCAGACTAAGATGAAAATAAATCTTGCCTACATTGACCATCCTTTCTGGCTATCAGCATAAGAGCATTTTGTGTATTTGCCACTTGTTTAATATTGTGTATAGACAGCCTTCGGGACATCAAACTTTATCAAGTACTGTTGGAGATGATGGAGCACCAAAGCTTACCTTCACTGTGGATCTAAATTTAGTGTCTTATTGTAATTCTGATCACTTTCAACTTGAGTCCTCTTTTTTGTTTCTACCAGTAATATACAAGCACTAAGTTATTTCTATAATCTGAAAACAAGGTGACATTAGTAAAAAGAAGTTTGAGAAACACAAAACAACAACAAAAAAAGCCATCCAGATAATTAGACACATTTTGCAAACCTGAAATATAAAAAAACAAGATGACAAATAAAAGTGTGGCTGTAAGGATCTGTCACTGTTTGCAAAGGCTCTCCCTGTTTAAACTTGGACCTGTCCTTACTAGGGTGTCAGGATTTTTCTTGATTCTTGAACCCTCATGTCATGCTTCAGTTTGACAGAATTGAGCTGATAACTTTTGCAGCTTTTGAAAACAAACAGTTGGACGATGTGTTAAAGCATGCCAAGGACTTCTGAGACTGTAAGACTGAAGTAGCATGTGCTGTTTTCTGTAATTTATCTATACAGATTACTACATGGACCAGGAAAGGACACTGAATTTTTAGAACACTGAGTCATGCAGGCCATGCCCACTGCCAAATTTGGCCATTCAGAACAAACGCTTCTAGACAAGGCCAGAAGATATGCCTTATAAAGTAATACCTTTAAGTCATTCTTAATGTATTTACAGCAGGTGTATACTTAGTTTCTCTTCATTAGATGGAATAAGTAGCAGCAGTCACTCATTCCAGATTTGATTTCAAGTCTAGATAATGAGTGGCTTGTTTACAACCTGTATGACTCGTGTTTCTTGACATTTTGTTGTAATGATGTCACTGTGTTCTCAGTTTATACCTGCATGTTACTGGTGATACAGTGGTATATTAACAATTGACTATGATGGTTAAAACCTCAACAACAGGACACAAGTGGTAATAAACTGAAAATTCTTTCAAGGCATGGGGAAAAGGTTTGTCCTTCTAGCCTCTTTCAAAGATTACATCTCTGAAGGCCACTGAAAGGCCAACCTCTACATGTGACTCCTGACCATACAGTAAGTACTGTACTCAACAGAAAATGTTGATGTATAACAAAGATAAAAACTATGAGTGTGTCTGTCTGATTTGCTCTGCATAAGTGACTGCATTGTGAAAGGTGGTAGACAATTCACAGCACTTGATTGGAGTAATGCCTCCTTAGCAACTGTTTAATTGTATTTGATGAATAGTTTTGAATTACATCAGCTGTGTATTGTATGTAATGCACAGCAAACACATGTAAAAGCACATGCAGTTATGTGCACAATGGACAACATGTTCACAGACAAAAATATGACTGTTTTCATGTATCATGCTTTGTCTAGATTGCAATTTTTGTTGTCATTTATACCTATCGGTGCCTTTTCATAAAAAAACAATTTATGAGAAGGCGAAAAAAACCTGTACAGATGTACAGATTTTTTTCTTTATTTATTTTCTTTCTTTTTTCTGTTAGTGGCGAAAATATTTTGATATGCAAATTGACACATTCTTGGTTCTATCACCTTCAGTGTCAGTCATGTAGTTGTTCAGCAACATAGCCTATAATTCTAATCTCACTGTGCCACAGTGTCAGAATTTTCATTTCAGTAAAGGAAAACAGGGGCTCCAATTATGCAGTAGCCAACTCAGCTTGGATTACTTTGCTGCTGCAGGATTTTACAATTTGGTATAAAACAGCAGTACTGTATTGATTCAACAGCTGACATTTAGCTTTAGTTGGCTAAGCAAATCCTTAAAAGAGGTCAAAGCTGTAACAAAGAGAGTCATTTGATATGAAAGAAATACTAATTGGCATCAGCATTTTTAATGGATGTGGTGTCAAATAAAGACACAAATCTTATCCTTACCTAAATCTTATAGCTAAATAATCATTACTGATGGGAGAGTGTACCCTCGGAAATTCCAATGTTTTGGAATCAATTTGAGTAAGTAATTTTTTAAACTGAGAAATTTGCAGAGTGAAAAGAAAACTTTGTCTTGGTAGTGTGGAATTTGTTTTTCAGTCTGATGCACAGGAAGCACTCCAACAGTTGGCATGAAACTGCCATTGGCTAACTATTTCAGTTAGTATCCTCCTCCCCTTCTGATATATGCATGTAACCACTCGTTACATAAAAACCTCTGAGTTACAACTACCCACTGAAAGGTTTGGACTGTGCATTAAGGCAGGTCTTGCTGGTTCTTTTGGTGTTTTCTTTAGTATGGAGTCAGTTGAATGCCAGGGCTCGCCTCCCCATGCACAAAAGTTAACTGTTATATTAATATATGTGAAATATAGTTTAAGCAGTTGAAGATATAGTTTTGAAATAGTTAACACAGGTTGCTTGGTCCACATGATATTTTGGCTATGAAACAAATTTCATTTTGTTCACATGCCACAGTTAGATCAAAACTGATTCATTACATGTGGCTCTGTGATACAGATCCAGCTTGTTGGCCACTACTTGAGACTCTTGGCTATACAAACACTTTTGGCTCTTCACTGCACAACCACATATTCGTGTGACCAACTTGAAAAGTTCACAGAATCTTAATTTGTATATGTTGGAATATTTTTTGTACAGTTAATCACTGAAATCTGCTTTTTATCTCTACTGCCTGCTTTATTGTTTTGTGGTTTGTTATATGTTTCATCATCATTTAAACAGCTATACTTAGAATAGTCACATCCATTAATTGTATGTCAACATGATGATAGTGAATGAAATAGGCACCTAACATATGCAAAACAAATAAATGTGTTCATGTGACCTACTCTGATGTTTATGTTTTCCTGAGATGCATGCCCAATGTTTGTGATTTCAGGCAGTTATTATTATATCAGCATTATTTTTGAATAGCAGCAGCAACAGTAGTAGTAAATGGTTGGTACTTATAAAGTGCTTTTTCATATTTTTATGGTGCCCAAAAGTGTTTTACAAAGCTTCACATTCACCCATTCATACACACACTCATACACCAGTAGGTGGCCATGCAAGTGCTACCAACTGAGCCACAGCCGCAGTCACATCTCCCAGCCACTTCTCCCAGTCATAGGAGAAGGAGAAGTCCTTCTACGGCTGGGAGAGGTAGCAGTGGCAGTGGTAGCAGTTGTAGTAGTAGCAGTAGTTGTAGTAGTACTAGGATGAAAAGCAGTAGCTCCATAAAAAGCCTTCATAATGAGGTTTTAATCATTTCATTCTTTTTGTCTTACATTTGTTACATAATCCAGACTTCAAATGCATCAGACATGATGATAAACATATATTTCACTTGCAGGACGAAACAAAATATAAAAGCATTGAACAAAGTGGTAGCAGACATGTGTTATTCAACACACAAAGGCACACAGGCCTTATAATGCAAATCAGGACTTCTGTATAACTGACATTAATATTGTGTCTCCAAGTCTTGAATAGTCCAGTCCAGCATAAGGGGTTCATCAAAGCTTTTGTAGTAAAAGATTTTAAAAAGCCATCAAGCACATCAAGCTCTCACTTTCTGCAGTCAAACTGATACATTTTCAAGCTGTTAAACTCATGTTAAAGGGAACGTCTACAACATGATGGAGACTTTCTTTGTCTTACAGGGATACATTCTTAGATATGACCTCCTCATGTAGCTCCATGTGTGTGTGTGTGGGGGGGTAGTGAACACACATTTCACTAAATGCAAAAGCAGATGCTGGCAAAGACAGAAAAAAAAATGCTATAACAACAGACTATCTAAGAAAAAAAGAATTGTGATATTAATGTAATGCAGTTTGTGAATCTCTTTAGAACAGAAAATATAAAATTGTAGCAATAAGAAACTTAGGCTTGTTGAGTGAAAGGAATTGCTGTACCAGTTACCTTTTTCGTGTCATTTCTTTTATGTTTTTCATAATTTCTGAATGAGGGGAGTTGATGTCTTTTGAAAAGGTGGGACTATTGTGCTATACTAGATCATATTAGATGGACAGTTCTGCTTTTTGGGAGCAGAAATAATAACAATAATAATAATAATTATTATTATTATTGTTATAAAAAGACCAATTATTATTATTATATCAAGTAAGAAACATCAATAAATTGAATACATCTTTTTAAAGTATATTTTCTTTGCTTGTGATAAGGATAAATTCCATGAAAATATTATTAAAATGCTAATATATTACTAAGATTTGGTAATTGATTTAATTAATTAACTGATTAAGAACTAATAAAACTAATTATTGCTTTATATGACTGAAATATGCACACTAACATTAAAATATGTGTCATGCAATGTAAAGGTATAGAATTTGGAATACGCATCACGCTGCTTTGACCGCCCCCTTTGCTCAAATCTTTCTCTCATTTGGAAATTCTGTGTATTTAACAGTTCTCCCATAAGGCGTCCGTTCTATACCCTATGACGTCACACACCCTCCATCCATGTTTTGCTTCAGTCAGAGGTTGCTGTTTGAATGCATCACACCCTTGACATTAAGTATTGCAACGCGGATCCTTTTTTTTTTTTTTTTTTTTAAATTTATATATATATATGTGTGTGTGTGTATATATATATGTATCCTTTGAGACAGATGTTATGTGTTAAGCAGCTGTCTCATCCACAGTCCATCTGAAAGTGAGTAAACGACTGAATGAACTGAACGTGCTAAACGGTGGAGCGCGAGGGGCAGCTCCGGGATTTCACCGCCGTGGTTCCGGAGACTCGAGGTAAGCAACGACAGCTCACATCCGCAGAGAGCTTGTGCGACGTTTATCAATTTGAAAATACCCTCAGTACCTGCAGTGATGACTGCGGTCATACACAATATTGTGGCGTGCAGTAGGTATGCTGTCGCATTGCATTGTGGGTGTTTGACATACTATGTACCACGGTCTGCGTACAGTACAGGAGTTCAGGGGTTACTGTGTACATGGGAGGTTAGCTGAGTGTGTGGGCGTGTCAGTAGTTTGTGTGGCATTTTAGGTTCATGTTTGTTTTTCCTGAAATGACACCATGACTGTGTCTGTGCCTTTACCTGTCCAGACTGAGTTCAGTCACTTCATATGTGCTACTATTGTCAGAGGTATCGTGTTTAAGTCATGCAGCTCTCCGGTGGTAAGTTAGCCTTGCTTCCTACCTGCGTTCCCACATGTGCTACAGTATTACTGGACACTGCTGTAGTAGCTGGACTACATAGTGTTGTACACTGAGATACCAGGTGGGTACTAACTAGGTATCAATGAAACATGGAGAGAGTGATAATGCTAACATGATCTGTTGTACAGTATGGGATTAAATGCTGTACCAAAATATTTTACATTGTGGTAGGCATCAACTCAGCCTCCCTCTGTTGTTCTTTCAAAGAAATTATGAAAAAAGGTAATTTTTTGAAGCAATGCCATGTTAATATCCTCTGTCGTAAGGATTACAATTACTGTGTGCTTCTACTTCTGGCAAGAAATGTGGTCACAACCTGTGAAATGTACAAATAAACATTTGTTTAATGAATCTGATGCATATGCTGTGTGATCTTTATGTTTCTAGCACATTGAAGGTTGTTTAAAAAATGAGAAGCTGCTCACTACATCATTTAAGGTTAAATAACTCTTTGCACCTGAAACATAATCATTATAGTAGTTATCCAATGGCAAGATCTTACCTATTTTCTTTGTTAATTCCAGGGGGGAACTTTTTAGTCAGGCAGTATACATGTCCAAAATCTCTACATAAAACTGAAATAATATCAGCATAACCAACATTTTTTAATTGAATATTTTCTGTTCCCAAAAAATATATCCAAATGGAATAACCTGTTTACATGACTTGCCAAATTCAGAATACCATCATATTTGGAATAATAGTGAAATAATAATGTGTATATAATCATTCTCACTGTAGATAAGCAGAAGAGAGGCACTGAAGAACTCTGGAGCAAGTGTTAGGATTTTCACACCAAATCTGTCCCACATCTTCTACCTATCTCTTACAATACCCCTGTGTTTTGTGGGTAATATGACATTACCAAGGTACATGTCAGTAGATGTTTGACATCACCAGTCAATCCATGTATGTTGTGTGTTCAGGATGCCGTCTTTGTCAGAGCAGCTGCAGGAGGTGCGGAGTCAGGCTGAAATGTGCCTGAAGTCTGGTGGAAGGGTTGTGGAAATGCGGGCTGGTGTGATGGCCATGGCTAACTTGGCCTTACCACCCTGCTCCAAATACCACCACATTGCTGCAGAGACCATGGTCAAAGAAAACAGCTTCGGCAACAACCGGAAGGAGGTAAGGACAGAGATTGAGTGTTACCTTTAAATTTTAGGTGTTTAGCCTAACAGAATCAACTCCCAAATGGGGCTGATAAACAAACTGCAGAGGGTCTAGAAACATCTTCACCAGTGGCCTCAGGACCTTCATAACATGAATTACTGGTCTACAGTTGGCCAGGTCAGATGGAGGTGATGTCTTGGGGACAGGAAGCAGGCAGGGCATCTTCCTCAGCAGCAGTACTTTCTCCAGACTCAGGCTCAGGTTGTAAAGGTGTTTTAGTAGAGAAGACAGCTGGCTGGCACAGGTCCTCAGTATCCTGGAGGAGATGCCATCAGGTCCTGCAGCCTTCCATTGGTGAAGTGTCTCCAGCTGTCTCCTAACCTGGCCTGTTGTCACTGTCATGCTGCACTCTGAATTCATGCTGCACCCTCCTCAGCTCTTCTCTGTCTCCAAACCTGAAAGCCCTGTTCTTGTTATAAGTGCTTTCAGGTCACTGGTGATCCTTGGCTTATTATTGGGGTAACAACGCACAGTGTATAAGGTGAAGGGGCATGGTGGTGTTTTCCTCCTCAAGCAGATCACAGAGCACATCCCAGTCTGTTGTCTCAAAGCAGTCCTGAAGTGCATCAGCAGCCTCTTGTGTCCACCTCCTCACCATCCTGGTGTGAACAGGCTGCTTTCTCACAAGGTGGACATAGGGGCCAACAGTACCAGGTTGTGATCTGATCTGCTGAGGGGGGGCAGTTGTGGCTGTGTATGCATCACTGGCATTAGCATGCAGGAGGTCCAGGGTTTTATTGTCTCTGGTGGGGAGTCGACATATTGTTGAAAGTTATTGAAAGTTTTGTCTTGTAATGCATGGTTAAAATCACCTGTAATGGCCATAAATGCATCAGTTACACATTCATGGTTTCTTTTCTTCTGCATTGTTACCATCATTTTAATCTCTTGCCAAAGTTTTTTCATCTGTCTAAAACTAGCACACCATTTTATTTCATAAGGCTGACACCTGTCGAATAACGCTATGACAATGCTCAATATGTTTTTGTTTTTAGAAAACATGAGATTTATGGCACAAATGAATAAGCTGAAAGAGGTTACAGATACAGTTACAATATTGTCAGCAGGATGAATTCATGGCATTCCATTACAAAGCACCATTAAAACATTAAAGATGGAAGTAAAATGAATATGTTATGTTCCTCTCAATTTAAACTGTGCTTCTAAATTTTTTGCTATTGCTAATGCTACTAGTGGGAGAAACCATCCTGGAGCCCTGACATCCAAACGGCCAGATCATGAAGGAAAAGGGTCTGTTCTCTCTCTCTTTCACAGACTTTTGCATCTCTCCAGCGCTTGTCAACAGCATTGAACATACTGGAAAAATATGGCTGTAACTTAACAAATCCTAGCCGGCCAAAGTACTGGAGGACAGTGAAACACAATAACCCAGTGTTCAGGGCCACTGTGGACGCTATTCAGGTAATAATAAAATTAAATAATGAAAAAATATACTACTATACACTATTTGTGTATCCTCTAAAAACACACTAGTCAAAGGATGAAGCAGTTTAGTAATTTTGAATCAGCAACGCATTTACTTAAAAATATTTAATGCACATTATGATGTTTTGCAGTAGAAAATGAATACATTAAGAGTTAAAAAAAAAAAACACAAAAAAAACACAAGAAGATTTAGGAGATGATTGTTGGTCTTTAGAGTTATGTGCATATTAAGACATGGAAACACTATTTTTGGATACATTTTGACATAGCAAACATTTAACTCACATGACTAGCATCTTCCTGAATGTTCCTAAGCTGCTAACACAGCTGGTACTAGCAAGAAGTAGTAGGGACTGAGTAGAAAAAAATTATTCTTTGGTCTCATTTATTCAAAGCAACTAGTGGCACGAAACATGTTTATTTTTTATTGTTTCATGGTTCATTCAGTGAACTTCCCTGAAAACAGAACAGTTGAAGTCAAATTCTATTTTAAAACAGCAACAGAACGCTCTGCTTTGTAACTTAGTTATAGTCATGCGTAAGGATGTATCCGGTACCACCATCTGACAACACCACACAGACTAGTTTGTTTTTAGTACAGCCATCACTCCACGGATCACTTGAATAAATCTAAACTGTAGACTAACAATATATATCCCATGACTTTGATTAGTGGTATCTCCAACACCCATTCCCAGTGGGCATAAGACCTTTCAATTGTTGTCATTCATTTTCTGAAATGTTTAATCTTCTGGAGGGTTGTGGCCATGCTGGGGCCTTTCCCAGCTACCATCAGGAAAAGGCAGATTGTAGCATGGACACATGCCAGTTAATCACAGGTCTACCAAATCTTAAAACCCATGAATTATTTCACACATTTTTTTCAGCTAGACAGATAATGTACAGTAGTAAATTCAGTCAATCACCCTTTGTCTCTGCTCTGCCAGGGTGGACGGGCAGTACTCTGTCTTTATGGTTACTCCAATCAGGAGTCAGATGGACTTAGCTTCCCTGATGATGTCACAGATCCTGATGTGGGCCAAGTTGCTGCAGTAACACTAGAAGTGATGAGTCTGAGAATGGAACTAGAAATACTAATCAAGGTATGTGTGTGTCTGAGTAATTTTATACACCTGTACACACTTTCATATCTTCAGATATTCTATTGTAACTTTTTCCTTTAAGAAAAAAAAGCATTTTATTAACTCTTATAATAATAACCTCCTTAAATCATTACTGTTATGCGGTGTGAATGATAGGACTCAAATGCATGGTGCCGAAGGGAGAAACAGAAAATTATTAACAGATAAAGCAAAACGGGAACAATCGTTGTAATGTTTTTAGTTGGTTATGAGGCTATGATAGAAAACACAATAATTTATTTGAAACACTGTAATGCATTCATAAGAATGAACAGACATAAGGTCAGCGCTCACCTTTCACCCACCTAAATTTTTTCAGTTCATCCTTGATTTTAAAATGTAACTGGGAAGATAAACAGACCTTCATCTAAAAATTGGCATTGATTTTTATTGCAGGATGCTCACCCACATCCAGAGTTCTATGAGAGGATTATCCCTGCACTAAGACATAAGGTATGTGCTCATCATGTTAGCATAGAAAGTGACAGTAAAATGAATCAAAGCCTTCTTTCATTTACCTCAGTCTTCTATAGGTTCTCAAGCCATTAAGTAAAGTAATAAAGCCTTTGTACTGAGTTACTTCCTACCACTGATTATATGACTCAGGAAAAGTTAGTCACCAAACCTTTTCATCTCCAGTTAAGGACAAAATTATGAAAATGTAATTTTCTTGTTTTACAAATATTTCACAAGTGCTGTTAAACAGAGCAAATATTTTTTTGAAACAGCTTTTTCAAACATCCTAGTTTTGTTTTGGATGATTACATTATTTTACTCATAAACTTATTTATTAAATTAAATTTATAAAAAACTAAAACTACCAGGGTCAAAATGATTTGCCTCCTGATGTTAATACTCAGTTGTGTATTCTTTTTGCTACAGTGACTTGCAAAAATATTCCTACCCCTTGAACTTTTCCGCATTTTGTCATGTTACAACCACAAACATAAATATATTTTTATGGGAAAGACCAACACAAAGTGGCATATAATTGTGAAGTAGAAGGAAAACGATACATGATTAGATTTTTTTTAACAATTAAAAAACTGAAAAGGGCAGTGTGCAAAAGTATTCAGCCCCCCCCCACAAGTCAATACTTTGTGGGACCACCTTTTGCTGCAATTACAGATGCAAGTCTTTTGGGGTCTGTCTCTACCACCTTTGCACATCTACAGACTGAAATTTTTGTCCATTCTTCTTTGCAAAACAGTTCAAGCTCAGTCAGATTAGATGGAG
>JAPQRP010000011.1:24117260-24130745 GCA_037367295.1 Apogon hyalosoma | reverse complement strand
ATGAAAGGATAAAAATGTCACTGAACTACAATTAGAGACTTCAATTTGGAATAAAAAAAAAATCTGTGAATCAGTTAAATAAGTTTTAAATTGTCTGTGAGCCTAAAAAATCAGCAATACCTAAAATGAAAAAACCCTAAGGGCCTATGACTAGTGATAAAACCTGATAAAAACAAGATGACTGGCACAAAAGACAAACAAAACTACAAACGTCCAGCTGTGAATCAATACTCGTTTTCTAATCACAAGTGGAGCTAAACTGCTTTAAAACTATATAAAAACAGCAAAAAATTGAAGTGAGTGATTTAAAATTAAAATAAAAGACTAAATAACCCTAAATATTATAAGGATCAGAATGTAATCGACCAGTTGAAGCTTAAGGAGAATAACCTGAGGGTAAACCACACAAAAGCTGTAAAAAGTCAGAACAGCACTAAATCTCAGTAAATCAAACAACAATCAGCAAGTAATTGATTATTTCTCAGTACTAAAATTGGAAATACACAAACAACCACTAATCAATACTAAAGAATTCCAGAAATACCTAAATCAGTGATCAATACTTAAAGAAAACAATTTACATAAACCAACACAGATCCATAGCTGAAATCCAAAATGCAAAGACAATAATCAGACAATAATCAATAATCAAACAACCAAATCAACCAACAGGATTAAGTAAATCAAAAATGCAAAGACAATCAAACAATAATCAAACCAACCAAATCAACCAGTGGGATTAACTAAATCAAAAATGCAAAGACAATAATCAGATAATAATCAATAATCAAGCCAACCAAATCAACCAATTGGATTAACTAAATCAAAAATGCAAAGACAATCAAACAATAATCAATAATCAAATTAATCAAATCAACCAAGTAGGATTAACTAAATCAAAAATCAGTACTTAGAGAAGTAGGGTGGTATAAAGACAACTGATCAATAAGTGAATTTAACCAACTAAACCCAATACCAATCAAATCAAGGCTGCTTTCATCTACAGATCAATAAATGGGCTTAACTGAGTCGATGAGAGAATAATGATTACTTCTAAATGCAAAAAATAAGAAACAGGAAAAATCAGGCAATGCAAAGTGATTCTTTATACTTCTATTTATTTATGGGCTAAAACCTAAGAATAAAACTAATGAAGAATACAATAAGACTTCAGACACAGAACTCAATCATCACACTCAAAAGCCAATGTGTCGTCTCAAAAAGTTGCACCACATGGAGCCAAAAACTGTCTCATGGGAATTGATTGGACTGATGGAAGATTAACCCAACTTTTCCATTTAAAATAAAAGTAAAAAATAAAATAATTAAAAATAATAATAAAATTAACAAAAGTTTAATGACATTAAAATAAATGAGTGAATGAATGGAGATCTCTTATTCTCTTATTTCTCTTATTCTCTTATTTCTCTTATACTGTACTTACTACACAACAAGGAAAAGAAAGAAAAACATAGAAACAACATAACACATTTCTTCCACACTCTGTATGCAAAATATATAGTTAAGTTTTGGCAAGCCTTAAACAGTGACAATTTAGAATCATCAATATGCAGAATTTGATTGAACAGGTTTGTTTACTTTAGACCCAGTCACACTGTATTGTACGGGTTTGTCAACACAGACGTTCTTCAGTTTTCTTCAGGCTGTCTTCCCGGGGATTAGATCGGGTTGTTTGTCTCTTCTTTTTGTATTTTGTCTGCCTGGCCCATTACTGGATGTGAATGCACCGTCAGCCAGACACATAAAAACACATAAAACATAAATAACAATCAATTAAAATAAAGTAATCAATTAAAATAAAGTAAAAGGTCAGAGTGCAGATAGAACCCTTTCAGCTGTTGTATGCACAGTTGAGCAGAGCCGTTTTCAGCCTGGACTTGAACACTGTCAGAGTAGAGGTCTGTCTGACGTCATCAGGAAGACGGTTCCACAGTTTAGCTCATGGAACTGAAATGCAGCTTCACTGTGTTAGTCCTGACTCTAGGCACCAGCAAAAAACCTGTCCCTGAGGTTGTCAGGGTCCCAAATGGTTCATATGGGACCAACATGTCACAGATGGACTTTGGTACTAGACCATGGACAGACTTATAGACCAGCAGAGCTGTTTTAAAGTCTATTCTCTGAACGACAGAAAGTCAGTGCACAGACCTGAGCACAGGACTAATATGGTGGTACTTCCTGGTTCTAGTCAGGACCTGAGCAGCAGCGTTCTGGATGTACTGCAACTGTCTTACAGCTGGTTTACAGAGTCCAGCCAGAAGGCTGCTACAGTAGTCTAACCTGCTAGAGATAAATGCATGGATCAGTCTGTCTAAGTTTGGTTTAGACAGTAAACCTTTGATTCTACCAGTGTTTTTGAGATGGTAAAAGGCTGATGATGTTATTGATTTAATGTGGCTGTTCAAGTTTAGGTCTGAGTCCATTATTACTCCTAGATTTATAACCTGATTTTTAGCTTTTAAACTAAGAGATTCCAAATGACTGATGACACTTTGTCTGGGTTTTTGTGGCCAAAGACAATGACTTCAGTCTGGTCTGAGTTTAGTTGGAGAAAGTTGTTTTGCATCCACACAGTGATCTGTTGGAGGGTTAGGGTTAGACTGATCTGTTGGAGGCAGTGACAGAGTGAGTCCACAGGCCCATGTCAGCGAGATGTAAATCTGAGTGTCATCCGCATAGTTGTGGTAGGACACGTTATTACTGTGTATTAACTGGCCTAGGGGCAACATGTACAAATTGAACAAAAGGGGTCCCAGGATGGATCCCTGGGGCACCCCACAGGTCACTGCCATCTGGTCTGACATACAGTTTCCAATTTTCAACAAAATACTTCCTGTCCTCAAGGTAGGACTTGAACCATTTCAGGGCAGGACCAGAGATGCCTACCCAGTCCTCTAACCTCTGTAGCAGGATCGCATGATTGACTGTGTCAAACGCAGAACTCAGATCCAGCAGAACTAAGACTGAGACTTTACCTGTGTCAGTGTTCAGATGGATGTCATTTGTCACCTTGATCAGAGCAGTCTTAGTGCTGTGATGGGGCCTGAAACCTGACTGAAAATCAACAAAGCAGTTGTTTAGTCGAAGAAAGTCAGAGAGCTGTTGGTAAACAACTCTCTCAAGGACTTTACCTAAACACGTCAGGTTTGATCTGGGCCCATAGTTGTTCAGTACTGTGGCATCGAGACTACTCTTTTTTTAGGAGAGGCCTAATGACAGCAGTTTTCAAGGCCCTGGGAAATGTCCCAGATTGTAGTGAAATGTTAACTGAGTGAGCTGTAGTAACAAACTGCTCAGCACAGATTTTAGAAATCTAGTGGGCAATTCGTCGAAGCAACATGTGGTTGAGCTCAAACTGGAGATGGTCTCTTGGACTGTTTTGTCAGTGACAGGTGTGAAGTGTGTCAGCTCCAGGTATGTGGAAGGCTGCAGTGGTAACTGTGTTGTGGGATTTATTGAATGTTTAGTGTCCTGAACCTTGTCATTAAAGAATACTGCAAACTCATTGCACTTAGATGTGGAAATTAGTTAGATGGCAGTGGAGCAGGAGGGTTTGTTAACCTATTAACTGTTGCAAACAGGACACAAGGATTGTTACTGCACTTTGCAATCATTTCTGAAAAATACCTCTCCCTTGTTCTACACAAAATCTGGTTGAACACACACAACTGTTCTTTGTAAATCTCATAATAAATCTGAAGCTCAGACTCGCGCCATTTCCGTTTGGCCCTCCGGCACTCCTTCTTCTGTGTCCTGACCCAGTCATCATTTCTCCATGGCTCCTTCTGTCTGTTTCTAACCATTTTAACCTTTACAGGAGCAAAGGTGTCCAGAACATTTAGAACACAAGAAGAGTATGAGTTCAACAGATGGTCAACATTAGAACATGAGGCGTTTTCAAACCTAATCATCTCCATAAACAGCATACCTGTGCTGTCATTAATGTGTCTCCTCTGAACAACAGCAGATCCTGCCATTGGTTTGGGAATTAGTGACAGTTCAAAGAAGACACAGAAATTATCAGACAAAGCATTATCGACCACACTGACACTTGAAATAGTTACCCCCTTAGTAATGAGCAGGTCCAGAGTGTGCCCTTTGCTGTGGGCGGGCTCATTTACAAGCTGAATTAAACCAAATTTCTCTCACACACATTATTCACATGTACATTCAGATCACATGTAATGATGATACAGTCAAACTGTGCATACAACTGAAAGCATCTCAGTAAAATCATCAGTAAAACTTTGACACTGTTTGGGAGGCCTGTATATGATTACATAGAGTATGGAAGGAGATACATTTAGCTCAGTTTTGAAGGATACATACTCAAAGGATGAAAACAGCCCAAATGACAGTCTATGGGAAACTATATCATCTCTAAATAATGCACACACCCCTCCACCTCTTTTGTTTTCTTGCATTTCTGATATAGATGTAAAGTTAACTGGGGTGGATTCAATCAGAACTGCTTTACCCATCCCGCTATCAAGCCATGTCTCAGTTAAAAACATAAAATCAAGGTTTTGAGAGGAAATAAAATTATTAATTAAAATGATGTTACTTAAAGATCTGACATTGAGCACAGCAAGTTTCAAATTAGTTTTAGTGGGACCAGTTCTTGCATACTGTGGCTGACATGGAATGAATATTAAATTTGATGTTGACATTTTTCTTGAAAGATGGGGCGTTCTTTTCCTTTTACCTGTCAAAAGGATGAATCGATGAAGCTTCTGGCACATTGGGCCCCGGCTTTTCCTTGGAAAAGTCAGGAATATTCACCTTGGAGCCTGGACCCAAAACATATCCACTGGAGACATTAAGCCACCATGGAGGGGTTGGGGGAGGTGGGCGTTGGAGCTGAGATGGTTGAGAGGGGTGGGGTGGAATTTTGGGAGTAAGTTGGAGGCCAGCAGTGTTGAGCTTGTTCATCTGGTCAGTGAACTCCAGCTGGTGGGAGAAGGGTGATGTGACATCCAGAGAAGATGATGATCTGGGTGGGGTTTGGGGGGTTGGAGTGGGTGAATCCTCACGACCAATGGCAGCTGGCTGGGGCGGCTCTTTTTGTACCAGGGAGTGTTGGTTCTCCATGTTTTGAAGTTACTTCCCTTTGTTTTGGCTTCTCTTGTTCTGTGTCCTTGGCAGAGGGAGCAGTCTGACGCAGGGAGAAATACAGATCAGAGGTGAAAAGATTAACTCCTGCTTTGTTTAAAGAAAGCCCATCTGTCTTAAAAAGATGTCTGCGGTCCCAAAAAAAGTTAAAATAGTCAATGAAATGCACTGAATGAACTTGACATGCAGTAGAAAACCATGTGTTCAGTGCCAGCAACCTGCTAAATCTCGACTCCTCTTCTGACTGGTGGTAGAGGCCCACTGATAAACACCTCAGCTTTCACAGAGCTAACTGTGTTTAGCAGATTATTAAAGTCTTGTTTGAGGGTTTCTGATTGCTGCTTCACAATATCCTTGGCTCCGGTGTGCAGTACAATGCATTCCACAGTTGGATTTGCTGCCACAATACTTAGAACTCTGTCAGTCATGTCACAAACCATATCGTTGGGAAAACACAGCACTTTGGTGTTTCTACTGTACATGTTTCTCACATCTTTTAAGGCAGTCACCCACAATCACAGTATGAGGTCCAGTCTTTAGCTTTCCCTGCAGCTTTCTGTTATTTTCAGACCTTACCTTTCTCTGTGAGATTGAGAGGTTATCCAGATCATCAGATGGAGATCCAGGGTCCTGCAGTAGTGGAGCAAATCTGCTCTGAAGCTGCACCTGCGGTTAGGAGCTGTTTTGCTCGTCTTCCCTCTAGCTGTTATCCATGGCTATGCCTTTCTCTGCACAGGCATTGAGGAGGAGGATAGTGCCGGGTAGCCCGTTGCATCACAGATCTCTGGCCGCTGGATCCTGCCTGTTACATGTCTTTTCCACACAGTCAATTTACTGCCATGTTCACTTCTAACCTGAGAATTTTTGTTTCCAGTAATCTTCTGTAGAAGTGTGTTGTTGTCTTCCATTGAAAGGGAAGACATCTTGCATACTAAGTAGTATTAGTAGGTCCACTTAAAACTGTTTAAAAGAATGGATAAAAAGTTTGTCCAAAAACAAAAGCAGTAGGATTAAAGTCCTAAAATTAAAGCAGCAGGATTAAAAACAAAACAAAGCAAAGCAGGACAGAAGCAGGAGCAAACAGACAAAAGCATATGCACTCTCCAGAAGCAGGAAGCATGTGTATATTAGTATAGAGTAGTCCCAGAATAGTCATTAACATGGGTCCAACTAGTGTAGAGTAGTCCTTGAATGGTCATTGCTGCAGTCCCACTAGTGTAGAGTAGGCTTAGAATAGTCATTAATGTAGTCCTACTAGTATAGAGTAGTCCTAGAATAGTCATTAACGTAGTCCCACCAGTATAGAGTCGTCTTAAACCTCCTCTACAGATCCTCTTCTTAATCTCTTTAATCCTCCTACAGATGGATGGGATGGTGCACGCAACAACTTTGTTAACGGCTACCATGACAACCGCATGACAAGCAGCAACACGTTCAACCGTGGTCCACCGCGCATGGAACGGGGACGAGGCGGAGGAGGTGGTTACCGTGGAAACAGGGGTGGAGCCTTCAACCCCATCAACCCAACACAGCCAATGGGTTTTGGAGGCTATGAGAACAAAGGTGACATTTGGCTTCAGAAAAACATACTCAGCTTTATCTGAAACAGGAAATGGATCTGTGCCTATTTCTATCAGTAAACAGGAATGATAGGGTTAGGGTCAGGGTCAGGCCATTTGGTCTGACCGTAACCCAGTAATGACAAAGTCAGGGTTAGGGTCAGGCCATTTGGACTGTCTACTTGGATTGACCCGAACCCAGTAATGACAGAGTCAGGGTCTTGGTCAGACCATTTGGACTGTCCATTTGGACTGACCCTAACCCTGAATCTGACCTGAACCCAGTAATGACAGGGTTAGGGATAGGGTTAGGGTCAGTCTATTTGGATTGTGATCATTTTGAACCCTGCTAACTGATTAGCATTAATTAGCACCAGTCAGTTAGCCTTATGCGTACATACAGGGGAAACTTGGAAGTAAATCAAAACTAGTTTGATTTGTAGTGACTTGAGTGTTTGAAATCCTCCTTTTTTTCATCTTTGTGGTGATTCTTAAGGTCTGTAATGTAGTTTGATACTTTTGACTCCCGTTCAGACACCAGTGGGTGGAATACGGCCAAAGAGGCATATACAAACTTTGGCAACAACCGCGGCAAATCGGTATTCTTCAACGACAGAGGCAACGCAAACAGAGGGAGGTGAGGACAGCAGACACACATGGACACACTGAACCCATTTGTTATTATGAATAATAATAAAAATATTATTACTACTACCACTACGGTTATTATTTATGATATTATTACTACTATTATTATGATTATTGTTATTCAGTATAACGGTTAGTCCAGTTCCAGTCCATTAGTCTTATTAAAATGTATTAACCCGCTGTTCTGGGAGGGGCTTCTGTCAGCGCTCAGAGGAACTGTCGCTGTACCACTGTCTGTGTCCTGGTCAGGTTTGAACATGGAGGCTTTGGAGGAGGTGGAGGTGGAGGAACCAGCCGCTGGGTGGAGGAGTCCAGAGACGACGGAGACTGGTCCAAGCCAACGCCTCGGAACGAACGCCTGGAGCAGTGAGTACATGTTTATGTACAAACACCTGCTACTGTGTATAAACGGAAACAACTGCTACTGTGTATAAATGGAAATGACCATGGAAACGACTGCTACTGGGTATGAACGGAAATGACTGCTACTGCATATAAACAGAAACGACTGCTACTGCGTATTAACGGAAATGACTGCTACTGCATATAAACAGAAACGACTGCTACTGCGTATTAACGGAAATGACTGCTACTGCGTATAAATGGAAATAAGCACCACTGCGTATAAACAGAAACAACTATGGAAATGACTACTATTGCGTATAAACAGAAATAATACTAATACTAATAATGGATTAGATTGATACAGCGCTTTTCTACACATACTCAAAGCATGTACAGTGGATCCATTATTCATTCACTCATGCATTTTCACTCTGTTGGTGGTAAACTACATATGTAGCCACAGCTGCCCTGGGGCAGACTAACAGAAGCATGGCTGCCATTTCGCGCCTATGGCCCCTCTGACCACTTTCACACGCATTTATACACCAGTGTGAGTAGCAGCAAGTAGGGTGAAGTGTCTTGCCCAAGGACACAACAGCACATGACTGGGACAGAGCGGGATTCAAACCGCCAACCCTTCAGTTATTGGATGACCCACTCTACCTCCTGAGCCATGGCCGCCCCATGCCATGGCTGCCCCCATGGCTTGCTTCCGATGGCTAGTTTTGTCTAATTCTTCTTCTTCTCATTATTATTATTATTATTATTATTATTATTGTTATTGTTATTGTTATTATTAGTATTAGTAGTAGTAGTAGTAGTAGTAGTATTGTTATTATGGGAGTGCTTCCAGGAGGCTAGTGGGATCGTGGCACCATTGGTGCAGATGTCTTCACAGAGGTCATCACTGTCTGGATCTGATGTCCATTTTTGGTCACTTCCCTTCCATCCATCCCAGATGTTGTCAGTGTGTTTTCGATGAGGGAAACCTGCAGGATGGTCCACCACAGTGCTGTTGTTCCTCTGTTCTCAGTCCTTTGTCAGGTGGACACTGTGAACTGCAGTGTTGTCCTGTTTTTAAACTCAGTCAATCCTACACAGACCATGACCTCAGTCATGACCTCTGACTAGGCCTGAATGATTTTGGAAAATAATCTAATTGTGATTTCTTTCCTCAATATTACCAGTGTGATTATTTTTTCAAGGTCCTCTTCCCATGTATTTTTCAACAAACATAAACAAAAATCAATCTGTATTATAATAAACAATATCAGATTATTAGACATAAATTGTTCTTTCTTATAGGCTAGGCTTATGTTAAGGTAAAGGGAAATGAAGCATGAATTAAAATGAAAGACAGTTTATCTGCTCCAATTACAGTTGTAAACTTACTAAATAATTTGACTTGCAGTCTTGTAAGCATTCACCACAACAACTGAACAAAATTGTGACAAACAAGCATGGTGTAAACATAAGAATATAAGTCAGTAATAAATCACACAACAATAATGCAAATATTTGGCTTTACCACTTCAACATGTCCAACTGTTCATGTTTCATGAAACATGATCTGTAAACATGGGGACTGCACTTCTAAAACACTGTCTGAACTTAACTAGACAGTATGTACATTAAATATACATATATAAAAAAATAAAGCTTACTGATCTGCAGTCAGTACCATCACACATACTAAAGTGCAGCAAAAGTGCGTCTCTGTCTGCCTTTTTTTATATGGCTCAGGTATGGTAAATGGGCTCAAATGTTTGTGTGAGTTCATTCTGTACCACTTATCAACACCGTAAACCCAGGCTTGGTCACTAATGGGCATCAGATCTTTCACTATGAACTGAGTTATTTCTGTGTGCCATTTCCAATTATGTTCATAAGGAGTAATACTTTCAAACAGTTCGGCCAGTGATCCCTGCCGGCTAGTACTTTGCTTACTTGAAGTTGAAGCACTGGTCACTGGCATTTTAGCCATGCAACTATCGTACATGGCTTTGTGGTGTTTTATTAAGTGTTGATAAAGGTTCATAGTGTTACGTTGTGTGGTACCATCAGTAGCAAGGAAAGTTCTGCACAGTACCTGACATTGCGCAGCATCTTCTTTTTTATGGCCAAAATTAATCCACATAACTGACGTGCCCCCTCTCTCTTTGGTGCAAAACTTTCTGCAGCGTCAGCTTCTGTCAAACCTGATGCAACAGGTTAAAGCGCAGCCCTGCCTTCTCCACTTGCTTGCAAGTCAAATGATCAGTCAAATTGCAGCCTTTGCGGTTTGAAAATCTCATTTTATCATATTGCGATATTACCGCAAATGCAATTAATTGTTCAGCCCTACCTCTGACCCCTGAACATCTGTACAGAGCCAGCCTTAGCCATTTGACACCCCTACACAACCTGAAGCTCCACTGGTCCACTGAAGGATCATGATGGCCATGCCCCCTCCACTGGGCCACTGCCTAGAAAACATGTCCAGCAGATCTGCTTGTCGTGCCAGTACCGGTGGAAGCCATCAGGACCGTCAAGGTTCCATTTGTTCTTATCAGTATCCAATTGTTTTCCACCTTTCACTGTCCATGTTTGGTGTATGTCCAAGTCAAAAGGGACAGTTTAGTGGTTTGGTTGAAGGACACTAGGCCTTTGCAGATGGTTTTGGTTCTTAAAGCCCTTCTCTGGCAGATGTCGTCTGTTGGTTATTGGGCTGTGGTTGGCACCAGGAACTGCCTTCATTTGGGTCCAGGATGGACCCAGCAGGGTCTTGATGGACAGCCAGTTGGACCCTCTGGCTCAGCGCCGGTGACATTTGTTTGGGTCTACCACTGGACTTTTTACTTCCATAACCTTCAGGATCTTTGAAGGAATTCAACATGACTGTGTTAGTGCATCCAACCTTAGCAGATGGTGCATTCCCAGAGGCCTTGGTTCTGCAGCTCAACAAAGTTTTGGATCCTTTTCATCAGGTCATTACAGTGTGGATACCTGATGGTAGGTAGGTAGATGGATAGATAGATAGATAGAATAGTTCATTATTATGTGGTAAGTGTTCGTATCGCCCAGGAAAAGAAACTGTTAGTCATCCTGGTGGTGCTGGCTTTTATTGATCTGTAGCACCTCCCTGAGGGCATGAGATTAAACGGGTGGTGGGCTGGATGGTAAGAGTCTTTCAGAATACAGCTGGCTCTGCTGAGGCAGTGGGAACTGATGATACTTTCAAGGGAGGGCAGAGGGCAGCTGATGATCTTTTGGGCCATATTGATGACCCTCTGAAGAGCCCTCCTGTCTGCTACCGTGCTACTAGCATACCACGCAGTAACACAGTATGCTAGGACACTTTGAATAACTGATCGATAGAATGACACCAGCAGCTTCTGATTGAGCTTGTTCGACCTGAGGATCCTCAGGAAATGAAGTCGTTGCTGGATACAGCCGTGATATGGGTTGACCAGGAGAGCTCCTCAGAAATCTGCACACCCAAGAATTTAAAGTAAGGCACCCTCTCCACCCAGAGGGGCGTGGGCCATGCTGTTCCTCCTAAAGTCAATTATGAGCTCTTTGGTCTTTCATGTGTTGAGTTGCAGATTGTTGCTTGCACACCATATAGTCACCCACTGGACCTGATCTCTGTAGTCCGTCTCGTTGCCCCCATAGATGAGCCCAACCACAGTGGTGTCATCCGTAAATTTTATGATGTGATTTGAGGGGTGGGAGGGGGTACAGTCATGTGTGTAAAGTGCATATAGAAGTGGGCTCAGCATACAGCCTTGAGGAGAGCCAGTGCAGAGTGTGAGAGAGGAGGAGAGATGAGGGGCAAGTCTCATGAATTGTGGTCTGTTTGTAAGGAAGTCCTTAATCCAGGCACAGGTGTGTGTGTGTGTGGGTGGGGGGGCGTCCAGGAGTTAATTGATTAGGATGTTAGGGATGATAGTATTGAAGGCTGAACTGTAATCTATGAACAGCATTCTAACATAGTTCCCAGAATGTTCGAGGTGGCTCAGAGCAGTGTGGAGTGTGATGGCATCCTCAGGGGACCAGTTAGCCCTGTAAGCGAACTGGTGAGGATGGAGTGATGGAGAAAGACAGACCTTGATGTGTTGAGAGACCAGTCTTTCAAAGCATTTCATCACCACAGATGTCAGAGCAATGGGCCTGAAGCTGATCAGGCTGGTGGTTTCTGTTTTAAGGACAGGAATTACAGCAGCTGACTTCAGGCAGGCAGGGATGGTGGCCAGGGTCAGGGAGAGGTTGAAGATCTTAGTCAGTATACCTGAGAGCTGATCTGCACACCCTCTGAGTGTTTTCCCTGGTACTCCGTCTGGTCTTCCTTGGGTTCACAGTCCTGAGCGCAGCTTTCACATGATGTTGGGGGGGGGGCATTGACTGCCTGCTCACCTCAAAATGGGCAAAGAAACTGTTTAGCTCCTATGCTGTTGGAGTATTTGCCATGAGTGACGTTGTACTACACCCCCTAAAGTTGGAGATCTGCTGTATTCCATGCCATACCTGTCATG
Organism: Apogon hyalosoma; assembly: GCA_037367295.1. Classification (NCBI taxonomy): domain Eukaryota; kingdom Metazoa; phylum Chordata; class Actinopteri; order Kurtiformes; family Apogonidae; genus Apogon; species Apogon hyalosoma. The sequence goes on along the minus strand of JAPQRP010000011.1, from coordinate 24,118,546 downwards.
GATTGTTGTCAGTGACATGACCCTCTATTTTCCTCCTATACATCTCCTTAGCGGCTCTGATCCCCCTCCTTAGGTACCCTCTGGCTGTGCTGTACTGTGTTCTGTTCCCTGACTTGAAGGCAATGTTGCATTCTCTGATGCTGGACTTCCCTTGTCGTCCCAAGTTTCTCACTCGGAAACATCTGGATGCGTCTTGTAACAGTAACATTTCCAGTACAGAATGTAATGTAGGAGAGCACAGTCTGTGTGTATTGATTGAAGTCAGGGTTTTCAAATAGACTCCATTCAGTGACCATAAAACAGTCCTGGAGCAGGGAGAGAGTCCTCAGGCCAGGTGCTTATGTACCCAGTCATTGCCTTAGTTTCCCTGATGCGAGGGGTGTAAGTTGGAATGAGGTGAGATGTTTTGACTAACCCACATGTGGCTGGGGTGCTGCTTTATACGTATGCTTCATATTGCAAAGACTCGATCCAGTATGTTGCACTCCCTTGTGGCACAATTCACATATTGAGTGAAGTTAGAACAGATTTTAAGCATGCACAGTCGAAATCCCCGGCTAGAATGTGTGCTCCATTCAGATGGGTTGTCTGTTTGCTAATGATGCTATAGAGGTGGCTAACTGCTAAGCTAACATTAGCATCGGGGGAATGTATACTGCTGTGATGGTTAAAGCTGTAAGCTCTTTGAGCAGGTAGAAGGGATGGTAGATGACTATTAAAGCCTGGAGATGGGGTGAACAATGACTGTCGATGGCTTGGGACTGTGTACACCAGTTAGCGTTAACATATATGCACAGTCCTCAACCTTTGGGCTTAGTGGAGTTGCTGTTGTGGTTGCACCAGTGGAAAGTGCACCAGGCTAGCTGCACAGCCTTATCGGGAATTGCAGGATGGAGCCAGGATTCAGTCATTATCATGACACTGCAGTTGCGTACGAAGTTGTCCATTGTTATCTGTAGCTCAATGTCACTGATTTTATTTTCGATGGATCGGACTTTGTCCAGGAAGAGACTGGGGAGTGGAGGTTTGTGCAGCTATGTGAATGCACATTTATGCACAGATTTGGTCTTTTAAAGACTGTGCTCTTCAACTTTGGATGGGCTGATGAACAAACTGTTTCAGTTTAATTGTTGTTTTCAATAAATTGCATTTTTATGTTTCACTCCCATTTCTTCTTTTTTGCATTTTGAAACTCTACATAGAACCTTCTGAAGATCCAACAGTGAAAAATATACATTCATGTTATTTTTCAACTGGTCTGAACATTTGGACCAGGAGTGTGTGTG
>JAPQRP010000011.1:24102032-24117160 GCA_037367295.1 Apogon hyalosoma | reverse complement strand
GATGGATTGAACAGTGCTCCGTCAGATGTCCAAAGCTTGGGAAATCTTTTTCTAGCCTAACCCTGCTTTAAACTTCTGCACAACTTTATCCCTGACCTGTCTGGAGTGTTCCTTGGACTTCATGATGCTGTTTGCTCCCCAGTGTTCTCTGAACAAACCTGAGGCCATCACAGAACAGCTGTATTTGGACTCAGACTAGATTACACACAGATGGACTCTATTTAGTCATTTGGTCAAGATTCAGTCATTCAGCAATCACAGGCAACTTCTGAAGGCAGTTGGTTGCACTTAGAGAAAAGGGGGTTGAATACTTTTGCATAATTCACTTTTCAGTTTTTTTATTTGTAAAACAATATTAAAATTATGTGTCATTTTCTTTCCACTTCACAATTGTATGCCACTTTGTGCTGGTCTGTCACATAAAATTCCAATAAAATATATTTATGTTTGTGGTCATAGTGTGATCAAATGTGGAAACGCTCAAGGGGTATGAATACTTTTGCAAGCCACTGTAGATAACAGCCTGCAGTTGTTGTAGTTTTCTATAAGTTTCTGACACGTCTCCTGAGGAATCCAAGCCCAGTGTTCTTTGGGAAATCTCTCAAGCTTTTCCAGATTTGATGGCCTTCTGGCATGGACCTTGGTTTCAGTTGACTCCATAGATTTTCAATGGGATTCAAATCAGAGCTTTGTGCGGAGAATAAGATTCCCTTTACTCTTTTGGAGGTAGTTCTTCACCAGTTGCAACTTATGTATCAGGTTGTTGTCATTTTGGAAGACAAAGCAATGATCCAGGCCCCTTTTTTTTTGGCCAGAATATTTTATTGAGGTTTACAATCATGAAAGTACAGCATTCACTTCAATCACACTTTACCCTCCTTTACATATCTGTACTATTTTAGTTCCTTTTTTGACAGTGACCAGATCGCTTTTTGCTGTTGACTGCTTGAGGTTATCTTTCAAAATCTTCACATCCCTCATTCTTCAACATTCCTTTCACCTGGTTGAGATTCCCAGTCCAGACACACTAAAGCATCTGAGGCATAATACTCCCACCATTTAATTTTGCTGCAGGAATTGTGTTTTCCCTTCTTCTGTATGGCCAAAGAGCTCTAGTTTTATGTCATTTGACCAAAGGACATTCTTCCCATATGCATAATCTGTCTCCAGGTTGTCCTTAGCATACATACTACAGTTTGGGATGAAGGCATCCCTTCTGCAGAAGTGCAATTTTGCTTGGTTTGCAACCTTGCAGTCCATTCCTGTGCCGAGCTCTAGTGATTTTCTTCTTTAGAGACTACAATTTCCAACTTTGCTAAGTCATTCATTAGTGTCTTGGCAGTTGTCCAGGGTCTTTAGACACATCTCTCACTAGTTTTCTTTCCAGAGTCTTTGAAATATTTCCTTTCCTACCAGTCTTGTGCTACTGTGTGGCTCAATTGGAATTTCTTGATGATATTTCTCCCTCCAGTTCTTGACACTTGGAAATGCTGTGATAACATTGTATACTCTGTACTGTGTGACCATTAACAATTCTTTCTCTCATGTCTAAACTGTTTTCTTTTGGTTTTGGAGTGACTGGGGAGTTTAGACTGTGTGTAAATTGGAAGAGAAACCTCAGTTTTAACTTGATTTTACAACCTTTGAGCATTACAAAGTTAAAGCACATCATTGCACAACAGTGGTTTGTGCTATGGCTCAAGGTTCTTTATCATCCCCTACAGGAAAATGATTGTACATCCAGAAGTACACACATCAAAAACAAATGACAGTTACAATACAAAAACACAAATCACACACTATTCACCCCCCTCCCCCAAATCACCACCAAAATTTAATAATTTGTTCCTTGTGCCTGTATCAAGGTAATAAAAAGAGTTCTTGTGCCTGTTGGTCCTGTTACGTGGTAGGGCATATCTGCGACCACACTGAAGCAGCATGAACTCAGACCATAGAGGGTGGGTGGGGTCATTCAGGACCGATTGGGCCTTATTCAGAGTACTGTCCTTATGCAGATGTGTGATAAAGTCATTCAAGGTCACTCTTGCAATTCTGCTGCACACCTTTACAATACCCTGGAGTCTGTTTTTATTTTTGATGTTGAGTAAACCAAACCAGCAGATAAAAGAAAGGCTCAATAAACTCAATAAAACAAGAATAAAAAAATAAAAGTTCTGACATTAAAACTCCGGAGCTTCCAATAAATGTACATGTGCTTGCGCTTTTTTTTTTTTTTTTTTTACAAACAGCCTCCACATTGGTCTCAAAGGACAGTTTATCAATGACTGTGCCAAGATATTTATACTGTTGAACTGCTTCAACTGTCTGACCATTCAGGACAGGAGATGACAGTGGGATTCTTCCTAAAATCCACCATCTTCTCCTTGGTTTTGGACACATTTATGTCCAGAAACGATGCAGTCGGTGAATTCATCAACTGCAGGGCCATCATTGCTGAGGAGGGACACAGTCACTGAATCATCAGCAAATGTCATGATGTGGTGCCCTGCATGCTGGCTCTGACTGTAACAACCAGATTTAGGGAGCTGAACCAAAATGCACAACCCAAAGGTAGATTTAAAATGCAACAGAGTTTATTACAGGAACACAGATAATCTCTTTGACCCAAGTCCACACAAAAACAATCTTCAGAGTCACAGGGTCCTTGGTAATGCTCAGAGTCCAAACTCAGAACCAGAAAACAGGCATTCCAGTCCAGACCGGTCTCAACCAACAGCGTACTGACGTGGTCAGGCGAAGGTCGAAGACAGGGAATCCAGACTGAAGGCAAAGGTACTGACATGGGACAGGCAACAGGCTCAGGAACAATCAGACAAAACCAGGTCAAAATCAGACAGACAAGATCAAACCCTGGTAAGGTAACTCACTGAGGAAAATTACAAACTGGCAAAACTGAAGGGGAAGCACAGGGTGTATATCCACACTGGGAGAGGGAGACAATGAGACACAGGTGCAACACATTAGGGTGGGGAAAGGTAATCACACAGGTGGAAAGATTAGGGAACAGGAAGTAAAGACAACAGACGTGACACAGGAGGAAGACTGACAAAATAAAACAGGAAAAGACAGACAAAACAGAAAAACCAGACTACTGTCTGGTTGCCGGTGTGACACCGACACACATTGGAAGAACAAAGTATGTCAGACATGACTTTTTTGACCCTCACACGTGATCAATCTGTCAGGAAATCCGTCAGCCAACAGTTCAGGCCTGGTTCAGTGCTGTGACTGTAGTCTTCCTGCTTAAATATGTTCCTGAATGCAGTTAAAAGCTGATGAGAAATCAATAAAAACAAGTCTTACAAAGGTCTTTATACCCTCCAAATGAGATAAAACCATGTTTAAAAGAGTGCATATGGCATCTTCAACGCCTCTGCCTGTCCTGTATGCAAGCTGGAGTGGATCCAGTTTGTTCTGAATAGTATTCAAAAGTACAAAAGTATTTCATAGCCACAGATGTCAGTGCCACAGGTCTATAGTCATTTAGAGACTTTGGACCTTTAATTTTGGGCACAGGGACAATTCCTGAGGTTTTCCACAGACAGGGTCTCAGTAAGAATTTTATTTTGTAAGAGGGTTTTTAATTTTGACCCTGGTAGTTTTTGTGAAATAATTTCATTTCTATGTGCAAAATAAAATAATGTAACAATCCAAAATGAAACTAGAATGTTTGCCAAAGTTGTGTTTTAAAAGCACTTGAGAAAGTACTTTTTAAAAAAAATTTACTTTTCATACGGGGGCTAATAATTTTGTCCTTAACTGTATATCCCACTTCACTTTGTCTCATGGCAGATTGTGCAGCTGTTCCTATTTGAACCAAAATATTAGGAACATTTGGGAACATTAATCTTCCATCCAAGCACACAAAACACTTTACATAGGTTATAGCTATTTGGGTATTTTAAGGGCTCATGAGGTAAGATATTCTCCATTTTCCATTTCTTTTTTTGTAGGACGTCGGCTTGAACACAGATGCTGTAGTCTGCCATTTATCCTCATCCTCTTCAGGCCAGACTAAGTCTCTAGCCATCCCACTCCCCCATCATCCCTCCTCCAGCAGTCACAGCCATTCTCTATCATCCAGTCACCAAAGTCAGAGGTCCATCCAGGTCTTTTCCTCCTTAAACAAACACCCAGGTGAGAAGAGACTTTTTTTTTTTTTCCCACAAGGACCCAGTGTGTGATATTAGTGTCATCTAGTGGTGTAGCTGCAAATTGCAAGCAAGTGAATATCTTCCATGTTTGCTTTGACCATTTGGGCCATGTTTTTTCTGGATAAAAAGCATTATAATCAATAGATAAGATCAGTGTGATCCACCACAACTGCAGGCCTTCTCAGTTCTGTTTTACCCCTGTTAAACATAAATCTGTGTAATTAGAGATTTAAGTTTTAAACCAAACACAGTCTTTGATTTGCATCAAGCAGTGGTGTTCTCAAAGATGTGCAAACATACTTAATATACATGTCTTCCTGTAGCAGCAACTTTGTATCTTCAACACAATCACCATGTTTATGTATGGGATATCCCAAATAATGCTTGGCTCTTCACTTTAAACAGTTTATTGAGGATGCTGGTGTTACCATAGAGTCTTAATTTACCTTGCCTCAAAATTGTATGGTATTGAATGAAAACCACCAATTTTGTAAATATATGTGTATGTATGTGAAACCCATACTTATAGAACTCTTCCTAAATGCATGTTAAAATTTGTTTTAGGAAAAGTTTATAAGTCACTATGCATAATAACATTTCATGAATGAAATTATGGACCAGAGTTCAGTAACAATGAGAGGCTAAAAGTGATTCAGATGACACACTTGAAGTCTGTTATCATAGATATACCAATATAAACAGCCAGCAAAAGATATATTTTATCAGGTTAAACATAACAGTTTGTTTACTAACTTTGATGTGACTTGTTTTCCTTAAACATCATGGAAGACAATTACTTGGTCCTTGTATTCAGCCAATAAGAATGAATTCAAATTGACTTATATAAAGTAGTTTATTTGCTATTGCAAAGAAGAAAGGAGTAACAATGGTAGTACCTTTTGTGTTGCAGAGAACTGCTCCATCTGTGGAATATTCCGTATCTCCACCCACTGCCTCACCTGCCTTCAAGGGCTTTGTTCAGAATGTGACAAATTGTATCACTCTTACCCTGAGAGGTCCAGACACCATCGAACAGCAGTTGCATCATCAATATCCTCATCGTCCAAAAACATAAAAAATCACAGGTCAGATTGTGTTCTATCTGATCTATCTTTTGCACATGGAAGCAATTAATATTGAACATTTCTTCACTTTGGACTCATCAACAGTATAAATAACAGATGCAAGCGTCAGAATTGTTGACCAGAGAAACTGACACATTGTATGTAACGACACTTTGTCTTTGTCACAGTTCTTCCACCTGGCATTGCCTTCACTGTACAAAAGTGAACTCTAACCAAGATGTTCTCTGTGAGGAGTGTGAGTGCCCTCGCATGGAATCTGTCAGCTCAATAGCTGATGAATCACAACCTGCCACCATCACTGGTCTGTATTATGCTTTGTTTTTTGAGTAAGAAGACCCAGAAAGTCATATTGGGCAGACAGCAAAAAATCTATGAATCAATGCCATGACATTTACTTATCATTTTTGATGTGCTGTTTAAAACCTTGCCCAACTGAAATGTTTTTACAAAATGGTGAGATATGCAGAGGCCACTTTTTCAATGGAAAGTCTGTTTTTTGTCCTAGAGCAAAAAAAAATTTAGTCTGTAGGCGTGGAGTACTGTTTTGATTTTTTCCTTGGTTGACTCTTCTGTGACTGCATTGCTTGATCACTTATTGTCATTTTTTGATAAAATATTGCAACTCAGACTGCTGATCTAAAAATCTAAGAGTTTAGACTCACTTCAAGTATGAGTTCATATTTCAAAATAAAAATGTGCTGTGAATGCACCTCGTATTCTTAATAGCTATTTTCCTTCTGGCATATAATATGGGGGATATAGTGTTCTGCATATCTATGTGTTTTTCTGTTTAATCATGTTTCCAGGACGTAACTGATAGTCCATTCAATATTTTTCCACCAAAGGACAAAAACAATACAGTACTTTACAATGCTTTTTTATTCTGTCATTCATCTGTCCGTGTTGTCAATTTGTTATCAGTAGAGAACAGAAATAACAAAACTATTCCATATTTGTCCAGAAATCTGCTTAAGAAACTATTCATCTCCTCTGTAGTCAATGAGCAAAGTCAGTAAAACTAAGATTTGTTTTTATGTAAAGAAACAAAAATGGCCTCTGCAGTCATTAGTCTCCATGAATTAACTTTTGCCTTGCTTTTTGACTGTTCATTTAAGAACATGCATATGTGTGTGTCCTTCTCAGAGTGGCAGTGTAAGAGCTGTACGATGGTAAATGCAGCTAGTAGCATTCTATGCGAGGTGTGTGAAAGACCTCGCTTGGCCACGCGGCCTCCGGTGACACCATCACACCCTCCCATCACACCTCCCAGACCACCAGCCCCTGTGCTGGGCATGCCCGGTGACCCTGATAGCCAGGCAAGTCAGTCTGTCCTTTTTAATGGAGTTTTTAGTGCTTGGTTTTATGAGAGACCAAAAGGTTAAAAAAATGTTTATTCTGCACACTGCAGTATAGTAAAAACTGCATGTGCAAATGAGCAGGTAGCATGTCAGTCATCTTATATTCCATCTCTGTTTACATAATGTAAGTTCCCCTGTTTGATGTTCCTGTATTTTGATGTTGTTTGAGTTTTGCAAACAATGCAACAGACATGCAGGTGATTATCCTCTAACTTTCTCTGGGATTGATTACTTAAAAGAGCTTGTATTTGTAATATTTTTATTTTAGAATTTTCAAAAATGACCTAAAATTGTCATTTGAGAAACTACAGTTTTGATATTATACCAAAGTTGTTCATGTATTATATTCCAGGTAATGTACTGAACTCAGGATGGCACTTCTCTGTACCACTACAGTGAGTAGTGAGCCATTGTAACCTTAAGTCTGCCCTCACAGACTCAGTTTAAAATTTGCTTAACAGGAAGTAGCCTAGATGAACCAGGTCCTGACCTCATTTTATTAATGTGTAACAACAGGTATAGTGACCTGTTAACACAACTGAAGCTCTTCACATTGAGCATTTTCAGCATCACTACCCTTTGACAAATACAAGTTGTCATCGGACTTTTTGGGATTTATAGTGGCTTTCCTTATGCTGAATAATCATCGATCTTTATCAAAATACTGTTATAATGTACTGACTCAAATAACTTGGTTATAGAGTTACAATCTCTGTTCTCTCTGTCCCTCACTCTCCAGTGGGTGTGTCAGTTCTGCACCTACTTGAACTACTCCCCTGCTACAGTATGTGAGATGTGTGACCTTGCCCGTCCAGAGCCTGCTCCGCTGCCTGTGAAGCTTCGGCCCCCCTCACCTGTCAGACGGGTCCCTGCCCTGCCAGTCAAATCCAAAGAACCCACCCCAGAGAATTTGGAATCTTGGAGACAGAAGCTGATGAAGGAGGAAGGACTGAAACTGATTCAGCTGATTAGAGCAAGTCTCCCTCATAATAATGCTCTGTTCTACACATGTACCCTTTATAACAGAGGATCATTTTCTGTTTATGTTTGTCAGGATGGAGAGAAAAAAGGAGTCAGCCCAGAGGAGGTGTATACAAGCATGAGGGTAGCGAGGGAAAGCTGCATCATGCCCTGCACATGGTTGAAGACAGAGCTGCCCATGCTGTTGGTCCAAATCCAGATGCTGGTTGCAACATCTTCTCTTCAGTTTGCTGCTGACAGAACCACAGCAGAGCCCACAGTCAGTACTGTCAGTTTTTGTTTTTACAGCAAAAGTACAAATGATTACAGTGATAGTGAGTTATTCACTGCAGCTGTATCAGCTGCATTACTGGCATTTATGAAATACCATATGGACAGTCATGGCTCAGGAGGTAGAGCGGGTAGTCCCACAATCCCACTCTGTCCTAGTCATGTACCATTGTGTCCTTGGGCAAGACACTCCACCCCTTGCCTCCAGTGTTCCCCCATCACACTGATGTATGAATGTGTACGAATGTTCAGTGGTGGAATGTTGGCGCGAATTTGCAGCCACACTTCCATCAGCCTGCCGCAAGGCAGATGTGGTTTACAACAACCAGTGTGTGGATGAATGATGGATCAATAATGTAAAACACTTTGAGTACCTTGAAAAGAAATCCAATCCATTATTATTATTATTTTTATCTATAGATGGATCAATCTACCAATGCAGTGCATAGTTTGAAGTCGGAATTAAAATTTTTTGATTTTTTTACACATTTTTTAAAATTTCAACTTAGAACATTTTTTAATCCAATTTCTTGAACACTATTCACCCAATTCTTTTCAAATTTTACACATGTTCTTTACCACTGAATTACATTTTTTGCATTTTTTACACATTTTTGAAAAGTTTTTGAAAAGACTGAAAGTTCAGACTCAAAACTAATCCCTGAGTAGGCAGGGTATCAATGAACAGGAGGGGCAAAGTGTAGTGTGACTGGGCTGTGGATACAAATGTAGTTAATCACCACCAGAGTGAAAGTGAGTGAATAATGGATCGATAATGTAAAGCACTTTGGGTGCCTTGAAAAGCACAATAGCCATCTAATCTATTATTATTATTAGCATTATACCAAAAACAGGAAAGAAAAAAAAAACTGGATTGAGATTTTCTCCTCTGTTTCACTGTGAAAAGACACACAGTATAGTGCAACCTTCTAAAACCTCCAGGTGATTTGACAAAATGAGTCACTTTCAATGCTATCAACAGAGTGGCATTGACCTGAGACAGATCAGTTCATACTGTTGCTCTAAAGTTTTCTACTCTGGTCTGAATTGGGCTTGAACCTTTTAATTTTAGTGCCGTTTAGTCAACCTACAGTAGTACTACCATTATTATCCATAATTTAACATAGGCATGCAATTCCAATTGTAAAATGTAAATAAAACCAGATTTGTAAATATTGTAATCACAATAAAACAGAAAACGCATATGTTTAAAATGAGAAAATCTACCATTTTAAGGTGAAAAATAAGGCTGTTTTGAATTTTATGACAGCAATATGTCTCCAAAAAGTTGGGATGGGGTCAATAAATGACTGGAAAAGTAAGTGGTAGTAAAAAGAAACATTGTGCAAATAATCAGGTTAATTAGCAACAGATATGTAACATGGCATAACACGTAACAAGGTAACATGGTAAAAAGACATTTTAGAGAGGCAGAGTCTCTCAGAAGTGAAGTTGGGCAGAGGTTCACCAATTTGCAAAAAACTGTGTGAATAATATTCCACAATGTAAAACCATAAAACAGTACCTAATCTTATCAAAAGATTGTGAGAATCTGGAGAAATCTCTGTACACAAGGGACTAGACTGAAAATCAATATTTGATGTTTGTGATTTTTGGGGCTAAGCATGATTCTGTAGTAGAAATCACTGCATAGGCTCACCACCACTACGAGAATTAATAGTCTCTGAACACAGTTCACCATGCTATCCATAACTGTAGGCTAAAGCTTATCATGCAAATAAGAAGCCTTATATGAACATGATCCAGAAACAGTGCCTTCTTCTCTTGGTCAAAGCTCATTTAAAATGAGCTGAGGTGAAGGTGAAAACTAGTCTTTTTTTCAAATGAATCAAAAATTTGAAATTGTCTATAGAATCCTTGGATGCTACATTTTCTGGACTAAAGAGGAGAGGTACCATCCATCTTGTTAACAGCACTGCTGTGGAGAGTGCATCAGTGCTTATGCAAGTAGGAGCTTGGATATCTGGAAAGGCACAATCAATGGTGTTAGGTATAGCATAGCATAGTGTAGTACAGTATAGTATATTATAGTGTAGTATGATATACAGGATTTAGGGTAACATATGCTCCCAGTCAGAGAACATCTTTTTCAAGGAATGCCTTGCATATTTCAACAAGACAATGCTAAACCACATACAGTGTCTTTTACAACATGGTTTTGTAGTAGAAGAGTCTAAGTGCTGACATGGCTTGCCTGTAGTCCAAACCCCACACTAACAAAACATTTAGCATATCATGAAATGCAAATTATGACAGAGAAAATCCATGGCCCCTGTTGAGCAGAGAGAATTCTATAACAGACAATAATGGGACAAAATTCCTGCTCCCAAACTCCAGCCACTGGTCTCTTTAGATCCCAGAATGGACTGTTGTTAAAAAGAAAAGTCGATCCGATACATTGGTAAACATGGCCCTGTCCGAACTTTTTGGAGATGCCTCGCTGGCATCACATTCATTATTTTCTTCTCAAAATGGTACATTTTCTCAGTTATTTTTATATGTCAACTATGTTCTATTGTGAATAAAATATGCGTGTGTGGGATTTGCAAATGACTACATTCTGTTTTATTTCTATTTTACACTGCATTCCAATCTTTTTGGAATTGGGCTGTAACTTAAAACTTTTTGAGGAAGATAAGAAATTGTGCATTAATATAATAAATCTCACACACGCTGCTCATGGCAGCTCAAACAGAAGACCCACTGAGATCCTGCGCAAATATAAATTAAGAAATATGGATATTTCTTAATTTTCTCCTGATTATTTTGAATAACGCCTCAGTTAAGGCTTAGCTACAGTATATGAAATGTAGATTTGCTACATGTCTCATGTGCAGTCTAGGTGTCCTGCTGAGTTGAGTACTTGTGTGCATCTGCCACCACAAGATGAGTTCTGATTGGATCTCCCCCAAATCATGCTTTGCCTTGTATCAAAAATGACTTTTTACTGGTTATCATCTTATTTTTGGCACTGGAGAATTGATCTTTATGAAAATTATGATACATACTTTGGCAACAAATTAACACTGACTTACTGTCATGTGATCTTGAACAAAGCCTTTGGTCACACCTTTTACTTTACTTTTTATGGCTTTTGTTGACTCTCCTGTTTTCTGTGTGTTCAATGATTCCTCTAATATAGCACAGGTCAGGTAAAACTGCTGCTGAAGATGTTGGGAAAGATATGAAGCCTGCGGAAACAGAAAGTGCAGTCCAACTTTCCAGAGCAGAAGCCAAGCAAGCCTGGCTGACAGCAGGGGGCGACATTGAGAAAGCAACTAGACAAGCTCTGCAGGACAGACTCACCAAGGTGACCAATAACTCTAGAAACATTGTTAGAGCTACATATGCAGTTATATACATCACTGAATACATCTCCATGAACACTAATATTCCACTATTAATCTGAATTTGACAGGCATCATGTTAATAGTATATTCTATTTGGATGTTAACTGATTTACACTGAAAGGAACACTATAGGATATGCCAGTATTATTCTTATTAAGGAGAGTTTGGATATTTATTTTATATACATATACTGGTCATTCAGAATATGTGTCTCATTGTAGATTTTACAAGACATTCTAAAACACAAGAAATTCTGGAACCACTTGGAGCTGGTATTGTATATTTTTTTCAGTTCTTTGTTTTCACAGGTAAAGGAGTTGTGTTCATTGGGCTTTTGTGATGAAGCTCACTGTCATGAGGTTCTGAGGCAGAGTGGTGGTCAGGTAAGAGGGGCTCTGGCACTCCTGCAGCGTCCCCTTTTGGAGCCTTTCCATGAGCGCATTTGGAGTGATAACCCTGAGCCTCCTCTAGATGTTCATCACCCTGACAAACAGGTGAGACAGTCCACTGGATATCGACCACACTCTGTACAGTGTAAATTATCAGTTAACTGTGTAAAATCTCATGAAGTGAAATGACACTAAACATTGCCCTGTGTGTCCTTATAGTTACTGTGATACAAAACACTGTCCATTATTACCTTTAAAGCTGCAGTGCTTCATGTTTTTTTTTGTCATCAATGGGGAAAAAAAAAGTCAATCACCTTTCACAATATTGCAGTTCATGTGGAAACAAGAATTCTACCAACTTCTCTGGTTGTAGACAATTCACTCCAAGATGGGAGGTTTTGGGCAATTCCTGGTGTTTTCAGACAGGTAGAGGGTTTAATATGAACAGTTGTAATTACTGATTCAGGAAGGTGTCACTCTCTTGTTCTACTCAGTGGCTCAACAGAGAGGTATGTGCTGTAACTTTATTTAATTTAAAAGGCTCCCAAAGCATTGACCAAAGTTTTGAGTATTGTTATTTGTCATTGAGAACATACCTGCTGTTCTTGGAAAACATTTGATTTCTCTGTGTAACAGTTCCCTCTCTTCCTTAATTAGGTGGAAAGGCAAAGACTGTTTACAAACATTGAGTGATAAATATTAGAATAGAATAGAATAGAATAGAATAGAACAGATCTTTATTGTCACTGTTACAGGAACGATGAAAATCAGCTTAGCAGCTCTGTTTCTTGTTTAGCACAAAAAACACTTAAAGTGCAAAAAGACTGTAAAAATATTACAGTACATATAATTAATACAAAATTATACAGAAAAATACTGACAATATACAAAAACTACTACTACAAAGAAATATTAAAATATATTAAAAGCCACCTTTATACTACAAATAGAGGAAATATATACAACAAATAAGTATATATAAAGATAGTAAAGGATATGTACAAGGTAAAATTAAAAGCTAGGTGCATGGGTTGTGATTATTGCACTGAGGTAGGATGAGTGGTGCATTGCCCATTAGACTGGGGGTGGTGGTTTTTCAGTCAGTGGGGGTGGTTACATTTCAATCAATCAATCAAATTGTATTTATGTAGTGCCACATCATAACAAAGGTTATCTCATGACATTTTACATTTAGAGCTGGTCTAAACAAGACTCTTAAGCCAATCCACAAACACCAACAGAATCCTCCAGGAGCAAACACTAGGTGACAGTGGAAAAAAAAAAACTTCCTTTTAACAGGCAGAAACCTGGAGCAGAACCTGGCACTTGGAGGATGATCTGACATGACCAGTTAGGGTCAAAGGAAGAGAAGAGAGACAGAGAGAGAGGTTGGGGGGGTAGACACATGGATACACAACAAACTGAACTATACCTGTTAAAAATTATAATTGCATTTGCTACTATAACTACCAATAACTAGTACAAGTACAAAAATGACCTTGTTAGAGCAAATATTTGGTTGGCTCTTTCCTTTCTCATAGGAGGTGACAGTAATGAAGGAAACTCTGTTCTAAACTATTGTAGAAACATGGTGAAAGTGACTTGCTGAAACAGTTATTCTAGTGCAGTAATTCTAAACAGTAATTCTTCTTTATGTAGTTACAGACTAATAAAAACATAGTTATGAACATGATATTCCATTTCCCTTATTAGAGCCTTAATCCCTCTGAGTCTTAATCACTCATCTTGTGTGCAAGTCTTGGGCTAAGCTTGTATAAAGCTGTAATAAATAAAACCCATGCTGTTGTTCCTCTTCATTCAGTGCGGAAACATCACAAAATTTAAGAAGAGGTATAAAAACCTTATTTTCCCGAGATATAGTAACAATGAACAGAAGTACAACAATAACAGTTACTGATAGTATGTTGTAATTTGTTCTTTTTTTTCAGTAATGTAATAACTGACCTATTCTTTTCTATGAACTACATACATCAACTGATTAGCCAAGTCATATAAAATTGGGATAGGTCAATATAGGACATAAAGTGTTGTTTAAAGAACCACAATGAAATAGTTGTACATAGTTTGACATTTTTTCTTCTTTTTTTGGTTAACTTATTGCCTTCAATATTCTGAAATGTTCTGTTTAAATTTGTAATTTCTCTTTGCCTTTTGCTCATCTTTACATTTTATTCTGACTTATGCTCGAAATAAAGTTTTTCATTATCATTTATGTCTTTCACTTCCAGCACATATGTAGGAGATTACTGGCAGTATATGATCTTCCCAGCTGGGGCCGTTGCGAGCTGGCACTTTCGCTGCTGTTAGAACACAGTGCTCCCTATTCCTTGGAGGATGTGGTACAGGCTGTGCAAGAGTCCCATGACAGAGAGTTCATTAAGAGAGTGCTCGCTAAAGAATGTCCTATCTGCCTCTCCATCTTCCCCCATAGTAAGGTACTGTAAGTGCCCACCGTACTGTCTGATCCCTCTCATTACTTGACTCCAGTCATCCCTATTCCCTTCTGTGCTGACGACCTATCATTCTTGGTTCATATCAATTGAAAAAAAAAAACCAAACAAAACTTATTTAGACATATTTAGATCAAATTTATGTCATTCTAGAGTTTTGGCAGTGTGTTAAAAATGATCTCCTTTCATGCCTGAAACACACATCACATGATGAGAGGGGCTTATAATGCCAGGATATCAAGAATGAATAACTGCTTGCCTGCTGTGAATGTAGTTAGTGTATTTAATCTAAATCTGAAACCATACTGAATTAAAAGGTGGTATCTATTTTGTCTTTTTTTTTTCTTTCTGAAAGGTTCTTGATTAATTAGAGATGAATACATAGACTGCAGTCACCCTGTCAACTTTAATGATCAAGTGTGATTTATTACTGGGATCAGATATTTATTTTTTGTCTGTTGATATTATTCTTAGACAAAATGCTTTTATGTGTTGACCCCAGAGTTTCTAAACTTGAAACAAAATACAGTGACTTGCAAAAGTATTCATACCCTTTGAGCTTTTCCACATTTTATCACCCTACGACCACAAACATAAATATATTTTATTGGAATTTTATGTGAAAGACCAACACAAAGTGGCATACAGTTGTCAAGTGGAAAGTAAATGATACATGATTTTAATATTATTTTACAAATAAAACACTGAAAAGTGAATTGTGCAAAAGTATTCAGCCCCCTTTTCTCTGAGTGCAACCAATTGCCTTCCAAAGTTGCCTGATGATTGCTGAATGATCAAACGTTGACCAAATGACTAAATAGAGCCCACCTGTGTGTACTGTAATCTCAGTCCAAATACAGCTGTTCTGTGATGGCCTCAGGTTTGTTCAGAGAATACTGGGGAGCAAACAGCATCATGAAGTCCAAGGAACACACCAGACAGGTCAGGGACAAAGTTGTGCAGAAGTTTAAAGCAGGGTTAGGCTAGAAAAAGATTTCCCAAGCTTTGAACATCTGACGGAGCACTGT
>JAPQRP010000011.1:24049370-24064678 GCA_037367295.1 Apogon hyalosoma | reverse complement strand
TTTTTTAAAATAATTCTGTTGAACCACAATTCAAAAGCAATGTCTGATTTTCATTGGTTAATTTTCATGGAATTTTTTTTATTTATTATTACTTTTGTCAGATTCAAGTTATTTCTGTGATGATTGTGGGTTTTTCTTTCATTAACAGAGGAGTACCAACAATTTTGACCATGTGTGTATATCCAACTGCTGTGTGTAGATACATTTGACTGCATTTACTGGTTGTCAGACATGTGTCAGCATCTTGTGAGTCGTTACAGTGTTTTATTTGACAGATGGTCAAGTATTCTACATGCACACACATTTTCCTGAATTGCTTATAGGCCTACTGTGAAGTAGAAAAAATCTTATGCTACTACTGTATCTAAGCCTCAGGGTTAGTTAAGATTAAATTGTATCTTGTGTCTAACCCAGGAGTTTGACAATTCGGAGAAGAATATCACACACGTATGTAGCTACATATAGTGCCCCCCTCCATTTTCTCTGGATCCACCACAACTTTAGGCACACTCATGTTTGATGGCAGCACCAGAGCTCAGGTGGCTGTATGGAGCTATATTGAGCCAAACATTTTATACTTGAAAAAATACAATTTGAAACTAAAAATTCAAGTTTTGATCTTGAATTCTGAAAAATACAACAATGTATTTAAACTGAAAATAAGTGTATGAAAAGTCTTTTCAGGTTAAATATAGTTTTGATTCACTTCAGTAATTCTTTTGAATGAAATTCTTATTTTCATTTTTCACTTTCATGTATATTCAAGATCTGAAAGTGAAAAAATAAATATTTGAAAGTGTAAAAAGAAAGATCGGAATTTGAAAAGATAAAACATGCAACTGAAAAAAATTAAACCTCAAACACTGAAACATAGATGAAAGTGAAAAATGAAAATAAATAATTAATTCAAAAGAATTACTTAAGTAATATGTTATGGAAACTGTCCATTTCCTTTCCAGCCTTCGCAACATGTTTTTTTTTCTTTTGTTTTTTTTAAATTGCGCCATCAACCTTGTTAATCCAGTAGCAAATGCCTTGCTTTCCAGTAGGGCAACTTTTTTTTGGTTTTTTTTCAGTGTTCCAACTTTTACATATTTTTTTACCTGTCACATCTTTCATGCAGTTTTTCACTCCTTGCATCATTAAAGCATTTTTGTCTTGTTTTTTACTTGCTTAGTGTTGGTTCCATCCTGGAAATTTTCATCTTATTTTTTTTATCTTTGTTATCATCTATCATTAGTTGGGTGCAAAAATGCACCTAATGAATTTACCAAGGAGTCCTCTCTATGTGTTCTTATTCTATCACTTTTGTTCAAAATCTTTAATCCTAATTGGATTTGATAAGAGGAAAGCATGCTATGATGCAAAATAAAATGATTTACCTAAAATGCATCAAAACTAAACTAAGGAGCCTGTTTTAAAATTGTGATGACCAAAAAGTACAGGGAGTAAAAAGGAAAAAACTGTCAGAAAAATAGATATTTGACTAAAGTTCAGGTACCTGAAAACTCTTCTGAAGTACAGGAGATGTATTTGTATTAGTTAGATCTCACTTCCTTTCATTTTGTTATTATATTAACAATCTATTTACCACTGTTATATTGTTGTTTCCAAATAATCTGAAACTGACACAGGTCATTCTCCTCTGCAGGGGCTCTTACATGACTGTAATGAGTTGGGGGCTACATACCTCTTCCAGATGGACAAACCCTACGATGTGAGCTATGACACTGGAGATAAGAGCATTCAGTGCGGCCGACATGTTGATGTCTTCAAACTCTGGCTCATGTGGAAGGCAAAGGTATGGGTGCAGAAATGTCCCACTGGTCTTATATAAGATCACATACTAATGGTACTTTCTTCTCAGCCACCACTGGAAGAACTTTAAATCCTGCCTAGCATGATGTTTGAGGTAACTTTTTTGTCAGCCTTGGATTGTAAATGTTTTTCCACTTTTTCCCTCAACATCATTTTATTTTCTATGGTTTACACATTATTGGTAACCTCTGAAAGGAAGTCAGCATTATGGTGAGCACCTTTTAGATTTAATATCAATGTGTTTTCCGCCTACCCTATTTGGTCCAGGGAACAAAAAGTCCATGTATAAAGTTTTAGTCAGACATCATAGTTTCCCATACAGTCTGCCTTCTACAAAAAAAGAGAAGAAAAACAAACTGAATAGAGAAGAAAATAATTAGGCAAAATAGCAAATGTTAATGTCAGAAAAATGGCCTTCAAATGGAGACACAACACACATAGATGATGACAAGTCCACTCCCAAAATGACAATGTGAACACAAAACAAATCAGACCAGTATGACAAAAAATGTACCTTGCTTTGGACCTTGAATTGCCCTTTCAGGGGTGATACCATTTTTGATGATTTGACAATAACATCATGTTATAACCATTCCTTAAATAAAGGCCCTAAACAAACAAACATATATTTCTGCTAGAACAAAGCACCATGTAGTTTATTGACAATAAAACTTCTCAATCATTTTGAAAATGCTCCCAATTAAAAATGCAAAGATCATCTAAAATCAGCAATCACTGTGAAAACACCTATTAGTCTGAGCCTGAGCTGTTCAAATACATCAGGTAAAATCTGTTTTTTTTGCAAACAGTGAAGAAGCAGCATCAAGAGGAATAGGAAAAAAGACAGGAGGTAGAGGTGGGAAAGGGACAAGAACAAGAACAAAGAAGATGATTAGACAAAAGATAGGATTGTTTGACATTGATATTTTCCTCACCATATATCCAGAGATAACATTGCAGTTTGTTATGAGGATGAGCTACAGCCATTGACATTAAGTAAGCTCAGCAGACCAAGGACCATGGTTTTATGTTTTCTTGAAACCAGAACCAGTCATATTAAGTGGTACCAGGAATAATACACCCAGACCTAAACAAGGACAATCCCAATTCCAAAAATAAAGATTAGATATCAGTAAAATGTAAGCTGTAACAGCATTATAATATGTGAGAATATGCCCTGAGATGCTAATGACTGGGGCTTATATCACAAAACAGGACTAAGGTAATGTTGAGGTAACTTGTAATTTAGCTCAGGATATCTGGTATCACAAAGATGCTTGTTACCAACATAAATCTCCATGGTAATGTACCTGCAACACAAACCTGTTTAGGAGGAAGTTGCTGTATGTTCATGATCAGAACATCTAGTGCCACCTACTGACTACTGGATTTAGAAAAAGAAAGGAAAAGAAAACCTCAGTGTTCAGTGAGCAGATAGTCAGTGAGGGGTCTGTGAGGAAGGAAGTAGTAATACAGAAAATCAAGCCCCAAAGTACAGTGTGAAAACAGAGAGCAATTAATACATTAAAAGAGCTGTCAGAGTCATTTTAGTTCAGGGGCTACATACAGCCCAATGTGATCTGAAGTCGACCAAACCAGTTTAATAATAGCATAATAACCTATAAATAATAATCCAAATTTTTCTCTTTATTTTCCTGTGAGAAATTCCATTATAAAAATCTGGATAACCTAAACAAACATGTGCAACCTGTAATTTCTTATGAAAAATGAGTGCAAATCAAACAATCTCAGCTTATTATTACAACTTATAGATCATAGTGGATCTACAGATGCATAAAAATGTAGTACAGGCAGATTATTGTTAAAATTGCATTTCATTGTCTTAAAAAATGTCAGGTTGTATATATTTGCTCAGGTTATTTGCATTTTATTGTGAAAGGATAATTTGTAAATGTAAATATTTTCATAATGTAATTTTCCTTTTCTCACATTAAACCAAGATGAAAATTTTGATTATTTATAGGTTATGTCCAATGACCAAAGGGTCAGCAGGTCGACTCCTGGCTCCAACTGTCCACATGTTGAAGTGTCCTTGGGCAAGACACTGAACCTTAAATTGCTCCCAGTAGGTTCTGGTAGCGCCTTGCATGGTGGAGGCCACCTACTGGTGTATGAGTGAGTGTGAATGGGTGAATGTGAGGCCTTGTAAAGTGCTCTGGGCACCATGAAGGTACATAAAACGCACTATAAAAGTTCCGTCCATTTACCATTTCACCATGACAGCATTTTAACTCAAATTGGTCTGAATGTGGCCCCTGAACTAAAATGATTTTCATACCTTTGGTTTAAAATATCTTAAGTGTAAATTTTGCATTTCACAGATTCTTCCCACAGATCAGATTGGACCCTTTGGCGGGCCGGTTTTGGCCCAGGGGCTGAATGTAAAGTGTTTAATTTGGTGACATCATATTTGATAGTGAGTTTTCTGCTTACCATTCATTTCTTTGACTTTTTAAATTCTTCATATTTGGCAGCAGTGTCTCAGTGGTTGACACTGCTGCCTCATGGCAAGAAGGTTCCAAATTTGAACCCTGGTTGGACAGGTGTCTTTCTCTGAGTTTGCACGTTCTCCCTAAGTCATGTGGGTTACCTCTGAGTTGGACAGTCTCCTCCACAATCAAAGCTTGTACACTATGCTCCTTGTATTTACTTGGATGGGTTAAATGCAGAGGTTTGAATTTCCTTACAGAGAATAAAGAATACCTTTAAAATGAGTTTGCTCACCTTATGAGAAATACACAGCTGATCTGTCATGTTTATGACCAAACACAAACATGGACAGGGGTAAAAATTGTGTTTTTAGGTGAACATGCAGGACCTTTATGTCTTTTTTTATTTTATTTTTAGGGTGCACAGGGTTTTGGCACTCAGGTCGACAAATGTCTAGAGAATGCTGAATATCTGTATGATCAACTGCAGAAGAGGAGAGATTTTGAACTAGTCTTTGAAAAAAAAGTAAGACTTGAAATGAGTTTTCCATGGTAACTTGTCAGCCAAGTGCAATCTAATTATATTGAAGTGTTAAATTTTCCACTTTCAAATGGAATTAATATATTTGCTGTCTGCCCGTCCCCAGCCGGAACACAGCAATGTGTGTTTCTGGTACATCCCTCCCAGTCTCAGAGGCCTGGCCCCTGGATCTGAAAGGGACATAAGACTCCATCAGGTCAGTAAAGAACAAAGTAGTGGTTCCTTTGGACTTGTGTAGTAGTGATCATGGACCACAACTATAACACTACTGTTACTCTTAGGTATGTTCATCCTGAGTTAAGCATGTGCCTGGTGCATGTTATCAAAAGAGAGATAGGAAGTATCCATTCCACTGAAAAGCACAGGTTGTAGACAAAATCATCACCATCTTAATAGGAGACCACTACACGCTGAAACGTACAAACATGCCTCACAGCTTTCATTCTTAATTGGTAGGATCATTATGTGGCATCAACAGTTTTGAAAAAAGACTAATGCAAAGCTATAAACATCCAAGAGAACATAATACATCACCATAAGGTCACAACAGGCAACATTCAAATCTTGAACTAATGCTCTATCTCTCTTTTGAACTCTAACTCTATGAATACTGTAACTTACTGGCCAGTATTTCATTTTCCAGCTTACTTGACAATGAGTGATGATGATAATTTTAAGCCTCTGATCAAAAACTATAAATATTTTCCATCTGGCAAAGCTGGTTATTGACAGAATAGTTTGAGGGAGACTATCGCCTATGAATTCAGTTAATAAGTGGTCTTCCTGTCTCATGCCTTCAGGTGGCCCCAAAGATCAAGGGCAGGATGTTGGAGAAGGGCAGTGTTATGATTGGCTATCAGCCTTTGGGTCCCAAAGTCAATTTTTTCAGGTGTGTGTTCTCCAACCCTGCCACACAACAAGAAGACGTCGACTTCCTTTTGGAGGAGATCGCCTGGCTAGGCAGAGACCTGTGACAGAATACTTTATTTTGTGTCACTACACTTTATTAAGATGGTGTGAACTCTTGTAACTGATGGATTTTCTCCAAATTACAGGCACTTCTATTATAAACACTTTCCCTTTTAAGGTTTCCAGGGCTGTCTTAATTTTATATTTGATAACCTTTGTTTTTTGGGAAATTGAAGTGTAAAAGTAAACACATGTAACCATTGCTACACTGCTTTAATGTTAACTAGTTTCAAAATTTAGTGGGTCTTCCTTGGTTGTCTAGCATTAGTTAAAGCTGCAGGAGACATTCGTCACCAATTTTTCATCAAATCTGCAAAGCATGAGTCATAGCCTAAGTATCATGAATCTGTAAGCCTTTCCATGATTACTCACCTGAAACTCTTCCCTCACTGTGAACAATTTCAAACTCTCCATTTGTTTACAGAGGCAGGAAGTCATTCAGGCATTTTCAGAAATTTGTCACAACGTGCATTGTGGGAAGAGGAGCTACAAGCAGCCGCAGTAGCAAGAGGCAATGAAAGTGATGAAAGTCTCCCGCAGCTTTAAGTCCCATCTGTAATTTTGTAACTTAGCAGACTATATCTTTGACGCAGTTATTACACAAATGAAAGTGTTAAGAGCCAGGAGCTACAGCTACTTAGTCAGTGCTGAAGCTGCCGTGTAGCTAATTTATAGTTTTCCAGCATATTGGATTGTGCTCTATGGACTTAAAGGCTATTTTAAACTTATTGCTTGTGCTGAACAGAAGCATCACAGCCTATTTTATTGTATTAATTTTATTCAGTAACATCACCCATTTTTCTAGGATAACGTTAATAACTCAGTACTTTTACATTCTCTTCATTTTATACTGGAATTTGAATGTTTTGTTGACTAGTTTTATATTATTACTGTTAAATAATAGTAAACTATTTTGTTTAGTTTCTATGTGGCCTGCTTGTATTGTGCTGCCAAGGATCCTTCAGAAAAAAACCTGCATTGGTCAATTTTCTGTGACATTTCTGTAGAATTTCCTCTCAATGTTGAAACATGTACAGAAGAAAAAAAAAATCATAAGCATCATGAGTTTCAGGAGTATTTTGGTTTGAACGTTTTTACTAAAGGGCACAGTGCACAGTTTGAATATGTTCAACCTACTGTGTTTGAACAAAAAGAGTGTCCTGACTGTCCTTGGAAGAAAGACGTAGTCTGAGGGAACAGGTTTCAAGGGCCTGTAAAAGAAATTAAGGGGATAGCAAGGTAATGTTCAGTTCAGCACTGAGTTTTCAGTATCATGAAGCTTGCTCACGTCTTTCTAGGGAAAACCTCCATGGCAACTTACACTGCAAACCAGTGCTGGCTCAGCAATAGAGGGCACTAGGGCACCGCCCCACCTGTGTCATATGAAGAAGACGATTGGCATCACATAAAATAATTGTACAAAATCATGAATATTTAAATAAGACAAACAAGACACAGCCCATGAGTTCCATGTATAATCTGCATTCAAGTGTAGTTTTAAAATATTTTTGGTCATTTAGTAAGCCTGTGTGAGGCACAAACATCTACAACCAAGGCTCTCTCTTGACCACATAAACTCTCATGCGTGTACAGTAGACCCCCCCAATACAAGAGATAGGAGAGCCTTAACCATTTATCAGTGACTATTTTTGGTACTTTCCATACACATTTCAAGACAGTGACAGCAACAGTTACCATGAGGACAGTGAGTCAACAATCTCCAGGGTCTGTAAGGTCCACCTTTGCATGAACAGTGAGTGTATCTGCTTTGTTCAGTACCATGAAGTAATGGTACTAATGTAAGGAATGATGTTCAAAGGGATCATGTGGATGTGGACAGGGGTCTGGATCAGCACGCATGTTGGTCTAATGTTCTAAAATACATGTTCCTTTCACCTTACATGTGTTTTTCTTGTATTTTTTTCTTTATATAAACTTAGATTTTTTTTTAAAGTCAACTTCACTGTCCTTGATTTTCTACATGACAAAAAAATTTGAAAAATTTCCCAAAAGTAATACAGTCTTGTTATGTCCTCCAATAACACAACAAAGTTGAAAATTTGAATTTCAAAGTATTTGTATGACTGTCTTATAAAGGTTAAGGACTGCTCACTGAAGTAAATGTCACATTCTGAAAAAGAATCCAAACCTTCCACAGAAATGCAATGTTACACAAGATCATCAAAACCAGCAGCGCCCACACTTTGACCTGTGAGCTATTGGATAGTGCTACTGACTAAGACGCAGGAAACTGGGGATCAAATCCTGGCAGGAGCGATAACAAGAACGTTGTTTAGCCCATAGACCAACTTCTATTTTTTTCATACCACATGATCTACCTACACTACCTTCACCCCTCATCTAAATGCATTGTTCATACTATTTGTAAGAACGACTCTCATCAGGGACATGCCTGACTAACAATAGTCATGGAAAAACATGCATGTTTGAGGGACATGAGGGACAAAAATAAATGACTGAAAACACATACTGTGTATTTTTACTTTAATATTTTAAAATAGTGGTGCATATCTTACTGGTGATATGTGGTTATAATGTATTTGAAAACTGACTTGCATACTGCACCACTACACCAAAAAATAATTTCACCAGCCACCACTGCTGCAAAGGTGTCTGTTGTGGAGCAGGTTATATTCCAGATGCAGCATCAGAACTAAAACTACTACTAAACTACAACAACAACTCTTATTTTCTGTGAATTTCACTCCATGTAGATCAGACACAAAATTCTAGATGTTTGGATTCTGCTTGTTTGTGAGGATAACACATAAAAATTCAACATAAAGCTAAATCAAAGAATCCTATTTTTAATCCTAAAGTCCAGGTATGTCCATGTGTTCAAGTCCTGAAGGGTTTGGTACTATTCCAAAGGAAAACTGAAATGAGGGCTCAGTTACAAAGATTTAGAGCCCTTTATGGCTACTTTAAATCAGCTTCTTATGCAGACTTTACATGCAGGAATTACCCACAGTTCATCGTGTTACGTTAAGTTCAGGGGTTAGTAGTGAAAGTCCCAAAGCATTAACAAATTTACATTAAATGTACATAGTTACACTAAATTACCAAATATTTCCAACTGGGAGGAGACTCCCAGGCAGACCCAGGAGGAATTCTCTCAGGTCAGAATCCCCTTGAAGGAACTAGAGGTGATGGCTGGGGAGATGGAAGTCTGGTGCTCTCCGTTTTGGATTCTGCCCTCTCAACACAGACCCAGATAAATGCATGGAGGATTAATAGTCTTAATTTCATGTCTTTATCACTGGTGTTTTTGTGTTGTCAAGGTAACATGTGACATAACTAAAAATATTCAGAACATTTCAAAGGCATTTTGTAATGACTTACAAGGTCAGGTATCAATACTTTTTGCTGATTGCTTAGAGTTTAAGTATTACAATTGTCCTCGTAATTTTTTTTTTAAATTAAAAAACAATACATTCATTAAAGTGTTCACTGGGTGCTTTAAGTGATGGAAATCCCTGTGCTATAGACACGTTAAGATTCTGAACTTGTTATGAGTCATTTTCCTTTCTAGGTATTTAGTTTTTTTAAAAGGCCTAGATTAAGTCAATGCAAGGATTGTACCCACAATTCATGAAGCATGGGTTCATATACTTCTATAGTGCTACAAGCACAGTAAAACATACACAGCTACGGGCTTCAAAGAGAGTATGGTGACATTCCATGGCAGGCCAAGATGTCGTAAATCAAAAACTACTACTCAGATGATATGCAAAGCATTTTATTAAGAAAAAAAACAGAACCTGTACATTTTAATATTAAACCCATTCTTTAAAATCCATGTCTTTTAAAGTTCATCATCTGGAATTTTTTCCATTTCCCCCTGAAAAAAAAAAAAAAATTACAGCAAGTGAGCAGAGCAGTTTACATGAGGCCCTGAAACTGTGCATACCTGAAGAAAAGCCAGCTTGCAGAGTGAAGATTTTCAGTTTCATGTAGTGGCAACAAGTTAGAAGGAAACTGCAGCCTCATGCTTTTGTAACTTGAGTCTAATTAAACTGCAGTAGACAATACAAACAGCAGTTCAAAAGAAACTAAGCATTATTCAACCTACAAACTGGACTATGAAACTACAAAGCAATGCCCTCCAGTGATAACTATAGGTAACAAAGTAAAATTGGCTCTTAATGTTAAACCCATTTACATACACACCAAAAAGCCATTATCTGATTTCTGGAGTTAGATTATTCAAGTGATCATGCAAACAGCATAATCTGATATGCTTCATCAGATAATAGACACACCTGGATTTCTCTGAAGTGCTCCGATATCTTGACCCTTATGCCTCCCTCAAAAAAACAAAAAAAAAAACCTTGTCACCCTCAAGGACAAAAGAATCTATTCTAAAATCATCATACGTCAACTTTTTTTTTAAAACAAGTCTTTTAAACAACTTTCCCAGGCTCAAAACTACACAACATTCAACAGTTTTCAGGATTTTAACCCATTAAATGCCAGTTTAATCATTTAAATTCTGAGTGAATTATTAAAAAAAAAAAGCCGCAGAATAAACTGAATATTTTCCATAAAATAAGTAGGTGGATGAAACTTTGGTGGTTATTAGAGCCTTGGATAGGTCAAAGATTAGCAGAAAAATGGATTTGAGCACATTAGTATTTTTTCTGTAGTGTCAGATATTCCCTCTGGTCACCCCCATGGACAAAAATGCCCCATGGACTTCCATTAGAACCATGTTTTTTGATCTCGCTGCCGTTACCCTTTATAAATGTACAAACTTTGTCAACATTTGATTTAGATGAAAACTAGTGATTTTTACTGTATTTCACTGGTTTCAACCATTTTCCATTGTAAGAAGAGGCATGGAATTCTTGAATTTTCTGTTATATTATGGAACCATATGACCCCGGGGGGTGGGGGGCATGTGTAAAATTGTTTTTCAGATCATCTGATTACTGTGAACATTTGTGTAAACTAACATCTTTGAAAGCTTCAACAACAAAACAGACAACAGAACAAATGAAAAACAGAGTGAACCAATTAGAAACACAGACCTGGAATATGGGATGGATGTGGAGCAGATTCATGAACTGACAGGGTGTGTGTGTTTGTTTGAGGCTGACCCCTCTGCGTTCTCATCTTTTTTGTCCTGTCCTTCAGTGTTTTGGTTCTGTTCACTGTTGATCCTTCTGGAACCAGCAGAAAACACAGATGGAGGTTGTTCTTCCAGGAGCTGACCTCCATGGTGACTCCAGAGGTCCTACACAGACTGAACCTCCTCATGTCCATCAGCTGCTGTTGCCATGGGGGTGGAGTTCCAGACCACTGGTACTGTCTTCAGAGACCACAGTGTGTGTGTGCATATCTATCCATCTCTCTCTCCAGGACAAACATCCCACCCCCTCAAATGAAAGTTAGTGAAGCGTCGGTGTGGGGGGGTAAATGAGTCAAGTTTCACTTTGACAGCACGCACCTCCATAGCATTATACGCAGGATGGAAAACAGCCAAGCCCCCTCCCCAGCCAAACCGCGCACACCAACAGATCAAATCCACAGGAAACACTAATTTATGTTAAATTATTGGAATTAATGATCAAAAATGTTTAAATACTGACCGTGGGTCTAGGTAATGTGATTCCATTGTGTAATGGGCAGTGGAAGAACTACTGGTTTCCGTTAGTTGCGACTGCTGACTGAGTTAAGGGATGAGATTAAATAAATCCTGGAATTTAGCCTGGTCTGGAGCAGGCTAGCTCCACAGAATAAATCTCCATGGTAATTTATGTCATAACATATCCTGCTTTTGTGCAACCAGATCACATAAGTTGAGCCAGGATAACCGACATATCCTGGCTTAATCCCTTATCTTAGTTTTGTGCAACAGGCCCCTGGTCTGTGTGTTTGTAATTGGTTTACACTGTTTTTCATTTGTTCTGTTGAAGCTTTCAAAGATGTTACAGTTTACACAAATGTTCACACTAATGAATCAGATGTTGATTTTGGTTGATTATGGTCCCATAATATATTTAAAAAAAAAAATTCCATGCATCTGCCTACAATGGGGGAAACGGTTGAAACTGATGAAATACAGTAAAAATGTCAAATGTCACAAATTTTTCATCAAAAAAAAAATGTTGACAGTTTGTACATTTACATAGTGCAACGGCAGCGAGATAAAAAAATATGTTTATAATGGAAGTCAATGGGGCATTTTTGTCCACATGGGTGACCAGAGGGCGTATCTGACAACAGAAAAAATAATAATGTGCTCAAATCAATTTTGCTGCTAATCTTTGACCTATCCAAGACTAATAACCACCAATGTTTCATCCACCTACTATTTATTTTATGGAAAATATTCAATTTTGTGTTTTTTGTAATAAATCACTCAATTTAAATTATCAAACTGGCATTTAATGGGTTAAAATCCTGAAAAATATTGAGTATTTGGTAGTTTTGAGCAGGAGGGAAGTTTGAGATTTAAGAGTAAAAGACACTGGATTTAAAAAAATATATAACTAAAAACAAACATTTGTCAAATTTCACACCAAAAGCTGCAACACAGCCAAAATGATCCAAAAAAAAACAAAAAAACAAAAGAAAAAAAAAAAAAGAAAAAATTGACAAAAATTCCTGAGGGAGGCATAAGGATTAATGCATGTATAATAGTTAATGTGATTTATTTTGTAGTTTCATATCTGCACGTGTTAAAAAAAAGTCAAAGTGACAGGGAAATGTGAGTGGAAGACAACATGAAGTTTGAGTTTTTCCATCATTATGCAATTACTCCATAAAGAAATCTGAAAATTGACTGAGAAGTCTAAGCCTGCATGTAAATTGCATCAGATCTGACAACTACAATTATCTGATTACTCTTAGTGACTGTATTTTTATGGTCATGTAAACAGGCTTATCTCATTTTACTAAAGTTTAATGCAGGCCAATCAAATGGAAAAACCCCAACTTTGAGTGATAAGGACCTTAAAAAAAAAGAACTTGAGTCTCACCATTCGATTTCCATGTTTTACCACTAAATCCACTGTCTGGTTGAGTGCTGGCCTTCTCTGTTAAAAAAGAGATAATGGTGCAAAAACAGACCGATTCATATTTAAAATGATTTAGGTAAGCAGCTTAACCAGAGATGCACTGTTGCACCAAGTAGTCTCCGAGACAGTGCATTATCATGTACACAGCAGGGCTCATCAGCAACACTTGGAACAAGAAAAGCACATTGATCTCAGCCTTTAGAAGAATTTTCATTGTTTTTACTTTTTAAAAGAGACTTCCACCAGCTGATCATCATTGGCATATTGGGTTGATTAGTGTTTTTCAAGACCGATTTACTGATATTTTACTTGGTACACACACTTACCTTGACCTTTATTCCGATTGTGCCGCTTGTTTTTCTGTGTGTGTCCAGTCACTCCAACATTCTCAGGTCTGCTACCGTAGCCTCTCTTCCCATCTATGACAATAGCGCGGAAGTATTAAAGGTAAAAGAGTTCCTGCTGTGTTCAACATTGACCTATGAAATCAATAAAACTGATCCAACTTTACCTGAATTTTTAAAAGGTTGCCTTCTTTTTGCTTCCGCATGACTTTTAAGGTTCTTGCATACACATGTCCAGTGGCATTGGATGCCACAGTCCACTAAATGTCCCTTTGATTGATGCACTGTAATGTTCTGGTGACACATTTGGACACAAAGCTGCTCATTTCTCAGCTGAGCGACCACCTCATCTCCATATACTACACCTTCAGACTCCAAGTCCACTCCCTTATGGGAAGTGGTTTGGCTTGACATTTCTTCTCTCTCATTTGAGATACTTTTCTCCAGTTGCTCAGGTAAAATGAGTGATTCCTGGTTTGGGCTTTGAAAAGCCTCAGGTTCAGAAGACCCCTTCCTCTCCACATGCTTAGTGGGGGTAGATAAAATTATCTTAACATGCTGTTCATTTGGAGAATTTACTGGAATGTTCTGGTCTTGCTTTAAAGGTCCTCTCATTTCAGAAGCATCATTCTTCAATCCACACCTATTTTGGGCACTTGGCTTGTCAGCTGGAGTACTGAAAATAAGCCAGCTGTCTGACATCGGAACAGAATCAGAAGACAACCTGCGAGTCTCTCTTCTGTCTTTGGTACTTTCTACAAAACACTTTACATTTTGGGATGAAAGCCCATTTTCAGCCTCCTCTGCTAATTCAGCAATGACTTCAGGCCCAGACATGGCATTCTGCATCATCCACTCCTTAGAAGGAATATAGGCTGCCAAGGATTCTACTGACCACACAGAATCATTCATTTTTCTCTTCAACTGACAGTTACTTGTCTGATGGATAATGGATTCTGTAGTGTCCTCATGTAGAACAGTTTCATTACCAGTTTTGTTCTCTTTGTCTAGGAGATAGGTTTCACCATCTGAACTGAGGACATCCTTAGCATCCTCTTCAGTGTTAATATTACCTGCCATCACCTCGTCATGCTTTGTCTCAGTTCGTCTTTGGAAAGACTTTTCAGGCAACACCTCCGACTCATAAGACGGCAGGTGCTTGACAGTTGAGGACAGCACCTTCTCTGGCACTTGCATCACTTTAGTTGCCTGTGGCGTTCCACTCCAACTCATTAGAATGTCAGGAACAGACTCACGTCTCTCTTTAGAGACCTCATCCTCTCTTTGACAAGAGCTAGACACAGGAACTATTGTATCTGGAGAACTCACTGACCAAATACTACAGTGAGCATTTCTGTAAGTGGGACAATTTTCCTGACATCCATTTTCTTCATAACTTTTCTCAATTTCTGAGGTTGGATTGATACATGATTGGGATGTTTTCTGTTCTGCTGGATGTGGCATGTTAAATCCATGTTTATCTGTGCTGCTTGTGCACATCCTGCTAAGCTGGGAGCTCTCTTTAACATTACTAAAGACAGAGTTACATTTCTCCACGTGCGTTTGCTTGTATGAGCTAGAGCTTGAAGACAATGGCGAGTTTGAAGCCGTCTCATGGCCAGAATCAGAAATGATGAGAGGATTTCCTGTAGCAGGGGCCCTTCCATCTCTCTGAGTGGGCTCAGTTTGGACTTCGCAGTTGACAGTTTCTCTGATTGGTACAGAGTGAGGAGGACGAGTCCTGCGGCTCTGATTTAAGTTCTGGTAGAGCATGCCGTTGGGGGGGGCTTGTGGGTGTAGCATGCGCCGATAGTCAACTGGCTGGATGTGGGGCTGGGGTAGGATGTAGGCTGGAGCCTCCATGTAGGGGGGGAGAGGGAAAGGGGGCATAACCAAACCATAACCTAAAAACAAAGACAAAAAAAACCATCAGCTTCACTGTTGTGTACAAGACTAACAAAATTTAATGTTTTGCCTTTCTTTCTCTGTCCAGATTTTCATGTCCATTACATGTTTTGATGATTTTCCTTGTTGGAAAAACTCAACATTGATTAGAGAAATAAAATTCAACTACAGGCATGTTTTTGTCTCGTTACAATTCCATAAAAATGATCTGTCCATTTATTTATTTTTTTATATATAT
>JAPQRP010000011.1:24031989-24042655 GCA_037367295.1 Apogon hyalosoma | reverse complement strand
ACTGGTGTTGGAATCGAACCCAGGACCTTCTTGCTGTGAGGCACGAGTGCTACCCACTGCACCACCGTGCCGCCCTTCATGAATACAATTTTATTTTATTTTTTTTTCAATGGTGTTTTGACTAAAATTAATTAATTGAAAAACCCCTCCAGTTCTGTAAAAATTGGGACGGTGCCCCTACACCTTCAGATGTCCAGCCACCACTGGTATGTGGCAATAAAGCTAAACTGTTATGACTCGCTTGTTAGCTCACTAGCTAACATTAATTAATCAGTACTCTTGTTTGAAAATTCACCTCCCAAACAGCAACAACATAGTTACCCCACCCACATATAAAATATACAAATGCAACTGTCTCTATTGTAGCAGGTCTAGGGAGGGTGTCTTTACAGATTTAACCACATGTTTGAGCCACACTTGGGAAGGACACTGCTCCTCCTGGGTGTCATGATTCATCATGTGAATTCTTTACCGCTGGCACAACTGTAATACTACATATCTACAATAAATATTGAGTATGGTGTCTTGAACATTGTTGATTGTTATGCCACTGATAAATACTGCCATGAAGATGCATAAGCAGCAGTGTCAAGAGTACCCTCTCATCTCCAAGCAAACACTGCCATCTATTGGAATAATAAAAAAAAATCCTGACACAAGTAGAACTGCCTGTCCATAGAATGAAATAAAAAAAATAACAAAGGAAAATGAAAACAACAAAATAATAACTATAACCAGTATTATTTCCTAATAATGTATATCACATATGTCAAAAATTATTTTTTTTTGGTGTGTGTGTGTGTGGGTGGGTGGGTGTGGGTGAGAGAGAGAGAGAGAGAGAGAGAGAGAGAGAGTGAGACTGAAATACTGTGGTGACTGCTTTATATGTAACATTATCACATATCTTAATTTTTAAAAGCCAACCTAAATATTTGCAGATTGAAATAGATGACAGGGTTGCTCTATGTGTACAGTGTTGGCCTGAATGAAACTAACTAGCAACCCTGTACTTGGACTTGACTGATAGTTAAATATATTTAAATTCTTGTCCCATTTTTTAGGAATACTTTAGAGGACTTAAGAGAAGTACAGCTTTAGAAAAACTAATGTACTCACAAATAAAGAGTAACCTAGTTTCCACTGAGGTCAAGGAAAGTGAGTGGCACATCATTTATTTATTGTTTAGATCCACTCTGCTTTTGTATCTAACCAGTTATAGGTTGTAGCATATCTGCACAAATCCAGCAATTCCGTCTTTATCAAATTCATTATTTTCTTAAAAGAGACACTACACTACAGACACTATTGCATGATCTCGCCTCTTAAACACTCTGACTGTTTACCACAGGAAAAAGGGAATGTAAACTGGAAATCTATAACATGGTGAGGTTGATATTAATTATTAAATTTCTGAGATTGAAAATTACCTTCAGGTGATATACTGTATTCATTAATCTGCTGTAAAGGACATCAAAGATCTGCAAGTTGCATTACATACAGCATTATACATTAAACAAAAACCTTACATTGGCATGGCACCTTATCTTTCCTTACATAAGGCCAGCAGAAAGCATCCTGCATCCTGGATATACAAACAGCATATTAAGGATACGAAGAACATTTCTGAATGTTTATTCGTATACTCCGTGCCCTAAAAACGGACACTGATGACTTTCAGAGCTACAAATGGAACCATGAAAATTATGGATTATGCCTGTGGTCTGCAACACAAATGTAGTGTTCCTGGCATATTGTATGTATAGGTTAATTGTGTCTCTTGCCCCACTATATCTCTGAAATGTGGACTTCTTAAGTTTTAATTTAATTGAATTGTTATGTGACTTTTTGCAGTTATTCACAAAAAGTCACACCACGTTCATTTCTCTCAGTATCTTACATCTGTAGGTTACTCAGTTATATCCAGTACAGTCACAGGAAGCACTCTGCTGCTCCACTACAGGTTAAAGGTGTGTTGCTGAAGTGTTAGTGGTACATCAAATGTGTAAAAAGGAATGTAAATGTACAGACATTCATTTCATTATAGCACTTAGACTTTTTTGTTATGTGAAGATTTGAGAATTGTGCATGCAATTTAATAACAGATGCTTGATGAACAAACTGACGTGTTAGAGCAGGGGTGGCCCAATCCTGGTCATCAAGAGATGTTTCCCTCTTCTAGTACACCTGATGAGTCATTATCAGGCTTCTGTAGAGCTTGATGATAGGCTTATCATTTCAATCACATGTGTTGGAAGAGGGCTACATCTTAAACATGCAGGATAGTAGCTCTTGTGGATCAGGATTGGACACCCCTGTGCTAGAGCCTCTTCATTTACAGAGGACTTTAGTCACAAAACAATAACCTTACCCAGTAAAAATGTAAACCTTGTTTTGGGTTTAAGAATCAGCTGGATGTTGTCATGCATCTAGTTGTAGCCTTGCTGACAAAACTAGGATTTCCCATTGTCTGTTATTTCTCATGAGGATAATCTACTCACATTTTGCTCACCTAATACATTACATAGGACACCATTTGCTGCTCCCGTGGAGAGAAAGCCTCCTCTTCATCCACTCTTTTCCATATTTTATTATACGAACATACAGTTGCTATGGTTACTGTTGTCATTCAGCCTCAGAGTAGTATTGTACCTAACTGAGGGATGGGGGAGGTGTGCACAGCGAGAGCTAGTTGGAAAGGGAATCCTTTCATGAGATAATATTTGAAGTAAACACAGAGGATTAGTCATGCATCCCTCCCAATCTGTAGCCAGAGGATTAAAAAAAAAAAAGTATATTTATAAGCACAACACAACCGTCATTCTCCAAAAACAGCAAACCAGTCTGTGGTGACCAATGAAGGTCTCTGGCCTTGCTCTCCGTCATTGCTGCTCTCTAAAACAGTGACCCAGACTGTGAAGCAGAGAACCCATTCAGATTCACCAAAGCCTCTTAAACAGCCACACAAAACACACACAAACCCATTAGATCTCCTCAGTTTGTCCTTGCAGTGTACAGGGGACTGTGAACCATTTTTGGGTTCAGTGGTGTTCCTAGTGATTCATGGTCATGTGAAAAGCCTGACATGTGATCACCTCTCTGAGAAGCATAAAATCATCAGTGCCTGCCATCTTTGAGGGACTGTAGGTGAGCTAATGCTCAATGCTAGCTTACTGACAGTAAAGGTTATCTGTCATCAACCATTATGAAAGCAAGCAAATGAAAAAATGTACTATTAATCTATCTGATTATATTTCTGTGCAGACTCACATTTTTGCTCATCTTATGCATAAAAGTTGACATGTTGAGGAAACATTCTAGTTTGTCATTGATCTTGTAGTTATAGATATTTTTGCTGTTCTTTAAAATAGTTTTTTTCTGCGTTTTTAAATACAGGAATGGTACTGTTTGTTACATTAATGCTGTACTATTTTTGTGCCTGTTAAAATTCTTATTGAATTAACCATTTAGGAATACAGCCATTTTAGTCCCTTCATTTTCAGAGGCTCAAAAGTAATTGGAAAACAGACTGATAAGCAGATTCTGGGCCAGGTGTAGTTATTCTTTGCCAAATTAAGCATTTATTTGCTAAATTTCTGGAGTTGATTTCAGATGTTGAAATTGCATTGTGTAGCTGTTCACTCAAATTCTCAAGATGATATCCAAAGAAGTGTTAATGCAAGGGACAGGGGTAGTCATTCAGTTGAAAAAACACAATAAATCTATTAGAGATATAACAAAAACCTTAAGAAGGGCAAATAACAATTACATTCTTACAAATCCACCGGTGAGCTCAGCAACATTAAAAGGCCTGGAAGACCATGGAAGCCAACTGAGTGTTAGATGTGGATGATGTCAAATTTCTTTTGGTGGAGAAGAAAAACCCTTTAACAAGATTCAGCCAAGTCCAGAACACACTTGAAAGGCAGGCATGTCATTATCTAAGTCTTCAATGAAGTGACATTTTTATAAATATTAATACAAGCATTAACAACAACTGGTAGCACTCAGCAGCAGGAGGACCAGGTTAGAATGTGCCAGAAAACATTTTAAAAAAAGCCTTCCCAGTTCTGGAAAAATATTGTCTGGACAGAGATGTAGATATGGAGAGAAAACAACAGCTCAAGGTTGAAAGCATACCACATCCTCTGTCAAACAAACAGTGGTGGAGACAGCAGCCATTTCTCAGTATGTGTTCTTGTGATCTTGTGAAACATTATCAGTCGTGTCCCAAGTAGTGCTCCATTTAAAAATTCACACAAACTAAGATCAGATGGAATACCTGGATGTTGTTCTCGTCTCCTATCTTAAACCAAGGATGCACTGGTTGGTGACCCACATGGACTTGGCTGGAAAGTATCGTGAGATGCATTTCATTGGGGTTAGAGTTAATGTTGGAACACGCGCGAGAGGCAGAGTAGTGAGAAAATACATCCTTACCATGAAATGGGATTCAACAAAATTTGTTTATCTAGTTTTGAAGAATATACAAAATGTATAACAAATATAAATGACCTGTAAACAGTAGTACAAATGTATTAAAATCAAATTGAGTGACATATTGTGGTGGATTGTGGAAATATGCTTGGGAGCCGATGGTAGAAATACAACAGAACCAGGGAGGAAAGTTCACAAGCACTCAACCATTCCAATCACAGAAATACTTGCATTCTTAGGAAGTCCATTCTCTGGGACTGTTTTTACCAAGACCCTACTCACCAAATTTGGACTTGCAAATTCGGCAAACTTGATATTGACAAAACGCCCAGTGTTATGACATGGGTATGTATGGCTTCCAATGGATCATGTCTTTATTGATGATGTGACTGATGATAGCAGTAAAAGGATGAATTCTGAAGTATATAGGGCTGCTGCTCTGTTCAGAAATGAAATGTTCTTCAGTGGCCAAATCATTTACCTGATCTCAAAATACAGGGCGTCCCAAAAAAATGTATACACACTTTAAACAATTGTAAAGCAAGTGTTTATTAAACTTCATTTAATTTTCAAAATGTAATAGAATTTACAAACATCATTTTATTATTTTGTCACCGCCTGTTCTCAAACTGACGTCTGTTCTTGTCCAGACACTGCTGACAACGCAAAGCAATGGAATCACACACATCACAAAACAATTCCCTTGGTATTTGCATGCATTCACATTCAATGGCTGCTCTCAATTCAGTGACTGTTGCAGGTCTCATAGCCAATCCACCTGTTTGGTAAGATCTCATCAAGGTGGGATCTAACATTGCAATGGTAGTGTGGGGGTGTCCCATCTTGCTGAAAATAAAATTCCTCATCTTCAAAGTCTTCTCTAATACTTGGCATGACAGACTGTTGCAGTAAGTTCAAGTAAACAGGACCAGTCACAGTAGTGTCAAAAAAGAATAGTCTAATTAATCGTCTTGATGATGAGCTGCATCACACTGTAATTCCTGGTGAATTAACATGGTGGTCGACCATAACATGTGGATTGTCAGGTCCCCAATAGGTGCAATTGTGGCAGTTTCTTGATCCATTCAATTGAATTATCAGCTGCTAAAGTGTGTATACACTATTTTTGGGACACCCTGAATTAGAGCATTATTTCCACTTGCTGAAGACTAAACTGAGAACCATAAACAAGCAGAAACTCAAGGTGACTCTTGTAAAGACCTGTGTAATGAAAGCCCTCTTCATTACTCATTTTTAGCTCACTGGCTGATAGACCATGAACTATTGTGAATTGTCATCTTTGTCTTCATCTTCATAATCAATTTCTTCAAACATCTTCTCTGACAAAACTACTGCTTGAATTCATTTTAAATTATACATGTAGCATCCCTGGGTCATTCTTGGGTCAATGTCTGCAAAGCTTGTTCACAGTTTTGAGAAACTTAGAGTTTTTAAAAATTTCTGATGAATTTTTGAAATATAAAAAAAAATGCCTTTCAATAAAAAATGGGCCATATTTTGATGGTTTATAACATGGATGGAAACAGTTAGAGATATCAATATAGTTACTAATGAGCACTGATAGGAAGTCATATATGGACTTTCATTTACATCCATGGCATTTGACCTTTAGTGACCTTGGAGGGTCACACTTAGGGTCACCAATGTCTAGATTTCAACAATTTTCTTCTCTAAAACTACTAGTCGGATTCATTTTAAATGTATATGTAGCTTCCTTGTGACAACGTCTATAAATTGCGTTCATAGCTTTGGGCAGTTTTGATTTTGTAGGAAGTTTTGAAATATCAAAATTTAACTTTTACTTATGATTGGCCATATTTTGATGGCATATAACATGGAAAAGGTTACATATATCAATATAGTTACTACTGAGCATTGATAGAAAGTCATATATGCACTTTCATTTAAATTGTTGAGTTATTCTCCCGTGAAAGTACCACCCACTTCTGATCTCCTGCATCAAGACTACAGAACTCTAACATAGCGGCAGAACCTGCTAACCTCATAAATTCAAGTTGTTATTGGTCATTGATAGAATATGCCAGTGAGATACAGGGACATCGGTTCTTTTTTTTTTATGGCAGACCACCTGTCATGTTGGTTCTTTTGTGGGGTGTGGTTTTTGTGCATGGTAAATTAACAAGCTTTAACATCTCAAGCTTCCTCTCTGTTTTCAGCCACTAAGGGTCATTCTCACAGCCTGGAAAAGCATCCCCAGGGAGGTAACTCATTGACTGCAAAGGATTTTCACCCAAGTATTAAAAATAAGCCTCATATTTATAACAATCTAAGTTTGTACAATTACTTTTGGACCTCTAAAAATGGAGACTAAAAATGGTTCTAATTCCTAAACAGTATATGCAATATTTTGTTAGAATAGAATAGAATAGAATAGAAAATATTTGTCATTGTAACACGTACAATGAGATTTAAAAGTGCCATCCAATCTGTACATCAACAAGCAGCTAAAATAAACAGGTAAAAAAAAAAGCAGAAACCATCACTCACACCCAAGCATACATTCTGTCAGTGTACTGATCCATTATAAAACATATACTGCACATCAGATGTATTTTTCAGTGTTGTGTGGTGACTGCTGTTGGGTAAAAACTGTTCTTGAATCTGTTTGTCCTTGTCTTAAACCCTTGACACTGTTGACCATAAATTTGCAACATACCATTTCCATATTCCAATTCAGGCATATTCAACAGGGTCCTAGGAACCTATTTAAAGCATTTGCTTCTTGTTGGGTGTTTCGGTGACGGACATACACCCGGTTAATGGAAGCAGAATCTCAGACTTCTGACAGACGAAAAAGGAGGCTATAAAAGTGGATCAATTTTTTGAGTTGTGTCAAAATAAAAATACTTACTAGTTTATTGCATGCTTCTACAGCATATATATTAAAGTAAACTATGTGTGACGAATATTTTTAAAGTTATTTTAAGGTTTCGGTTTGTAATATATTTGCAATATGTGACAAAAAAACCCAGTGCTGATCAGTGCTACCTTTAAATGGCTATCACACACACATTTTCTTTAGGAAATACTATTGTAGTTCATTTCTATAATCATTATAAAATATTTCTGCTCAATTTCTGCTCTTTATTTTTATGCTGACCAAAATGAACACTGCCATGTTTTATGCTAAGAGAGTAGGTGGACTTCATACAAGAGTTCCACCAGAGGAGAGCGATGACAGCAGTCTCAGTGACAGCGAGACAGCAGCACTCAATTCATCTCACTCATCACTCTTCACTCCACTCACCTGTTATTCATCAGCTTTACACACCTGTTCTCCATTACCCTTCACTACTTAAGTTCACTCTCCCCTTCTTTCACTGTCGGTTTGTTCTCCATGTCTCAGCCCGTATAATTCTCCTGTGCCTCTCCTCGTCAGCTCCCAGTCTGCCAGGTATTTTCCTGATACACCTTGGGGTGTTCTAACCTCTGTTCAATCTGTGCATGTTATCCATACGTCTGCATCCTGTTTGCATTTTCCTGAGTTCAATAAAGAGTCTTTTGTTTTACAACTTTGAGTCCGCTTGTGGGTCCTTCTCCCGCATGACACAACGATGATAAACATGTCCCTAAAACAGGTGATGAAAACAGCAGGAATATTAGTATAGTTTTGTCTATAAGTTTTTGGTTGTTGTTGTATTTATTTATTTTTTTTTGTTCACACATGGCCATGTGTTTATGAATATAACAATGAGTACATGTTATGTATATGATATAAACCAAAAGTGTCTGTATTACAAAAATATTTTTTCCCTGCTATACCATAAAGTGAAATCGGCAGTTGTGAAAGTCCTGACAAGGATGCATATGGTCACAATGAAGATGTCCTTCCCAGCACCTTTATGCCCACTGCAGGACAGACAGCTGCCACTACCGAAAGAAAAAGACAGAAGGTGGTGAGGAAAACAGTAAAACAAAATGAGAACTGTCCAAAAAATGTTCCAGTATGGAGAGCTGCTCTACTAAAAAGTGACAAAATCAGACTTGCTGTCGAATACTGAAGATATTTTTTTGATGATGAACTTTTGGATGTCATTGTGCAGCAAAGTAATCTGCATTGTACACAGCAAACTTCAAACCATGCCCTGAAATTGGATAGAAAAGAATTGGAGCAGTTCATTGGAACTGTTGTATACATGAGTGTTTTGCACTTAACCAGATGGTGGCTGATGTGATGCCCCGCAACAGATGGGTAGACATAAAACATTTAATTCATTTCAGCGACAACATGGCACTTGACAATAGTGACAAGCTCCTCAAAATCAGGTCACTTTTTGATTCTCTGTGCCCCAAATTTCAGGCTCCACCTCAAGATCAGACATTGTCAGTGAGTAAATGGTGCCATTCAAAGGCAGATCAGGTTTGAAACAGTACATCCTCAAGAAGCCACACAAATAGGGATACAAAATCTTTGTGCTGTGCCACACAAAAGGCCTGGTGCATTCATTTGACATTTTTACAAGGAAAAGTGGGCCTGTACCAGGAGAACAAGACATTAGGGCAAGTGGGAATATTGTACTAAAGCTGGTACAATTCATTGATGGTTCTGTCAATCACCTGCTGTACTTTGACAACTAGTATTCCTCATTAGATTTGTTTGCTGCTCTTGCAAGTAAGGGTACAGTTTCAATGCAGACACAGTGACAAAGAAGAAGGGAAGAGGGACATTTGAAGAGCAACAGATTGTCGTTGACAGTGTGGACATACAAGCAGTGAAATGGTTTGACAACAGAGCAGTGATTGTTGCCAGTACTTTTGCCAGTGCCCAGCCCATGGCCAAAATAAAGAGATGGGATGGATGAAAAGGGACCTGTTTGTGGAATGTCCGAGCATCATCACCCTGTACAATAACGTAATGGGCAACATTGATGCTCTCAATGCACTGATCGCATACTATCCATATAAGGTCAAAGAAGTACTACCACAGGTTCTTCTTTCACTTTGTGGATATGGTCATTGTCAGCAGTTGGTTGTTGTATCGTGTGATTGTGACTCAATGAATGTGCCACGGAAGAAGCAGGAGGACTTGCTGTCTTTCAGAATATCTATTGCACAGGCCCTCTGCATGCAAGGCAAAGATCTCTCAAAGAAGAAGGGGTGGCCTTCATCTCATGTGGAAGCAGAGTTTGAAAAGAAGAAATGCTGAGGACCAGCTAAGGCTATTCTCACACAGGAAGTCCACATTGACGCTGTGGGTCACTGGCTAATGGTTGACAGTGTGCGGCAGCACTGCAAATTCACAAACTGCAAGGGCTAGACAGGATTCAAATGTGTAAAATGTGATGTTCACCTCTGTCCCAACAAATGCAATAACTGCGTTTGTGCATTCCACGAGTGAGTGATAAGAATGTTACAAAACTTTTTGAGTATTTGCAGATCCACTGTGATCTGTAAGTTGTAATGTACGTGTACATAATATACTGAGACATAATACTGTATTTATAAAATTGTACTTATTATACTTTTTATTGCTTCCCCTGCACCCTGCTCTAATACTTTCAATGTTTTATGTAAAGCACTTTAAATTGTCTTGTACATGAAATGTGCTACATAAATAAACATGCCTTGCCTTGGGAAAATTCATATTTGTTGACATTATTCACATTTTTTGTGAAAGGTTAGTTTGTAAAATGTCAACATTTTTAAAATGTAATTTTATTTTTTTAACTACAACAAAGCAGGGTCGATTCTAGGATCAGAGGTTTAGGGGTGCTGAGCACCCAGAGTGCTGTCTGGTCAGGCAAGAGAAATTTCACTGTTTTGTACATTTTAATGCAATTTTGGACCATCATTCCCACATCTGTGAAAGAAAAGCATAACATTTTTTGGGTAGGGGAAATTCTGTGACTGAACCATCAAATCTGATAAAAGTTATTTAAATGCTGAGCCACACTGAAAGAGGAAAGGACTGGAATCATAAAATAAATATACCCTAACCCTAATTTTGGAGGAAAACAATCCCCCATTTTGATACAGCAGCTCCTCAACATATGTATGTAGGTAAGAAGGAATATTAGTCTCAGAGTTACCAGATCTACTTCAAAACACTGTCTGTACATGACAATACATTCACTTAACAGGTTCTATCTATTGGAAAAATTATAAATCTGTCAGATAAATGTACATAAACCAATATATATGTGGAATAACACCTTATCATATACCTTCAAAACATCAGCAAACCAGCACT
>JAPQRP010000011.1:23997056-24009580 GCA_037367295.1 Apogon hyalosoma | reverse complement strand
AGAGAGAGAGAGAGAGAGAGAGAGAGAGAGAGAGAGAGAGAGAGAGAGAGAGAGAGAGAGAGAGAGACGCCTCTCAGTCACAGCCTCTCAGCACAGGCGAGTCCTGGCCTAATGGTGATGCGCAACTGGTGGAACCAGGCGTGGGGGGCAGGTCCGTAAAGTGGGGGAGCCATTGGCCCCTTGGCCCCCCCTGTTCTGGTGCCAGTGATTTCAGCAATACTTACAAGTGCAGCAGCAATAATGCCAAGTCTTCCTCTATTTTGATGCTTCTTTTTCTTTCAGCTCTCACCATCTGCAAAAGCTAGACCAAGGCAGACTATAGTCTTGTTCCTGGTTTGGTCACTCTCTCTTTTCTTATCCCTACCATCCTCTGACAACGGCCACCTCTTCCTTCTCTCTGCCAGCTCTGCCATGGTAAACTCCTGTGAAATTAAGGTGTGGCTGGCTTGTGTTTACAGCTAGCCAGCTGTACCTGGATGGGGGCATGTTTGTATTGTAGTGCTGTAAACCATGACGTTTCTCATGAGAGACGAGACCTAGACCACTGGGACGGTGCAGAGAAGTTACAAGTGGCATATTCAGCTCGAGTAGGAAGGGGGAGGGCTTTCATTCTCCCCCTAACAAGACATTTAGCCATCACAATTACTTTGAAGCTGTTTAATTAATGTAAAAATCTTGCAGTTCTCCTCCTCTGCTCCTCTCCAACAAAGTGGAAAAAA
The DNA here is from genome assembly GCA_037367295.1 of Apogon hyalosoma. Taxonomy (NCBI): domain Eukaryota; kingdom Metazoa; phylum Chordata; class Actinopteri; order Kurtiformes; family Apogonidae; genus Apogon; species Apogon hyalosoma. Next base: position 24,008,861 of record JAPQRP010000011.1, on the reverse strand, counting down.
AATAATGCTTTAAAAAAATTAAAACATGAAATGTTGTAATGTTACATTCATCCCCTATTTCAATGAAACAGGCTGCTTGGAATTATTTTATTATTCTAGCTGTAGAAGTGTCATAAAAGCTACTGTGTGTATGTACCTGTGTCCTTTTTTGCACTTAATTTTCTTTAGACATTTCAGGTTGTTCATATTTGTTTCCATCTTATTCATATTTAATTGTTAAAGGATAGTTTGTTAATGTAAATATTTTCATAATTTAATGTTATTTTTTTTGCATTACTTATAGGCATAATATAATTATTTTCTCACTTTAAACCAAGAGTCATTATTTATAAGTTACTATACTATCATTTTCCTTGAGATCACAATTGTGCTGTATGTGGACCCTGAACAAGTTTGACACCTTTGACTCTTAATAACTTCTAATTACTAATTTTTAATAACTGTAACTAATTTCGTAGGAGGCAATTTTTTGACTCCAGTCACAAAAGGCTTTAGTCATATGACTGTACTTCCCTTTCTGTCCATCCCTGACAAAATCCACAATAGTTGTGTAAAGAGAATATTTTTTGATGTGACAGGATTCAGAGTTCTGCTTGAAGTCCACTGTGTACAATGTGAAATGCAAGGGGGGCAAAACAGCCTGAGTGCTGGCCATTAGTCAGTCTGGCAAATTGTGGTCTTCCTGTTAGGTAATCTCATTCGGAAAAGGATGGAGTGCCCTCTCTGGGTTGGAGAAGCGTTGCTGCCCCAAGTGGAGGAGTTTAAGTATCTTGGGGTCTTGTTCATGAGTGAGGAAAGGATAGAATGTGAAATTGACAGTTGGCTTGGGCAGCGTCAGCAGCAATGCAGACACTGTACTGGTCTGTTGTGGTAAAGAAGGAGCTGAGCCAAAAGGCAAAGCTCTCCATTAACCGGCCGATCTACATTCCTACCCTCACCTATGGTCACGAGCTGTGTGTAGTGACCGACAAAAGACAAGATCACAGATACAAGCAGTGGAAAGAGGTTTTCTCTGCAGGGTGGCTGGGTCCTCCCTTAAAAATAGGGTGAGATCAGCCACACAGGAGAGGCTCAGAGTAGAGCCACTGCTTCTCCACATCAAGAGAAGCCAGCTGAGATGGTTCAAGCATCTGGTCAGGGTGCCTCCTGGACACCTCCCTGGTGAGGCGTTCTGGGCATGAGGAGACCCTGGGCAGACCCAGGACACGCTAGAGGTATCACATCTCTCAGCTGGCCTGGGAACACTTTGGAATCCCTCTGAAGGAACTAGAAGAGGTGGCTGGGGAGAGGGAAGTCTGGGCCTCTCTACTCAGGCTGATGCCCCTGTGGCTGGACCCGGATAAGTGGAAGAAGATGATGGATGGATGTTGTTGGGTGTTGTTTTGTATCGCATCCCACAGAAGTCACTGCCCTGGCTTTGATTTAAAAACAAAGGTGATGTGTGAGAAGTCCTGTAGTACATATTTAGATCTGAGACCAACTGCCAACAGTTGTGCTTACAGCAGTTCTTTTCCTTGACAGTAATATTCCCGGGGGGCATCCGTGACTGTCAAACAGCTCTGGCAGACTGGACAGGCCCCTGGTTCTGAACTCAAAATGATTGAATATTAAATTGCATGGGACATCAATAGATTTCAGAGATCAAACCTTGTTTTCTTTTCAGCCAGGGGAAAAAAATAATTAAAAAAAAATACTATTTGTACTCGCTGGAAGGTTGTACAGAATTCATAAGAATTACACCTCACACCAGAGAACAAAATTACATCCCCCTTAGACTCTTGTGTGCAGTTAAGAAAATTAGTCTACAACTTTCTTTGAATCATTGTAGTGCATGATCTAGTTGATGAGTCACCAGTGGCATTTCTGTTTGTACTTTTACAGCTCTTAGTTTTGATGTGCTGCCCAGACATCACATCTCGTGTGAACACAATGAGTGAGTTGACACCTAAAATATGACGTGACAAGTTCTGTCTGAATGGGCTGTTACTCCTCCACTCTATCTCTCAGAGTGTGATGCGCTCTGTGTGAAAGGAAGTAATTTCCATTTCCTCTGGCTTTTAGTGTTCCTCCTAAACTTTATGTAAGCCTCGCATGTTCTTCAGTTAAATATGACACTCTTATTAATTTAGAGACTCATTGACACTGTTTTGTTTTGCTTTATTCTAAGAGTTAACAGTTAGAAATTCTGCCAACAAATGGTGCTCAGAACAGGCGGTATTCAGCAGAAAATAACAGTCAGATGGCGTTTAATGAGTTTGAATGACGTTGAATGACTTTTGAAATGACAGCAACTTGTGAACCACACCACAGTATAGTGGAAGGTAATTGTTTTCCCAATAATCACATAGAATATCTGGTACACATACAAAGGACAACAACAACAGATTTACGAGAATGTCACAACAGTAGTTTTACAGATAGTCATTCATTTAGCAGTGGTGGGTCGTTTTTTTGTATAGTATTGATGGTCTCTATAATTGTGACATAGTGGTGGTATTAAGAGGTGGATTATGTCGAGCAAGTCCCCACTGAAAGACCCAGGTACCAAATGCACCATCTGGCACTGTCATTTAGTAATAGTGACAAACATCTAAAAGTTGGGATGGGTACCAAAATACAGTACTAAGTGGCCCCCCGGAGCTAAATGATTAAAGACAGGATTAATGACAATCACTGATTATTTAGTTTTTCCTAATGATACTGGTAATAGATAAATAGAAAATGATTTCCTATGTATTATAGCAGCCTAAATGTTGGCAAACTTTTCTCACCAACTCCATTTCTCAATAAGGTATTCTTCTGTGATGCATTTTTGTGACTTTCGATTTAGATACCAGACTTAGGTTCAGGTCACTGAGGGACAGGTCAGCTCTCTGTTACAAGGTGCAGCACCTCAAAACAGACACAGACATCCTGGTGATCAGAGAACAGTGATCAGTAAAGTGGTCACTTCACTTGATGACAAGGCTGCTAGCATAAATTTAGCTAACTAAATTTGTGTAAGCAGCTTAGAACCCAGTTATGACCATAAGGTAATGATTAAATGGCCAGCAAGCAGCTGAATGTTTTGCTATAGATCCTTTCATATGTTTTATCTGAAATAGTCAGGGCATCATCTGATCGGCCATTTATAGCTTCATAGATCAGAGCAGGTGAAATTAGAATTCTGTCAAAAATGAAGAAAGAGTCTAGCAGTCTGTGTGACTGTGACTGTTTAGAGTTTGTCAGTACTGTTGAATTTAACCTGCAGAACTTCCTACAAAACTGCATAAAGTCACAATATTAAAATGCTTTCAGTTAAAATTCAACTGCAAGTGTTCAGGCATGAAGATCTGACTGTGCGTTGAGCCCGCTTCTCAGTAAGTGTGTTAGTGAAGTCTTAGTTTATGTATCGGCAAGTCATGGACATTACTGAAATTGTTCAGTTCATTTTGCTATTTTATGTTACTCTATGATCTGGTTAATCATTTTTATCATGTTATATATAATGTAAATGCAGGTGGATTGATTGTTGATGCTGTGATACTACCAGTGAATGCTAAGAAATACTTTATTCTCTTCATGGTTCCAAACTTGCAAGGCACATATGACATCCTGTTGTCGTAACTGCACAGAATTTCAATCCAGATTGCATCACACAATCACCATGACAGTCACCTGCATACACATTTTCTAAGACACAAAACACATTCTGTGCACAATGAATTCTAATCCAGTTTAACATTGTAGTACTGGAATCATGCCCACTACAGAAAGTGGGGCAGAGTTAAGTGTGGGGATTGCCCAACCAGATGGAGTCACTTTGTTGGATGATAGTGCAGTCTGTGTGTGTTAGAGAGAGAGAATCCCCATTTGTCAGACAGTGCCTGGGTTGCCTACTGACCTAACAGGATAGAGGACGAGCCCATGTGAAGAACAGTCTGTCACAATAACTAATGGCATCTGAGCATCAGTGGAAACTAGGCTGAATAAACCAAATGATAGGGAAATGTGCTGCTGTGGGTACATAGTATTCATACATGCAGGTGATGAGATGAGGATATTTTTAGAAAAGGGAGAGTAGTGTTGATCCTGCTGTTTGTGTAGCTGGTTTAAATGAGCTTCAGTACATTTAAGTGCAGGAACTGAGGGAGAATGATTAATAACTCATTGACTGTTAATATTAACAACTGTTTTAATAATGAATAATCGGTTTGAGTATCAACTTGTAATTTAATAAGTGTGAAGCTGTCACTTTTAATCTAACATTTTATATTCCAAAACTGATCAATCAAAAAATTAATTCAGGTCAGACAAGTGGTGCCAGGCACAACAAACCCCACCCCTTGCACATATTTTGCCCATTACAAGTAAATGGGAAGATTTTTTAAAAAATCATAAAAAAATTTGAACTTTGACCTAGCTTTCCCAAAATGTAATGACATCTATTTTAGGTCACTGGTAAACCCAATTTGGTATGAATTAAACCAATACTTTTGCTGCTAAAGTGTTGACGGGTGATGATAAATCACTGCTGTTACTGCAGAAGTCATTCCCACTTTACACCAGGTAAACACAGACTAGAGTGCAAAACACTAAGGGATGTAACAATATGAAAATTTCATATCACAGTTATTGTGACCAAAATTATCATTATTATTGCAGTGTTGTTGAAATGTGCTCAAAATGTTCAAAAAGTACTTATACACACACTGAAACAATGTAACAAAGTTTTATTTTGAAAAAACAAATAAAATAACATACATAATGTACTTTCTGTTGGCAGAAACATTAAAATATTAACATGTAAACATCAAACATACAAATGTGCATTAAACATGGCACTTTATGGCCATGAGAGACAACTGCACTAGGGATGGGAATTGATAGGATTTTATCAATATCAAGGTGATTGTCGATTCTGCTTACCAGTCCAATTCCTTATCATTTCTCCTATTGATTCCTGAGTGTTTTTTTGAGTGGGAAAAAAAGTAGTTGGACAGGTCATAGAGGAGCTTGTTTGACCATTTTCCATATCAAATCATTCACAATGTCACCCATATACACCATTGTACACACATAAACAGAAAGTGAAACACAATCATATTTTCCTGAACTATTCAGGGAACAAATGAAAGTATTCTGAAAGAATGATGATTTTCAAACATGTTAGGGTGATATGATCCAGACTGGTCAGTGGTGGCACTCCTGGTGAGTGACAGACAAATCCCATATTTTGGTTCATTTTTTTTTGTTTGTGCGTTTGTTTGTCTGTCTGTCTGTTTGTTTGTCAGCAACTTTACGCAAAAACTACTAAACCAATTTCCATGAAATTTTCAGGAAAGGTGCGAGGTGGTCCAGAATAGATTCCATTACATTTTGGCAAATCTAAGTCAGAGGTTAAGGGCAAGGTCACCAAAAATGTGTTTTCACAATGATATGAGATAGGGCAAATTGGGAATTTCCTTTTCATTCCTGTATACTCAATTTAGCATATAGCTTTTTGCTCTCACTGTTGATGAGCATTGACATCAGAACCTTGAAGGACAAATCTGAAGACTCTAGGTCAAAGGTCAAGGTCACAATAAAGGTCCAAATCAAATTTTGGATCTAACTTTTGAACTATTCATCTTACAGACTTCCAATGAGCACCAAAATGCCCGTCTTTCAATTCCGCATCTTGTGTGTATAGATTTTGACCTATTGTTGACCCAAGAGGTTGGGGGTCACTGGGTCAATACCTAAAAAACTAAAATGGACTATAATGGAAAAACGAGTGGAGATAGAGACTTAGTTACTATAATTGACAGATAGGAAACCTGGCATGGGCTTCAAAATGGAGTCATGACCTTTGACTTTGAGTGACCTTGAAAGGTCAAAATCAAGATCACATGATTTTAAATGGTTGTAACTCCAAAAAGAGTCTTGATAAGTACTTAGTTACTATTGTTGACAGATAGGAAACTACATGTACGCTTCAAAATGGCATCATGACCTTTGATCTTGAGTGACCTTGAAAAGTCAAACCCATGGTCTCACGTTTTGAGAGGGACATGTCCATTAAGCGCTAAAACGTTTGCGAGGGGCGGGGTTTGTTGTGCCTGGCACCACTTGTTTTTGTTGTGTTTTGAAAAGATGAGATATTGTAATGTTGCTAATCATTCATGTCCCACTGCCATCATCTACAGGCTAATGTCGAAGTGAGACAACCACATTCATTATGAATGGTGGCTAACATTACAGGCAGGATGCAAGTTTTTACTAGCCACCTAACCAGAAGTTGCGTCAGACATTTTTATTGTCTGTCATTTTGACAGACAGGGTTGAAAAATTCTGTCATAACATTATTACCCATCATTTAAAGTTTCTGAAGGAAGGGTAAAGGGAAATGAGCTGCACAACAGTGGGAGGCTTGGAGGAATTAGCAAAGCATCTAGCCTATAAGTATCACTTTCACTATATGGTCTGCGCATACTCATTATGAGGTATGTACGGTAGTGATGAGCGAGTTGGGTTTTTCAACCCATGGGGCCTTTGTGGAATCTGTCCACACAGAGTAATAATGTCATGTCGATAATAAAAACACACATCACACAATCCCAGTTTATGATTGCTTTATTACTCAGCCCTAGAGTGCAGTCAAATTCTCTGATTTGTTTTCAAACAAATGTCTTTGTTCTTTTTCATTTATGAATGAATGAAAGTAAAGCTTTCTTATGGTCATACTTATCATTTTGATGATCAGATCATGCAGCTAATCCTTATGTGCTTAAAAACCTAAGAAATTGTATCCATGTAATAGCAGAGCATTCCCATGTATTGTGGTACTCGGGTCTCAGTTTGTAACATTCAGAATTACACAGAGAAAATGTTGATGTTGTGAGGAGCATACAGTGATCCCAGATGAAACATTTTGTCTCAGTACACAGTGTACCAACACTCTCATGCAGGATTTGCAGTAAGCTTTTTGGATCATCATGAGAACACACAGAAGCATCCAAACAAATCTTCATAAAATTATTGCACAAATGCTGACTATTGCATCCAGACTTATCCAAGATTTTCGATTTGTCAGGAGCTAGAAAGCAGCTTTTACCACAGGAGTCTTTTCTTGCTTTTGCAGTGTTGGCACATTGTGTAGCTTTAGATAAGATTACAGAGCTACATGACTACAATGTGGCGGTGGATAATTAGAGTGAAAAGCTTCAGAAATACTGGGTCCAGAAGAGAACCAGTGAGCACATGTTTTACTGATTGTGTTTAAACATACATGCTGTTAGCTGTGAGGCTGGCTATGTTCCAAAATCTTATCATCATAGAAATTTTCATATCAGTTGTTATCATTAATTATCACGCCAAAGCCCAGATTACTAGAGCAGTGCAAATTGGTGAGGGTGCATTCTAGAAAAAGCACCTAAAGGAATGGCCACTTTTGTGGGTGACTGACTAAAGGTTTGCAAATTATGAACATGGAGGCAGCCAGTTCATATCAATGATGACCTGCGCTACCAAGATTAGCAGAAGTTGGCTCAGAACCACATTATGCATAGACACACCTGATGAAGCTGTGGGGAAAACAGGCCCAGACTGTTACTGTAATCTCACACGTGTTTCTGTCTGGAAACAGAAACACAGAACAAAGAGAGGCAGCAGAGGGAGGGGTTTTCTGCTGTAGAACTCAGTTTGTAGATGAATGTTACCTATTCTAAAATATTGGCCTAAAATACTTGATTTTATAAACATAAATAAATTGTGATGTCTAACCTGTTCAAAAAGTTATATTTAGATCACTATTGCAAAATAAATATACTATAGGAAGAAAAAGGTGTATTCTGCAGAGAAAGTAAAAGAAGATAGCACAATGCATGACACAAAGGAGATGAATGGAGAAGTGACATTTGTTACTGCCATAGCACTGAATTCTATTCTGTGACTTCCGTAATTCATAACACCCTGTTGTAGATACATTTATTCCATATGGTGGGTGGGCAGTTGTTTTAATATCAGTAGTACAGAGGAAATATTGTGGGTTGTCTGTATCTGCTAGAGCAGTTCCTAAACTTTGAAACTCATGACCCCCAAAATAACAGTGCCAGAGACTGGCAACGCCCACTATCCCCCAAAGTGACTGAAACATTAAAAAACAAAAAAAACATGCACACGGGCCTGCACACTGAAGTGATGTTTACTGTGAGGCTGTAAAGTGATGTGTCACCAGTAAATGATACTGTAGCATATTTGTTGCATTGCATTGTGGGTAGTGGACATTTTACTCATTGTGTTCTGTTTTATCTGCAGGGGTTCAAGATGGGTTTTGTGTTAATGTTTATTTGGGTGAATGTGTCTGTTTTACAACATTTATTGGCCTTTTTATGTAAATTTTTATTTTCTTAATATGACAACATTAGTCAAACCTGTAGGCTAAACAATGCCTTACTGTTCATTAATGTCATGTTGTAAATCATTTGCTGTTGTCCTAAACTTTGCACCTATAAAGTAAAGGCATTTCTGGTGGTCCTTAACACTAATAGAGCTAATTTCTTACCCTCAATCTACAATAGCTACTATACTATTGTTAATATGTCATAATCACCTTAGGGGTCACATCAAGAGGATTCTGAAAATTCTTTTGCGACCTCCCGTTGGTGACTTGCAACTCCCTGTACTTTGGGAACCCCTGTGCTAGAGAACCATAAAAAATACTTGATATTGTTTGACTGTCATTGAGCTGAGGATTTATTTATTTATTTATTTATTTACATAGATTTGTTTTTGGCTTCCTCTGTTTGAATATTGAGCCTTGTGGTGAACTGGTAAAGATATATATGTGGACCAGGGACAATGCAGGTGAAAATGTAGAGTTTATGGTTTTTCTGTTCATATCAGGCCTTCCTCTGTAATTCTAAATAAATTAACACAAGCACAGAAAATTCTCTCCCATCTACCACCTGCTCTCTGCTCTCAGCAGCACCTCCTCTGTGCATAACTGTCATGGTCATACTAGGCGTTAATGTGTTACCAGGCTTTAATGTGTTAAGACATGCTTTTCTTCCCTGTTGAATAATGGCACAATCAGCAGTAAAGTTACAGTTGCAGACCTTAGTAAATCATGTTGTGTGATTCATTTAAGTACTCTCTTGTTTAAAATTTGCACTTTGAAATTGGAACTCCACCAATTATTTATGAAATTGGGTCAGGCACAAAAGTAACCACCTCTTTCCAGCACCAGTTTGCACAGCTCTCCTTTAGCAAATCCCAACAGCAGTGTCAAATCCTATATTAAAGAATGCAACAACATAAATATTATGAAAATGAAATGACAAGATGAAAAAGACAAGATGCAGCAAGATAAAAACACACCTGTATTCTTTGATTATAGTGGTTTTTTTTTTTTTTTTAATCTCACCATGTGATAGGCCATGAGCTGTTGTGAAGGCGCAGTGTCCGTCATCTTCATCGTCGATGTTGTCTTCACTGTTGTCTTTGTCAGCAATTTCTTCAAACATCTATTCTGATGAAACTACTGGTCAGATTCATTTAAAATTTTATATGTAGCTTCTTTGGGACAATTTCTACAAATTTTGATCATAGTTTTGAGATATTTTTGTTTTAACAAATTTTTGAAATATAAAAATTTGCCTTTACTTAGAATGGGTCATACTTTGATGGCTTATAACATGGAAATGGTTAGAGATATCAATATAGTTAATACTGAGCACTGATAGGAAGTCATATATGGACTTTCATTTAATTAGTTGAGGTCTCCTCCAGTGAAGGGACCACCTACTTCTATTGGGAGATTGATCTCCTACATCAAGATCACAGGTCTCTAACATAGTGGCAGAACCTGATAACCTTGCAAATTCAACTTTGTATTGACTTTTGATAGAACATGCCGGTGAGATACAGGGCCAGTGGTCCTATTTTGTTTTCATTCTTTTCATTTAATGTCATGAAAGCCAGTGTACACTAACAGACCTGGGGTGATACATACTGCAGACACAAAGAACCTTGTGCTTATTACTGTTATTACTGCACTCTAACTACAACATTTTCATAAAGTTTTGTGATTGTGTGAATGTGTTTGTGTCACAAAACATAACCACTAAGAAAACAAGGTTTTGTGTTTTCAAATTTTTTTTCTTTACTTCATTTTCTTTTACTTTATCTTGTATAATCTGAAAATATGTGTGCCCAGTGGTAGCTAGAATAGGCTTCAGCATCACTGTGAGAGCAAAGCAATATAGGTATTCTAGATGGGTCTGGAGGTGTCTAAAATACATTTTGTTGATGCCCACATCCACAGTTACTTCTCTAGTGTGTAGTTACTTGTGCTTGTTTCTCAGGAGACATTTTGACACATGAAAAGTGTAGCCTCTCTCCAGTGTCAAATACCACAACAGTCATTTTCTTTCCCACTTATGCAAGTCTTTTTTTTTTTTTTTACCACATATACAGGTGAGGAAGCCACACTGCTGACTTGAATAAGTTGTCTTCCATTAAGTGGTAAAACCACTGTTGCTATGGTGCATAAACATAAACTACAGTTTATGTTATAATGTTAGGGGAGGTGTACTAATTATAGTTACTGTGCACTCAGTCAAATTCAGTCCATTAAATTTTGGTTATGCAACGTCAGATCATAACAAATGACACTTTACATTTAGACCTGGTCAAGACCAGACTCACAGCAATCGCTGTTTTTGACCAGTACAAAAAACCTTTTTTTTATCTCAGAACTGATGAAAACAGTTTACCTACAGTTTACTTCACATTACTTTACTTTACATCAACTTTGAATACTTTCATTTAGGCCAGTCTCAGTTATCTGGTAATGGCTATATCGCTGTTATTTGAAATACTGTGGTACCTTCATTTATGAGTTTGATTCATTCCGTGACTGAACTCTTAACTCAATTTGCTCGCATATCAAATCAGTTTTCCCAATTGAAATTCTTTGAAATTCCATTAATCTGTTCCAGCCCCATAAGTTGAAATGTGTCAAGATAATGTCTAGCTTATTCAAAATGTATTTCTAACCTATGAATAATCTGCTTTGAACCTATGTGTAACTTAAATCGAACTTATCTCCAATGCATATTGATATGTAGACATATTTGATTTGATGTGTTCTGCCTACTTTAAGCTCTTCCAGACATGCAGCAAAGTATTTCAGCACCTACCGTCTGGACAGCGACCGGACTTTGTTGTGCAGCAGGAGATAATACCTGTAACACCTAATATCACCATAATCCTCACATTTAGAATTACATAAAAGAAACTAACAAACTAAAATAAAATAAATTTAAATTAAATACTCATTAATTTGCCAAAGCCACAGGGAGCCACAGCAGAGGGATGAAAGAATCACGTGACTTTGGAGCTGCCTGGTAGGCTATATAAAACAGGAAGGACCTGTCAGTACTCCTCAAGATGCTGTGGTGACCAGAGAGATGGAACATCTGGCACAAGAATACCAACTATCTGTCCTACAACATTTTTCTTTTAATTGGCTATGACAACTAGTGGTGGCGAATCTGAAGCTCACTTGTAACTCAAATTTTGGCTCACAACTCAAAGCAAAAAATCGACCAAGTGACGGCTCGTAATTTGGAAAGCAGTTGTAAGCCAAGGTACCACTGTAATCTTGATCACATCACCATTCTTGTCTCCGTTTATATGTATCAAGATTTTTATTAACAGAAATAACATTAAATTTATTTTCACATAATATCTAGTACTTTGGGGTGACACGGTGGTGCAGTGGATAGCACTCATGCCTCACAGCAAGAAGGTCCTGGGTTCGATTCCAACACCAGTCGGTGG
>JAPQRP010000011.1:23972493-23991269 GCA_037367295.1 Apogon hyalosoma | reverse complement strand
TTTTCATGGTCATCAGATATGACCCATTTGGACGTTCAGAGGCTCCGTAGTTACTGCGGAAACACCGTCATCTTCTACAGCATCCTCACCAGTAAAACCCATGGAGTTGGATCTGTGACAGTGGATGGAGACGCTTGGTTTATGTTCATCATTAGCATTAGCCTTAGCGCACAGCACATTAGGAGCAGTGAGCTGCCACTTAAGGCGTTCAGGGACCAACTCCAGCCCCGTGGGTCAATGACAGTTATCGTTACACAATTCATGTTCAATGTACACACAACTTGAGAGTCAGTGGAAAAAAAACACTACTGTAGTCGCTTTCCCACTGACCCTCAAACTGTGTGAATATAACTTGCACATAAAAAAAATTGCCTAATGGAGAAAGCAACAATTTTGCCAAAACTCATTTTTCACTGAAAAGTTTTTGTGCTTACAAGAGGTGGTCTTTCAGGTGTAGCAAAATTGGTATATTACGCAAAACTGCAATGGAAAGAACTTTTAACGCAACTACAGTTACGTGAACAAAAAAGGATGTTGATGGATGTTACAACAAGAAAACAAACATGTCGCGGTATGTGTGGATACGCGAGGAAACGGAATCATTTTTTAAATATAGTACCGGATAGAGGGGTAACGAGCATTCTAGATTCAAAACAACATATTTATGTTCGTTGCCATGCATATGGAATGAATTCTCATGACATCTCACAGTAATAAATAAACAAATCATTGCATTTGTGATTTAATGGAAAAATCAACATTATGCACTTGTGTTTTTTTTTTTTTTAGATTTAGTAAATATCGGTAAAGTTTTGCACACATGTTCAATGGGAAAGTGACAACTGACAAGAGAAATTACCTATATGCACCTGTTTCTGATGGCAGGGGGAAAACCCAGAGAGAACAAGCAACTCAACGGAACAGGGTCCTGCCCTATGTTCCCCAGTGCCTTTAGGGTCAGGGCTAGGGTAGGTACCAGGGAACACAAGTACACTCCCCTCAACGGAAGGGTCTGTCCTGACTGAGAACTGAACACAGAATGTTTGAGCTCTGAGGTGGACGTGCTAACTCAAAAATGTAAAAGTTTAGATCTCAGCTGTTTATACCTCTATAGGACATCATTTTCTATCCTGGTTTGGAGGCTGGGATCATGAACACAGCTACAACAAATAAGACATCCCACTGTCTGCAGCTGTAGTTCTTTTCCTGCCCTTTAACATATTGAAAATAGTTTTGTAAGTTTCTCACCCAACAGCGGCCCACATTTACATTCAACAATCATTCTTTCTTCCTCTCCCTCTGTTTCATTCAAAGATACATGTACACACATTCTGATACACACACAACCTCACACTGTTGTTGTAGAGGAAGATGAATGTGCCTTCAGACAGGCAAAACCCCCGAGTGGAAAAACTGACTCTTATATATTCTGACATTTATAAAGGAGCCTTCAAACTGGTCATGATTTAATCATAGTTAACACACACACACACACACACCTACACACACAGACACACACACACACACACACACACACACACACACACTTTCTGTCTGTGTCATTTAATCATTGCTAATGTACACACATGGGCAGACCCATCCACATATTTTACATATACACACCAACACTTCATACACAGCCTTGTTAAATTTAGTGCTGTACACACACACACACACACACACACACACACACACACACACACACACCTACTCATGTAGTGCACCACACACAAAGCAAATGATTAGTTTGGTTCTTCCATTAAATTATACCTATTTCTGAACATAATTGCATTTATAACATTACAGTTGGCTATTGTAGCATAATTTTGAGTCATAGGGACTAGATGTCGACTATTTCCGAATCTGTGTGAAATCATCAGGAGGGAGTAGAAACAGGTGGCACGAAGAATAAAAAATGAAACAAGAAATATGGTTTATACGTTAAAGAGAAGTTAAATATAAAAATAAATGTTTTCAATAAACCTGCAACATTGGATGGTATTTGCTAATGATTAGATTAGATTCGATTAGATTAGATTAGATGAAAGGGCAACACAGTGCAGTGGGTAGCACTTGTGCCTCACAGCAAAAAGGTCCTGGGTTCAATTCCAACACTAGTTGATGGGGGTGGGACCTTTCAGTATGGAGTTTGCATGTTCTCCCTGTGTCTGCACTGGTTCCATCCGGGTACCCCCATCATCCAAAGATAGTGCATGTCTAAATTGCCCATAGGTTTGAATGTAAGAAAGACTTGGTTGTTTTCTTTCTCAGGCATTGCTTAATTTAAAGTAAAGTGGGAGATGCACTAAAATAAAGACAAAAATTCAGAGTTGTCATTATTTATAGGTTATTATGCTATTATTTTACTGTTCCAGCCCACTGGAGATCAAATCAGGCATAATGTGGCCCCTGAAAGAAAATGAGTTTGACACCCCCTGGTCTACGATGTTCGAATCCCAGCAGGAACACTCGCATTTTAAAAAACATCTTACATGTTCACACAGGGGGCACGGCACCGAGGACAGATAAAACCGCAATTGCTTAGTAGTCATAGAAACGTTAGCTTACCTTGTCATTGCTGATCACAGGGGTCATGCTAATGCTAACTAGCTTCTTAAAGCAGGTTAGGGTTAGTAATGAGCATATGTCCATGTGGACAGTGGACTGTCTTCTGCCGTCTTCACCCATCGGCTGAACACCAACAGGAAATAGAACTTAACTGATGCAATTTTAATTCCTTAAGGTCTCACGATCTTGCTGTTTTTTTTATTTTATTTTATTTTATTTAAGCAGTAAAATTATGGGCAAAAAAGTGTGAGAAAATAAAATAAAATTTCAGTAAAACATTACTGAAAATTGATTAGTCATGCCTTACACTACTGTGTTGCAGCAAAAATTAATCTGTTACTGTAATGCATTACTTTTGTAACACATTACTCCCAACTCTGAAACAAAGCCTGAAGACATTAGACAGTTTATGGGTGTGTCTCGGAAAGCTGGAAAAGAATCCCAGTCACTTGCTATCATTTAATCATTAATGTTTAAGGGTAAATACAGCAGATCCAGTTTTAGTACTCGACTATACAAAAGCACACCAGCTGAAATTCCCACTGTCACGATGAATTATTGTACTGTGACATTTTACCACACTTTATTTTTTAATGTCTTTCATACTCTGTTTATTCAGAGTGACGGAGTGGGATTTGAAAATGCCATGTTCAACACATCCTCCTTTCATAACGCTGTGGGGAAGCCTTTTCAAAACAGGTACTCTGTGTTTCTGTGGAACGGGCGACGTGGGGGGAAAGAGAATTGCATTATGGGGCTTCGTTCCAGACAAAAACAACAGGGAAGAGACTCAGGCATAGGCGACACTTAAGCGCAAATGCACTCACATGCCCTGACACACATTCACACTCTGCTGCGTAACATGGACTGTGTGTGTTTGTCACTGTAAAATCAGATGGAGTCACATGTATGCCGGGAGGAGGTGGGGGTTTTAGCTGTGTGTGTGTTTTAATGCATACACAACATGCGTCCGCCTCCCTCTGTGAGTCCAGAGTTGACTAAGCTAAGGTCTGTCGGTTCAGACGCTGGCTCACATCTGACTGTTTAATGCCTCCCTTCAGTTTTTCTCACTTATCTGTCTTCTCTGCTCATCTCTCACCTCCTCACTTCTCATTTCCTCTATTTCCTCGTCGCTTTATCCTTTCCTGAGATGTCTCATATGATATTCTGTTCTTTCCATTTGTTTCATCATCGTTTCTCATCATATTTCAGTCTTATTCTCTAACCCTAACCCCGGATTTGTACGTTGTCATGCACATGCGTAAATGATGAGCTGAGGAGTAATACTGTCACAATTTCACTTATTTTTCTTAAGAAATTTCCGGTTATTCACATTTTTTTAAGATACTTTGTAGATGTAAACATTTTCATAATGTAATTTTACTTTTTTCATTGTTATTATTTTACTTAAGATTATATTGAGCTGAATGTGGCCCCTGAACTAAAGTGAGTTTAACATGTCTGCTTTAACCCCCGAGACATTATTTCAGTGAAGGAGTTGCTTGGACTTAGCATCTGTAGAAGTGTCAGTGTACATCAGTAGGAGATTTAGAATGTTTAACATGGCACCTGGCTGAACTCCTAAAGCAGTTAGATGGCCAAAACTGTAAAAACATGGAGAAAACATAAAGTAAAATCATGACAAAACTGCAAACAACAGTAAAAACAAACAAAAAAAATAATCTTAACTGTCTATTTTTATAGCAAGCCTGGTGCACTGAGCGCGCTCAAATGTCCGTGGAAAGAACAAAGTCTATTCTGTCACCACATTTTGAAAATTTTCCTTTTGAACATTTTTAGGAATATTTAAAATAAATCAGACATTCAGAACGCTCACCACAGACACGTCAGGAATTAAAGGGTTAACATAATCACATGAAGATTTAAGGTATGACTACTCGAAGATTATATGGATTGTAAGAAACGGATTACACTGGCAACATTTGAGAAAGAAAACATCTCTGAAAGACGAAGCTCAAGGATTTTAGCAGCTTTTTTAAGCCTCTGCAATATCCCCATAAAACGTAACGCTGTCACTTATGAAGAAGTTTTTTTTTTTTTTTTTTAAGGTTAAAGTTAGAGGAAAACCTAGATTCGAAAAGTGAAAAATAAAACTTCTAACCTCAATTATCCTTCATTTTACACTTTCACAATATATTTCTAATGTAAGGCATACAATACATTCCCATGTCCCATATATTCTCGAACTGAGACTAACACCTGCTGAGTTTTCCTCTGGCTTATGGAAATTTTGTCTGGCATTATTCATATAGGACAGTCTCACAGACCCACCTTCATTTATACACCTTCTACAAGGTTGGGTTGAAATAAAAAATGAATCCTGAAGTCTTCCTGAATCTTACAACTAAAGTTTTTTGTTTTTTTTTCCTAATGAAGACAGATCCGTAAAAGCAGCACGGAACCAGGATGTGGTCTGGGGTGAATGCCGGAGTCAGCTACTCTTTGAAGACAGTTTGGTGCAGCTGGTCGAACAGGAGGAAGTGGACATGGAGGACTGCACATCCAAATATTATGTGTCACACCTGACAGGCCAGATGGCTGCGACTGGCATCACAAATGTTCTATCGGTATTGAATACACACAGAATCCCAGGTATGATTCAGTGCATTTTACTGCCCCATGATTGTCTTTTAAGTAGTTTCCATTCATTTTGACTTTGTCTTGTTTTTGTTTGTTTTTGCAGTGAGATTTTTTTTCTGGCATATCGAACCGAGGGGCCATTTACACGTAGCCGGGGATTTTGTAAATGGAGTTTTTGTCTGCGTTTGTGCCCATCGTTCACGCGACCACGACGGGCAACGAAGGTTTCTAATAACTCCTGCCAAAGTGGACATTTTGGCAGATCTACATGTAAATAGAGGGAAACGCGAAAATGGAGCTTCTCAGACTTACGAAGGAAATATTCCCCCGAGTTCGCGTGTGACGATCCAGTTTAGAAGAAAAGGATGGAGCTGATAAGTGAAGTTACAAGAATTAAAGGACAAATAAGGAAGTTTGGTGCTAGCGAATGTTAGCATCTTAGGTAATTAGCACCATTAGATTTGTTTAACAGGATCTTCGTGTGTTTACTTGATATAAAATAAGGCTTTTATGAGGTGTTTCCACTTTACAAGGTCAATGAAGTCATAATTTACGTCCGTTCACAGCGGTCTACGTGAACTAAAGACAAAACATGATTAAAAACAGACGCAGCTGATAACGACTGCAGAACTAACACGGTTCAACTCAGAGTTCAAACCCTTTTTCATCTGCCGTCACATCACAAAAGCAGTTTGCGGTTGTAAATAAAGTCACCGGCTCATCCATTTACATTGTCTCTGACGCTGAACCAGGAAAACTACATCTCCATAGGTTCATAGCGGATGTAACGTTTCATTCAGGATTCTGATTGGTTAATGGCACTCGATCGTTCCACTACACTGCCATCTACAGGCCTGGCATGCTCTTGACAGTATAGATATACAGGGCTGTGTAAATGTAGAGTTTTCCAAAAAATGATCATGTCCGCATGTGTTTTTGTTTTTTTTTTTTTTATTTAACGGAGAGGAGGGACATCTCTGTTTTAAAAATACCTGGCCACGTATAAATATAGCCTGAGAATGGAACTAAACCAGATTTACATCTTTTTTCTCATTTGTCTTTGTCCAGACTCTTACTTAGTTTGATAAGAAATGAAGTCAGTTTTTTTGTTGAGTGGCAACATCAGTGTGTAACAGCAGAGATACACGTCTACTCCAGTGGAAGAAAAGCTGTTTTGCCACTTTAGCATAATTCACGCCACGAAATTTAAAATTCAAACAGAAACATGTAGTATATTGAGCAAATGTTATATCATTAGCCTCATAGCATAACTGCCGAAGTCACACTGCACGGACAAAACATGTTGAATTCAGGTGTTTCTTTTCTTTTGTATTGTCATAAATATCATTGCATTGCATCGGTTAGTTTGGTTTAAACTGTTATCTTTGCTTCTTCATGACTATGATTTTAAATGTTCTGCCTCTAAATTTCTAAAATATTTTGCTCTGACTACATGATTTTCTACCATCTACTTTCTTCACGTCTCACTTCGGAAGAAAAATCTCCCACTAAACTTTCAGAAAATATGGATAAACTATATGGACATAAATATAGGGACACATCAAGGTTGCTGCTCATAAAAAGTCGTGTTCATGCTGGTTGAGATATAAACATCAGTATTAATAATCTATATAATATTTATCACAATATTAAACTATATTATGACATTTGTCAGTATTGTTTCGTATCCCAGACCCGTTAGAAAAGAAACACCGGAAATCTCAACACTTTTGTCAATTTGTGTACGAGTTTTTGTATGAGCACTTATGCTAACGATATGTAAATCATGGGACGGATACTTCGCAGCTGCCCTTAGTTTTATGGTATATTGGTAACTAGCCTAGTGTTTTGGCTCTGGATAGAACTATGAGCTCCAATAGAGGACGTCCATGTAGTCTGGGTGAATGCTGTGAAGACGCAACCATCTGAACGAATGTGTCACTGCTTAAATCTGGGAGCGCTACCATAAATGTACTAAATCATGAATCATGAAGTTGTCATTCTTAGTTCTAGAACGTGAATCCAAATAGAGTTGAGGAGACACTGGGTTCGGGTCAGGTTACATTAGCAGCATTCCACTTATTTTGTGCCTTTGCAGAGTATTTTGGCTTATTGTCCATCTGCACAGTGAAGCGACAGACAATGACTTAATGCAGGGCTTCAACTATTGTCCAGTTATTTTGGGATGCACAGGATTTGCTAGCTCTGCTCTTAGATTTGGTGAGACTTTATCAGTGATTTTTGTAGAGAGTTTTTTTTTTTTTTTTTTTTTTTGGTAATATGAATACAAATAAAACAGATGTGAGAACAAAATTTTGTAGCTTTAATAAAAAGAAAATGCTCTGCAAGCACAAAACTGCTCCTTTGCATTTAATTAAACGATGCTGGGGGTGCAGATTATAGAGACAATATAACCCACAAAACAAGTTCACTCAAATTCAAGCTGAAATCCAGCACCCACAGCTCATAATTGTCATTTTCAGCTCCGCTACGGTATGACAAACAACAACTGTATTACATGTATCACTGTAAATTTTATTGTCACCAACTATAAATCTTTAAAACTGTCCGACTCACCTTACTATCCTAAAGAAGCTAAAGCAATGGACTGAAACTAAGTGTGGATCTCATTTTTATTTACAGTTTTACCCCAAACCTAACATTAAACCCTTTAACCTCTGATGTGTCTGTGGTGAGCGTACCTACCCTTGACGCTGTGCCCCCCCCCCCTTTGAAAATCTACAGAAAAAAAATAAAAATGCTGCTTTAATCAGGACTCAAATCCAAGTCTTCCGCATTGCAGTCCAAAAATGTTACTGACTGAATTCAATCCCCACTGTCTCTGGTCTGTGTTTGCTATCGAACTGCCTTGGTACTTTTTGGGCTGTGTAAATTACCAGTCTAGACATGATATAACGAAGGCGCTGATTGGCTCTGTGGTCATAGGTAAACTCGTATTTCGTGCCACAGTACTGGGTCAGTAGCCACTTCATTATTTCAAATATTCATAAAAATGTAATGGCTTGTTCAACAGGAAACATTTCAAAGATAGTCCATGGTCCATAGACATCTGAGCATGCTCAGTACACCCTCCGCTGCCTGTGTACTGGGGGTAAAACACAGAGCGGTGAGTGAGACTGACTTGCTTTTTCTTGTCGTTTTTTTGTTGTTTGTTTTAACTGTTGTTTGTAGTGTTATGGTGATTTTCCTTTATTTTATTTTAGTTTTTTTACTGTGTTTTTTACCGAGTTTTGACCATGTAACTGCTTTTTGGAGGCGCCAAAAAAACGCTGGACTGCTTTAGAAAAAAAGCCTATGATTTGGCCATATAGATCCTATTGAAATGATATATTTGGTATTTTTAGATGCTGCATTAATGTAGCTCACACTTTCTAACTTTGTGATCTTAAAAGCAAGATATGTGCAAAGATTTATTGTTTTATTGACATTTTATGAACTGAAAATCTGATGATAAACAATGATATTTACTAGTCAGTGTCTACATGCATAACTCAGCTGTCTCAAATACATGGATGTTGTGACTGTTGGTATTTAGGGGAAAAAAAACACCCTTAGTAAACATGGATTTCACAGCACTGAGAAAAATAAAACCCTCTCATCTCTGATGAACAGTCAAAGAGACTGGACAAATAGACAGTTGTAAAATCTCAGTAGTCCCTTTTTTGATGCCAGAAAATCTTTGACATCCAGAACAGAAGTTTGAAGGTTCAACTTAAGGTCGAAATGGAAACGTCAACTCAACTTTGAGATTAAAAAAAAAAAAAATCATACACATTTAACACAAAATTCAGGCAAATCAAAGAGGTTTTTTTTATTTTTTATTTATTTTTTTTTGTTCATGGTTTATCTTCATTTCTTTCTAAATACTAGTCAGGAAATGGCTTGTTTTTTGGTTTTTCATTTCTAAATGAAACTCCACTGGCTGCCAAGTACATGCTCTCTGACTGCTCTGGCCAACATATTCACACCCATTTGCTACGTGTTGTGATGCTATTGAGAGTGTGTAACATTGAGTTGGCAAGTTATGAGAGGAGTTAAAGGAGACAGCCTCACATAAAGGCCTTTTATGCCCCTAATACAGAGCAAAGTAAGTGTCTAGTTCTTAAAACAAGCCAAAAACTCACCAGATGGGTTCACAATTTATAAAAACTGTCAAATTTTCATGTAAACATTAAAGTAGTTTTTATCATTGCTCTTGTTTATAATGAATATTAACAGATCCCTTCATAATGCTCTTTTTTAGGATAGGGCACAGATGTGTAATTCTTTGTTCCGTGTAAACAAGTATTTAAAATGTGAATAAAATGTACATTTTGTCCAAAATCTCCATTGTTCCTGTTATGCACAACATTCTTGGTTCATTTTACAGTGTTTAGAATGAAGGTAAAATACTCTATAACTTTTATACGTCATCTAATTTAGACCACTGAAAGGTTATGATGAATAAGTGTTAACATTTTCATATATTTCTGCAGAGGAGGATTGTACATCAATGTAATCCACTCAAAAGAGCATTCTAAAGGGATTTTGTAACAGCATTGGAAAGGAGGGTGATTACTGAAAGATGCTTATGTTTGCCTCGGATCATGTTTGTAATGAATGAAAAACATGTCAAAATATCTACAGAAAAAGTGTAAAATTATAACAGGTCTTCTGCAGTACTGAATGTAGTTACAACATTTACATTCATGCTGTATCCTTCATCCACTGAGAAGCACTGATAGTGAGAGATCCAAAGCTAATGCGGCTAAGCTACATCAATAGCCTAATCATGTGTACAAGACTCAATAACTTAGTATGTTTCTACATATATATAAAGTTAAAGACCGTTTCTACAGTATAAGTAAGTGTAGCTGTTCTCCATACACACGTGTAAGCAAAGTACCATTACAAAGGAATTATAAATAGTGTTTGAGAATGAACCCCCAGGTACCTACTGTTCATTCACTTCTGCCCAAACACTGACTTTATGGGGAAATAAACTCAAGGATTCCAAAGTCATCTGTCTGTAAACGTCAGCCCTGGCATGACCAAGCAAAACATTCTTCGCTGGCTGGTGCTGCTACCCATTTTGGCCCCCCAGAACATAATCATGTCGGGCCCTTTCTCCAAAAAGTCACTGGAATCAATCTGTCAGTGGGGGTGGGGGTGGGGTAGCAGTGCGTGATGTTCGGGGAGGGGGGGGTAGTGAAAGTGAAACTGAAAACGCTTTACCGTTCCTCTAACTCTCCGGGAATACTCCACTGTTGTATGGGCCCCCCGGGGAATGCTGGGACCCCATGAATTTGTCATGTTTACCCCCCCCCCAACACTGAATTATAAAGCATATTTTTTTCCAACCATCACTATTACATGAATATTAACCAGCTTAAAGGTCTAATATGGAAGATGTGCTTGTCTGTGGTTTGTAGCTAAATACATCATCTTTATTTTTGTGCTAACTAGAAAAAACTGGAAATCAATGTTTTAAAGTCTAAGCTAACAATTATTTAAAGACCTTTCAAATAGATTTACATAGTATAATGAAACACTTGCCCTAAACGAACCCCACACATATATATTTCCTAACGTACACAGTATGTACATATAAATGTGCTTAAGTCCTCTTTGGTTGCATCTTTTCCTCCAGGAGGCCACACATGACTGATCAGTAGTTATTTTGAGTAATTCAAGCAGATTTTATTTTTTCCCACCATTGCATCAGGAAATGTAGAAACACTGTTGCCGACGAGGATGGGATTTGAACCCATGCCATTTCTATGACGAAAATATGGTTGGTTTGTGTAAGACTGCTTCACTTATGAAGTTGCTGCAGCTTGATGGTTCAAACAACCCTTCAACTTGGCGTTGTGTGTAAAATTACAAACAAAGGCTTGTTTTTTCCTATGATACTAAGCAGACACAGAATATGTGTTGGTAAGTTCAGCTATCGTAGCATAAAAAAACAGCAGGTACATTAGAAGTTACTTTGTGAACTTCATGAACATTGTATATTTTAGTATTTTAAAAGTACTAAACACCTATTCCTAGTACAGTTAAGGTAAAGACATAAATGGGCAATATTTGCACGCAGTATTTTACCACTTTTCCACTTCTCTTATAACCTCAACTCGCCTTGACTTGGTACGACTGGGCCTGGTTTGGCCCTGAGCACGTTGTATATCCGCTGCAGATGGAGATAGCTGAAATCCTGCCCCTTCTGGCTTTATGGGATATTAAAAAACATAATAGCAAAAGTAAAAAAAAAAAAAAAATCCTTATTATTCATTTATCCCTATTATTTACTTATCCATATGGTTGTGATAGTGTTTTCCATATAGTTACTGGGACGGTAGAGTTTTCTGTAGTTGGTACTAACAGCTTCAGTAGTACTGTGTATCCACCGGTAGTACTTGGAGTAGTAGTATTATAGTATTACCAGTTATGGGTATTTGTACCTCCTTTACCCCTAAGGAGGTTTTCCCTCACCAGTGTCACAACGAATCTGCTTCTGGAGGATTGTGCTGGAGTCTGTGAATTAGTTTATTAAGAATCTGGTTTTGACCAGCTCTGAATGTAAAATATTGTGCAATAATTTTTATTATGATTCGATGCTATATAAATAAAATCTGATTGATTGATGATATATACTTTGATATTACAATACTGACTGATTGATTTTTTTGTTTATTTTATTTCGCATATAACATTAAAACCAAAACAAGAACATTTAATATAAAAAAGAAAAAAACATATTCGTAAAGGAGCGAGACGAAGTTTGACTTATGTAGTCCCGCCCCCTTACCCCATCCTTCTACCTAGCCTAAATTCCCACGTCGGATCCCGTAAGTAACTCAACAAATCCACACATATCAGACTAAATTCTGACTGAGTACAAACACAAAAATGCTATATATATCAAAAACAAA
The DNA here is from genome assembly GCA_037367295.1 of Apogon hyalosoma. Taxonomy (NCBI): domain Eukaryota; kingdom Metazoa; phylum Chordata; class Actinopteri; order Kurtiformes; family Apogonidae; genus Apogon; species Apogon hyalosoma. Next base: position 23,979,171 of record JAPQRP010000011.1, on the reverse strand, counting down.
CTCTGTCCATTTCGCAGCAGCTTTAAACATAGCAAAAACTAAAATAAGCTCCGTCCCTTTCATGACAATAATACACATATCAAAACAAAACTAACTCATATTGCTCATATCAGATCCCATTTCCATTCAAACCTAACTTGCACCTTTATTACATTTGCAAACCTCAGTGTTTAAATATAATCTTGCAAATCAAGAACAATTAAATGATAGCGATGGTTTTACTTTGGAAGAGGCATAACATAAAGTCACTGTTTTTGTAACATTTATTAGTAAAGCTTAGGCCTACTGCATCTTTTACTCTGTACTCTTGTACCATACGTCTGCACACTGGAAAACATTGATCAATGATGGAATGATTCACTATCTGGGTCAGACTTTTCACCCCCTCCAACTCTCTCGCTCCCTTAAACTCTGTTCCAGCCCCTCCACCTTCAACCCTTCATACTTTGATGGAAGAATACTGCAGGCACAGAGGAGGGCTATAACAGACAGAGCGAGATGCCGGACAGAAAATGACTGAGTGTGTGAGTGTAAATGAGATGAGGTCCTTTAAGGTGCTTTGGGGAACTTATCAGAAATATAAAAACCATCTATCCAGAATAATGTAATAACTCTAATAGTCAGAAAGTGGTGAAAACAGCACTTTTTCTGGTGATAAAGATGAAAGAGTTTTAGAGGTGCAGTTATGCGTTCTGCCCAACTTTTCAGCAATGAATGGAAAAGAAAATGAGAACAAAAAGATCAGGAATTCAAGTTCAAAGTTGTAAAATGAGTTTTCAGTCAAGAGTCAGAGAAAGACAAAAACCCTGAAAAGGTTTTCCTGTTCTGTACTGTTTACATGGACTGACATAATCAGGTCAACAGTGACGACAGAACGATTGCAGGCATCACTTATTTACATTCTGAGTTGTTTATCAGTCATTTTTGAATAGTACGGGTGATGAGCGTTAACATAGATGAGAGCATCCACATGGGGAAAAAAATGTGTTCAATAGGGTCATGGAAATAGTTTTGACGGTGAAGAACATCTCAAGATTCGGTCTATCAGAATTCATACGTAGGCTCATAAACAAGTCAACAAGTTTTGTATTTCTGCATATGAAATCAGTATTTGCGCTCATATCTTCATTCACTGACAGCATGTGAAATAAACTGCGTGATCCACAGGACATGATAAACACGCCAACGTATTTAAATGAGTTATTTCAGTAACATTAGCTCAATGTGCTCGTCTAACGCTGCATTAGGTGCTTGTCTTTATTCTTTTATAAGCAGCAGAGTAGGCTCAGACTGTCACCTTAAGGTTAATACGTAAAAACATACCCGCCAGGAAATAAAAACAGGTAGATTTTCACTGAAAACAAGAGAAAACCACATTAAGAATCTACTACAAATAGATGTAACTGTTAACGTTAATCGCCTTTTCCTGCTTCTTTTGTGACTTTTACGTCCACGTCTGTTTTCTTTTGCATACAGTATGTGGAGTTTTCATGATGCTTTGTTTGATCAAAAACAAAACACAAAAGGCCAAATTTACCACAGCTTCGTGACACGCCAACCCCCTCTGTGGGTGTTAATAGACTACTGTCAGGATTTACTAAACACAACTGTACTTGTAGAACATTTAGAATGTGGCTACTTCCTGGAATCGCTCACAGTTCTGCAATGATTGACAGATTGATGAACAGAATGTGAATATCTCATTTCAATTCAACAGGCACTTGCAGAATTATTTTATTATTTAAACGGAGGTGATTTTTAAAAATAGATAGCACGAACCATGCAATATGCCTGTCTTCAATTTTCACTCTTAACTCTTTCCCCACCGGTGTTTTACAGTGAGTTGCTAGCCAGCGCCAGCCTTTTATGATCATATCCACTCATTTTTGGAGGTCCACTGAGAATGTTGTGTGAAGAGTGTGAATACATCAAAAGAAAGAACCAAACTTCAACTTTTAAACACACACGCAACATTCGTTTGTGAGGTATAAACATTTGAATATTGATTGGTCATTTTCAGGGCATTTTGAGCAAAAAACTGAGAAATTTGCCTTTTTTTCCCCCAAAGATATTGATTTTCAAGATAACGCTGAATTCATATTTACATTTCTGACATAATCGTCTTTAAGGCTTTTGAAACTGCATGTGTTTCTTGCGGAGCCGGCATTCTTCTATTCAGAATGAATGGTTCTGTATACGTTGCTATGGGATACCAGCCTCTGTGGCCCAGACCCCTGTCCACATCCACATGATCCCTTTGAACATCATTCCTTACATTAGTACCATTACTTCACGGTACCAAACAAAGCAGATCCACTCACTGCTCATGCAGAGGTGGACCTTACAGACTCTGTAGACCACATTGGACCTGAGACTGTTGACTCACTGTCCTCACTGGAACTGTTACTGTCAAATTACCAAAAATGTTCACTTGCCTGATGAAGGGTTAACCCTGTTTATCCGGTGAATACTGTAGTTCGACGCCTGCAGACTGTGATTGTCAGATCATTACCTGCATGTTTCTTCCACTGTCCGCGAATTAGGGATGCAGTGTTTTGTGGTTTTGTTACTCCTCAATTCAAACCTAATGGGAATCAAATACAGCACTTTAGTTGTAATGTCGTGTGTTTAACCCATAAATGATCCACGATCCTTCTACGGAAGATACCTTTAATTGAACACACTCCCCAGCCAGCATGTCCATGTGGGCCCCAGAAGGGTTACATTTGGGCTGCATGTAAGGGTCCCACGTGGGTTTGTCTGCAGTTTCCACAGTGACCCCACATATGTTTGCCCATATCAGAATCAAAATCAGAGATGTTATTTATTTTTCACAGTTTATCCCATCATATTTATCTTTCGTGTCGTTTGCACTACTTCTCATGTTATTTGCACAACTTAAATTCTGTTTTACAAATATCTTAGTTTGCAATACTTTTTATTTTTTAACGTAAATAACTGTGCCTTTTACTGATATTTGCTGTTGTTTTACTGCTCTTTGTCGTCTGTCTGTAAATTCTTGCACTGAACCTGAGAGCTCTACCTCAATTTCATTGTGCTTGATACAATGACAATAAAGAGATTCTGATTCTGATATGGGCAAACATGTGGAGCCACTATGGAAACTGCGAACAAACCCATGTGGGACCCTTATATGCAGCCCAAATGTAACCCTTCTGGGGCCCACGTGGACATGCAGGCTGGGACTGTACAGAAACAGTCCCATTAAAGCAGACAGTGAAGCTTTTATGAGCAGATCTCTCCAGTTCATTCCCAGTCTACACAGATCAAGTCCCATTTCAAAGTCTGTTAGATATGACACTTGATCTGAACAAACTCTTTGTCTTTAAGATAAAACTCTACATGAATCACGAACAAAAGAAGATAACCACCATGTGTAGAAACGGCAAAATGAAGCAATCTTACAGCAGGCGGTTAGTGTGTGTGTGTGTGTGTGTGAGTGTTGTGAGCCACTAATGTACAGACAAAAGCCGTTTTTAAAAGCCGTGGTAATGAGTTACATCTCCAGTTGTTACAAAAGGGCATTTTTTGATGGTTCAGATCAACTCCTTAACAGTATCCAAAGTGGAACCCACATGGACCAAGACTCTTTTTCTTTCTTTTCACAGCATGTACCTTACAGGATTGTACTTTTCTACGGTTTTGCAAACAAATACGAAAAACCCTCTGACTAGTCTGTCCTGGGGTGATTAGGCGAACAACCTGAGCCTATCCAACACCATTAAAGATCAAATGAAACCATCTCTGTCGGGATCTTCTAAAACCATGATGAAATCATGATGAAATGACACCCGAAGGCAGTGGAAATGATTAAACAACCTCAGACACAAGGCGAGTCGGTACTGTACAGCCTGACCGGATGAAAGGAAAACTATTGTTCTTTATTATTACCACAAAGAGATCCAATAGAAATATTTTTGTCATACTTATTAAAGACCGTGTGCTTATATTCAGACGTGATCAATTACTTGCGACCAGTAATTTCATATTTGGGTCCGATCCAGCGGTAACAAGTGGAGACATTTGGTGTTCAACAGTCTGTGTCATGTAAACAGAGTAACTTATATGCATGTATTAGACATATTTGAGTAGGTATTTATAAGCACTTTAACATTACGTATAACTAAATTTGGGGAGATAAAATTTTTAGGTGAAAAATGTCAAATGACTGCTCGGTAACACGTGAACTTAAAATGGACATTCATTTTTTTAAAGCTTTACACAAACATTCAAAACATGCGGTTCTCAACAGAATACGATATGAAGTAGGACAAAACCTTTTAGATATTATCTTCAACTATACAGAAAATATATTTTGGAGTAAAATATTGAAAAGTATCTGTTTTATTGACATGAGAATGTGGTAACATGTGGACAGGTTGCCATAGTAACACATGGACGACTCTTTACCAGTGTATGCATCACCCAAAATATATCAAAAGATCATTACTTTCTTAAAGTTTCAGTCAAATATCTGAATTATAAGTAACTTAAAAATTAAAAATTGGTATTTTTGTGGGAACTCATGGACAGGACCTTTTAAGCAACTAACAAATGTTCAGACTCATAAAGATCAATAATATTCATAAAATAATGAAACTTAACAATCATCTATATAATCACCAGACTGAATACATTTTCACATTTTTTAGATATAATTTTTAGCATTAAATTTGAACTATGGCTATGATGTAAAAAGTACAATTGATAAAAATCGGTTGTAACTTTTTTTTCTACAAGTGATATTTTAAAAAGGATAACTGTTTCGTAAAATGAGCTCTTTAGCTAAAAAATGAGTCCACTGGATAAATGAAGGGTGCAAATGTACTTTTTCATGTTGATGTTCACTTTCCCCTGATCAGACCCATTTGTCATTAGACTGATCCTCATGTCCACTCATGTTACTATTTCTCAACAGTGTCGAGTTATAAACAGTGTTGCCAGCTCAGTTTCAGGGGATGTTGCTACAGGTTGAAGCAGTGACACACACGTCAGCATGGAAGTGAAGCTATGTAACCTACGGCTGTGAAAGAAATATAATGGTAGTAAAGCTATTTGTAAAATAAAACCTCCTAAAAGTATATGTTTTAACACTTAGGAGTCTAATATAGATGTCATACCTACTCATCATCACCTTTTTAGGCATTTCACATAACCTGATACCCCATGTTTTACATCTCAAAATGTGCAGAACAGCCTCAGCTGTCAGTAGAATGAGGATTGATATGTGCTGGAACTGATGAAAAGGATGAGCCCTGAAGCTAAAAAAATTTAATTCAGAGTTTGAAAAAGTGCATTTACTTTTGAAAACACACGTTTGCTATGTGTAAATAGAAGTTTGGAAATTCAAGATTGAATTTGGCAATTTGTTTTCTTCGCCAAAGTAGTAGAACTTAAGAAAAACAGCCAAATAGATAAACAAAGCCTAAAATAAAATGAAATAAAAAAAAAAGAAAAAAAGCTTTTTTTTTGAGTAAAATCGTTGTTTTTTTTGTTTGTTTTTTTTTTTTTTACTACACTCTCAATAAAACTAACATGAAATGACAATGAATTATGATCAATCAATCAATCCATCAGTCAGTCAGTCAGAAATCTATTTAAAAAATGCATGGAAACAGTTCACTTTTTCTCCAAATTGAACTCTCATGGACTGAACATAGTAACCTGGTATGAGCAAATAAACTAAATGAACTACCTGCTAAATCCACCAGTGTGGAAGTCACATAGACAGCTCTAACCAATAGACTCAGAGATGCCTTCAGGGACCGACCAGAGCCTCTGTAAATCTCTAAAGTCACTGAAAATAAAACAGAAGTGATTTGATGTATACATTATTTTTATGCATGTTTTTTGGTGGAGATACTTGGTGCCCACCATTATTTTCCAGAACCTATAAATGGACCTCCTCCTCCTCCTCTTCTAGTGTTTGTTCTGTAGTGGGTTAAAACTGAAGGAGCAGCTGTCTCTACTCAGTCCAAATGAAAACATAGGTCTAGATGTACACAGCCTAACTCAGTTTCACCCCACAGTTGAAAGTCTTATCCCAGTTTTGATCACATTCAGGATATGCTGTTTTTTAAATAACCGTTAGTAAAATTTTATATGACTCTGGCTATTGTAAAAAAAAAAAAAGTTTCTGTCAGGAGTGGGAGGCCGGGAACGCATGGACGTTTCCACTTTGATTGCTATAATTCTGTCACTGCCAACACACAAGACTGTGAAGCTGTGGCTGATGGGAGAGGGTCGTCACAGTGGACTTTAACAGCGGGTTTTGATGTTCTCCTACATACTAATTTTTGTAGTTGTTTTCATTATGACTTGACTTGAGCCACTGTTTGTGTATTTTACTCCGGACTTTCTGATGAAAAGGCAAATCTCAGTTTTGCTCCAGAAGTGAGACCCTTTCGTCGTCACCGTTATTGTTTGTGTTTCTCTTTTATTATTTGGCGTCTGTACAGTAATCACACAGTGGACAGACATTGCAATATGGTGTTTGGATTCTACAAGAACCCAATAATCAATGGCCTGTTTGTGTATGTGTACAAAGTTAGTGAAGTCACATGCAGATGTCAATTACACATTTAAAGGCGTCGTGCGGTAATATCAGCAATCAGGCTGTACCATATGTCAAAATGTCAGGTTTGGTGGGTTATTCAA
>JAPQRP010000011.1:23924475-23940114 GCA_037367295.1 Apogon hyalosoma | reverse complement strand
TTCTAAATTGCCCATAGGTGTGAATGTGAGTGTGTTTGTTTGTCTCTATATGTCAGCCCTGCGATGTACTGGTGACAGGTCCAGGGTGTACCCCGCCTTCGCCCTTCAGTGGCTGGGATAGGCTCCAGTGACCCCCGTGACCCTAGTGAGGATAAAGCGGGTTCAGAAAATTGATGGATGGATGTTGAATATGGGGAAAAAAAAAGAAAATTTGATTGTAAATGGTTTCTTGCATGCGGCCCAATGGATTTAACTAAAGGGATATTTTATTGTTTTTTGGGAGAAGTCTCTCAATCCACACACACAGCCCTATATCACTAACGTGTAACCAGTATCTTTGTGGTTAACTAAAAGTAGTCAAATATGATTCCTTTCCAGTTTAACTGACTGAATTGTAATGTTTTTTTTGCGAAATAACTCACTGTCCTGCTCAAAGGCTATCTGCAGCAGCTTTTAAGGTATAGCTTTATGTCATTTTCTCATCAGTCTGAACAGGAGTGTGTCTTGTGCCAGTGACGGACTGAATACTTCACTTATGTGCTCTGGAGAAAGCAATTTTAAAGTGCTTCATGCACATAGAGCTGCCTGAGAACCACAAATGCTTACTTTTTTTTGAAGAAATCCATACTTTGCATTGTATATAGCAATAATAGAATTGTCGTTGGTGACATATCGATATTTGAGGTGTTTTGATTTATTCACAGCATACATCTCTATCACCTCATGCTGTGAGTAAAAAAAAATCTTAACACTTCTCAAAAGGTGCTGCCAGTATTAGAAGTATGTAGGCAGCACAGTGGATTAAATTTGCAGACACAAATCCAAGCTGTTTAGCTTGAAATGAAAGCTTCAACAATGTTTTTAAGTTTAGATGAGCATCTTTGTATGCATACGAAGGGAAGCCACAAGTGATCACTTGACACATTTGGAGACATACTTAGAACTGGACACTTGAGGACAGATATCTCGGGACAGATGTCTGTTCCAAGAGAAGACCTGAGTTAGAACCTGTCTCAGTGGTCCATGTCTGCACTTGTGTTTAAGGTCTTTAGTTGGACCTTTAGTTTCAGATGTGTCATATGTTGCCCACTCTCAGCACTATCTGTTGTGTCTCTGCATCATTGTAAAAACTGACTATGATGGCTTCCTCATTTCCTCTCATTGTTGTCTTTTTTTCCTGTGCTTCTTTGTGTTGACAGTGAAGGCGTATGCAAACTGCCACGCATCAGTCAGCATAACTGCAATGCCAACTACACCACAGGGCCTTGACTCCTCTGGGCCTCCATAGATCCATCATTTGTGTCTTTCACTCCATCCGTCCATGCTTCCGTCTGCCCTTTCTTCCACCCTCTCCTTCCTTGTGGGCAGTTGCCTCACTGTGTGTATGTTTCTTCTTTTGTGTTAAATATTTTTTAGCTTCTAATTTGAAGGCAGTGGAAGAAACTTGCCAGGTTAAAGTCATATTACTTTTCTGCAGTACTTTTACAGAAGATAAATTACAGATTAAACAACACAGAAAAGGCATAAGGTATAAATAAAGAATCATGTAAAGATAGTACATTAAAAGCATATGAAAGTGTCAGCCAGAGACTGCAATGCAAAATAAATGGTGTATTACAAAAAACAAAACCAAAACCAAAAAAAAAAAAAAAAAACGTATATAATGTACTGTATAATGAAGTAACAGAGATGTTCACAGTCATGTTTTGCAATTCCAAGTCTCAGCTTGAACTCATGTCCGAGCCAAGTCTCAAGTCTTTGGTCGCAAGTCTAGGTCAAGTCTCAAATTTCTTATCATCATTTTGATATTTCTGTTCAAGGTTATTTTATTTATACCCATGGGTAGATTAGATTCTATGATCTGTTGAGTGCCATTTAGTCAGTTTAAAGAACTTCACTGCATAATCTGAGGAATTCAAAGCATGGACCACTTTAAAAGGGGCTGTTCACTATTTACCTTTTACACATTCTCGTCACACACATATATTCTCTGCATAGATGCATATATTCCATATATATTCTCTTCATACATGTATGTTGTCCTCATGCATGCACAGTTGTGTGTAAAAATTTAGGCGTCCCTTGAAAAATAGCATAATTTGGTGATTTTTTTTTTTTTTTTAAGATGTCACTACAGGATATGGAAGAGGGCAATATTATGAACAACATAAACATGTTGTAAATTGTCATTTCATGAACTGAATAAAAATTTTAAAAGGTAGAGATGCAATTGTGGCATGTGCAAAATTCCCGGCACCTTACACACCCTTTTGTGGAAGTGCTTAGACACCCCAATGGCAGATGTTAAAGCATGCAAACACTTTTTGTTTCCATCTAAAAGTCATTTAATTTTTGTATTTGCTGATTTTGTGGAATCCATTTTTCCCTTTATCTATTCAGTGTTCCCTGTACCACTGGCTGCAACACAACCACCAAGCATGATAGATTCACTAACATTTTTAGCAGATAGCCAGGTGTTCTTTTATATTTTTCATCAAATGCTGCCCCTTTTTTGTCCTTTTCCATATTCTAAAGAGACTCTTGTTTCAAATAAAAAGTCTAAGATTATGCTGTTGTTTAAGGGGTGCTCACATTTCTGCCCATAACTGCATATAATCTCTTCTCTCATGTATATATTTCCTTTTTACATACAATGCATGTATTAGAGAATGTATGTGAGAGTTAAAATGTATGAATGTGTGAGTGAACATACATAAATGTTAGGGGGAAAAAATTACAAATGTGAAAGTTAAAATTTGTTTTAGAAAGATACAATGGCTTATGTCATGTACGGCTCCTTGTTTTCCTTTATGTATTAGCCAACATTTATTAATTGTTTGGTATGTGATCACTTTAACTAGTCTACTGCATGCAATACAAAAACAAACAATGAATGCATTTTTTAATAAGTTAAAAACTATATTAAAATGAACATATACAAGCTAAACATGAATTATCAGGATATGTTGTTAAATTTTTGTTTGTTTTTTTCTCAGCCCAGTGGGCTCTGAAAATTATGATAGCATATAAAAATACTCACTCAGGACAAACAAACAAACAAACCTAGCCCCTTTTGAAATAGCTGTGCCTTGAAATATTTGCATTTCAACCAGTCGGTCCTCACAGACAGCTAGCTCTAAAGCGTTTCCCTGACCTCTGTCATTATCATATGTGACCAAGTGTCAAGCAGTCTTTTCAAAATAGTCAACAAATGACAGTCTAATCAATTGAAATGTCCTTTTGCTACAAACATAATAATGTAGCTGATGCTGAGCTAAACATGTTTATTATCAGTCCATAGGTGCCAACATAAACTTTTCACATTAAGTGAAAAGGTGTATTTTCAGGTGTCAGATAATTTGAATCTGATGTGATTTTAATTTTACACTGGACTCGGATATTGTTAAAAAGTTCATAACATAGAAACTGCAGGATAATTGTGTGTTTTAAACAGCTGACTGTGGCAAGTACACTTCAGAAAAAGCACAAGAGAAAAAATAGATTGAATGTCAAAAAGGACCAAGCTTCCACATCCACGTCTCTGTGCAGCTTCACACATTTGATCAAATGGAATGTGTTATGTAAGAACTGAATAAGCTTCCGTTTTTATAGGCCTCAGAGACAGGACTTTACAGCACATCACTTTAGTCTTCAGCTCAGAGAGAAGTAGTTTTGAGAAGTCGAGACTGAGTCCAAAAAATATATCATAATGCTTGTCTTTAAGTTTGTAGGAGTGAGAGTCAAGCTGTGTTGTAACTTCAAGTACTAAGAGCTGGATGAAATGTAAAAAAGAAAAAAATACTCAGCTTGTAAGCCTTTTACTTCAGTTATAATGTATTTAGAGGAAATGATCAATTATTTGTATTTTGCATCACTGTATGCCATCAGAACATTGAGACCTAATAAGATTTCAGTTTAGACAGATGGAATAATGACATGTAAAATACCTAAAATGCATACTAAAACCATCCCTCAGCCAAACTTTGAATACCACATATGACATTTAGAGAAAGGTGAAAATGACTTCAAAGGAAAGAAGGAAAACAACAGGAGAACCATTATGTAAAAGACAAAAACAAAAATGAGTAACTCACTTGAAAATGAGGTTATAGAATAATGAAGTTTAGAAACTACTTTAAAATGTAATTAGATAATGACAAAAATTAGAACAAAACAATTAACATGTGACAAAACCTAAAGCATTCATAATCTCAGATTTTATGGGTTAGTGCATATTTTTTCATCATATTTATTTTGATTGACTGTTGTAAGCTAAACTCACAATAAACCAAATGTGATTATTCTGAGTTCTTCTTTAACAAGATGAAAAATCATAAAAAATGTAACAAGACAAGATGGAAAAAGGAAGATGTTCATTATGTTCATTCAGTTGCGTGTAATTTGTTTTGTGTCTTCACATATTAATGTAGCATGAGGTTAGAAATGTCCAGCAAACTTGGGAGAATCTGCCCAAGAGACTTATCTGTAAGCTCACATAAACACAAAAACATCTTTTAACTAATTATTACAAAGCGGACTGTTTTACCAGTGAAGTTAAATGAAGAGAACGAAAAGGAGTAGAGTATGATGGAGTAAGTGGTAGTGTTGGAAAATATGAAAACAATTTTACATAGTGAACATTTTTGAAAAGTTAGGACAGATCAGAAAAGACACTTAGTGAAATTCCCACTGCCCTCAGTTTATTTACTACCTGGAAGGTGAAAGTCTTCTGCTTTCATGTCTACTACTTTCACGCGTACAGTCACGGAAAAAATTATTAGACCATCAAAAGTCATCAAAAACAATGGTTCTGCAATCAAGCCCTAACTCCTGTGTGTATCATGTGACTAAAACAGACAGAAAAGAAAACGTGGAATGAATCAAAGCACTGTTTTTGTCAGTACAATGACACAGATACTGATGGAAGAACTGAAGTGATTTGGGTTATTATCAAGAAAACATGGAAAATGGATAGATATCAGCTCTGAAATTCAACTACTATGAGCTGTTTTCATTGTTATCATTATATTTGTCCAAACAAATGTACCTTTAGTTGTACCAGGCATTAAGATGACCAAGAAATTGAAGAAAACAAGGGGGGGTCTAATCATTTTTTCCATGACTGTATACTCACACACCAAATGCAGTTCATTGTGTGTCTTTTTCCTGAAATGTTCTCCCCTTCCTCCCTACCGTCCTCTCCCACTAGGAGAGACGGCTCCCCCCTCCAGTGCCAAAAAAGCCACCAAAAGGCCCCCACCATCACCCCCCTCTGGCCAGAGACCGTTCCTTGGAGAGCTCGGAGAAGCAGCGGCAGGAGGCCAGGAAGCGTCTGATGGCTGCCAAACGAGCTGCCTCTGTACGACAAAACTCCGCTACAGAGAGTGCTGACAGCATTGAGATCTACATCCCTGAGGCCCAGACACGACTATGAGGACATGAACAAGGACACACACTGGGTTACCATGTACTACACACAAACACAGCTACACATACAGTCACGTTTCTGCACACCTCACTGTGTTTCTGAATTACAAGACCCACAGCATCTTTTTAGATAGATGTAAACCACTAGTTGTCTAAAGCTCTGTGAATGCAAAGATGGAGAATACACAGTTATGATGTGATGTTGAATATCCACCTGAAAAACAGATGATGATGGGGTAAAAAACTGGACAGCTTTTTGAGATTAATCAGACTTTGGGTGGTCTATAATTTCACTGGCTATTTTTGTCAAGTAAAACCAAAGGGTTAAATACAGTTGAAAGTCATAGACAATAGAAACCAACACAACTGCAGTGTGATGTAATATGGCAAACAATATGATCATGATTTGTAATGTGATAATGTTGGCAATTTGAGAAGTTATTCTTGAATCCTGAAGGAAAAAGGTTTATTAGATATTTTTTTTAGAATTTTAACACATGCTGCACTTTCATACCCTCAGTGGAATGATACATGGAGTCCTATCTATTTAAACAAAGAGACAGATGAACTTTTTTACACAATTTCCATGACCATTAAAGCATAGATTACTCTCACTTGTTTGCCTTGTAAAATAATATGAGATTTCCAATCTTTCAGGGTGCACTGAATGCATATATGCACAAACTCTGTCTCTGGGGCAGTTGCAACATTTTTAAAGAAAATTACCACAAAAACCAACACCTGGATTTTGGAGATGTGCTTTTGTCAGCGTAATACAAAGAAGATATTTTAAATGTTTTCACTGAATAGCAGTGAATTTTGATGCTTGCACCACAATGAAAAACACTTGAGACAGACTTATTAGAGCTTGATTTTTATCACTGTTGCACCACCTTTTCTTTTTATTACACTTTTTAATTGTTTGTGAACTGATAACACTAACTGTTGCACTTTTACAAGTGGAAATTTTTGCCATTTTTACCAAAGATCTTTTGCAAGGACTGGGTCGTGGCTCCACACTTGTCAGTCAATTCAAGAAGAATTTTTGTTAATGCAAATTTCTAAGATTTTCAAAACTTTTCAGTCTGATTTTGTCTGTGTTCCAACATTTGAGTGTGTTGCATGCATCAAAATATTTTTAAAATTGTAAGATTAATAAAAATGTTAACATTAGTAATTTTAACATATGATACAAAATACAATAACAAACTGGTCAGTGAAAACATAGATTTAATCTCTGAGATTTACTCACCAAATGGAAAATGTACTCTATCCCTAAAGAGAGTGGCTCTATCCACATCAAGTCCAAAGTTTATCATTGTTGGTGACAGGAATTATATCATGGTTCTCTTTTGAGATTGCCTAATTGCCTAGCCCCAATAGGAACAGTGGGCTCTGGTGTAACTTATCGCAGCCCTCAGCACCTTTCTGTGAATTTGTGGCACTATTCGATTCAGGTTCATTTATATAGCACCGATCATGTACTTAACAAACTCAGTTCAGTCCTTAAAAAGACAGTACAGAGGGCACATCCCACAAATCCTCTAGGAGCAAGCCCAAGGCGACAGTAATTATTCCTTGTTTCTCAAAGAGAGCTTTCTTTATTGTGTTGGCCACAAGTAATGGCATATAAGGTCCATGCCTTTGTATGCTTTTGAAGGTGGCACTGCTGTGATACACAGTGTGGTCACAGTGTATTCTTATCTGACCGATTCGGAAGGTTGTCTGTGGGTCTTGTAAAAAACAGATGACAGATGATCTCCACACATTCCTAACCCTACTGTGTCACACTGGTTTACATGCACACATACACATGAGCACTGACAGGTAGCTCTTTCAGGTCTTGTGGCTGTATGAACACTCACCAAACGTCTGTTGGAGAAAAGAGCACCATGATCACTGTTTTCATTTCATCTTCCTTTCTGCACTACATCATGGTTGTCAAATGAGCACTGGAAATATATGGATGATCAGCTGGTGCACATACTTGCTTCCTCTTTTGCGAGCCCTCTTTAACAATGAGGGGAAATATGTGAACCAAAAATTCTGTTATTTTACATCCTTCCTCTTTCCAGAGCTCATTCCTGGTGGTTGTGTTTGTATTTTTTTTTTCTTTGTTTTTTGCTCTCTACCTACCAGTTGCTGGAGTATGGGTTCACAGGATCAAGCATTTCTTTATTAAACAGTCAAAATAATGATTTGGTTCAAACTGTCTGATAGCTCATTATTGCCCAGTTTTATTGCAGCCAAATGCAGTTGTAAAGAAACAAACTTGTCCTTTAAACCTCACTGTTTAACAAATACTTCAACTGGATTATAAAAATGGGAGAAGAATTCATGATTTTCTGCTCCCTTTACTTTTGCTGCACTGAACTGTCACATTTGATCACCTTAGAATTCACAGTGATTTGCTTTTACAGGGTAGATACACTTAAGCAATATTCAGTGGGAATAGATTTTTGTGGACGTTTTGTAAAGATTTACTATTCTAGACATAACCCAGATATAGAAAAGACCAGCCAAACATATTTAATTCTCATGGTGTCTGGTCTGTAATTCCCAAAGTATTTTCTTATAAACCCAAGACACAATCTTCTTATTCAATCTTAAAGGGATTGTATTTAAGGGGAGTCCTGATGTTTTTGGAGTTGTGTTCGAAGTTCTAATGATTAGCTTGGCTTCAGTTCTAATGTCAAGAACCAGCACCTATTATAATAATAGTAATAATAACAATAATTAACCCTAACTGTTAGTGTTCTTCTTTTAAGATGTCCAGGGAGTCCTTGCAGTTTTTTCACAGGGATATATAAGTAATTATGCTGTATATACAATTCAGATGTTCTTTTTTAACATATGCAGTCAGAGTCTGCTTTTCACACTTATTCCGACAGTGTGTCAGTACTACATACTATAATGGCTTAAGAATGCATCTATTAATATCTCTCAGACAGTAGTTTACATGCTTATATAGTGTTCATCTGACTTGGAGCAGGAACATTGTATTCAGTTCTTTCAAAAACTGCCATGCATTTCTTTTATTTTTTTCATTTGTCTTGTGTATTAAAGTGACAGTAACAGAAATGATGAATACTAAAAGAAATATTTTGAAATGTTAATGTTTATATTCTGGCCCCAGTGCTAAATGGGCCCTGGGGCCAACTAATCAAAGACCACACAATCAACAAGCTCCAGCATTAGCTGTTTTCATAACAGTGCTACAGATAGAAAAATAGAACACAAATTCCACCATGTATTTCACCAGCATAATGGTCGTCTTGCCAACTTATCTCACTATGTTTCTCAAAAAGATGTTCCTCCGTGATGCATGTTTGTGATTTTTTTTTGATCCAGATGACAGACCTGGGTTCAGATCTCTGAGGGGCAGGTCTACTCTCTGTTCTACTTGCTGACACAGCAACAATTCTTTTACAGATTTGGGCAGATAGACAATTGAAAGTCTGTCAAGTACAGGCAGAGACATGCACCTTTTGACTGTCAAGCACATAGTTGATCTGCCTGGTGTTTGTTAAGAATACATTTAACAAACTGAATGTACGCTAACAGCCTGGATCCCACCCTCGAGATTTAACGTGATGGTAGATAGCATTTTGTTTTACTATGGATCCATTCATAAATTTAATCTGGAATGGTTTTAGCATGATCTGATCTGTCATTCATAGTTTCAGAGATTGGAGCAGGTGAATTTAGAGATCTGCAGACTTTGGGCAAACTACAGCACTGTCAAAATACTAATGAAGAAAAACTCCTGCATTCAGATTCATTTTTACATTACTAAAAAGATCTGAATCTATGATATCAGTTAGTTCAAAACAATGCTGTTGCTCTTCTAAATCATATTTATAATATATAAATTATGCCACAAATGGGGGGGGGTATAGCAAAGCAAATAATTATGTTCTCATTTGAACTGACTGATTTATTTATTTGATGAAGATAATGTATATTAATGAACACTCAGTACAAAAAAACATTACTTTGTGTAAATGTGCTGGATTTAGCTGGGAGCTGTTTTCCATCCATAGTCCTCAACATTTAAAGACAGACTAAATATACGAATGACAATACAGTGTATACAACACATTACAATATAAAAGCATACATCATACAACACATTGTTAATACAGTAAATACAGTATAAAACTGCCAAGAAGAAGAACTATGAAATGTTGATCAGAAATTCCAGGTTGATAGGTTTGATTCGATTTTAACCTTTTTTTTCATAGCTCTTTTTCAAATGTAGGAAAGGTGGACATTTCTTGAATAGTCATTGGAAGACTATTCCATTCATTCCATACATATTCTTATATTCCAGCTCTTATTGCATATAACTATTACCCAAAACCTAACCAGAAAAAAGAACACATAAGAATACCGTTAAAATACTGTATCAGTAAGCAGTATTGATAAGAGTATTAGTATTGCTAAAATCTTTTAAGATACCCATCCCTAAGTGTAATTGTGTGGGTTTTTTTTTTTTTTTAAATGACCAGTGAGTGAAAACAAAGTGAAAATATTGCCCATGGCATAGGCAATGCAGATAAACTTTACCATACTTTATGATGTACTGTATTCAGTGACAACATTAAAAGAGTATTAATATTAGTTCTTACTTACATATTAAAGAAATGTATTTGTAATGATCAAATTGGGCTTTGTTGCTTGTCAGACAATCACTTTTAATGTTGCTTGGTATCGTAGCATATATCCTTCTTTCTGACTGAAATGCACAATTCTAACCTTTTTTCTCCATCTATCTTATTCATCTACCTGTTACTGTCATTGGAAAGGGGAACTCCACATATATTAAGTGGGCTTTCTTAGAGACATGCCACAAATTTCTTAGTCTGTGGAAGGATTCTGTGGCTCTGCAGGAACAACAAAACATAGTAACCCTGAGGAAGTTATTGGTTTGGCTTTAAGCGAAGACACTTTAAATTTAGAATGACACAGACTGTACAGACTGTGAAAGAAGTTTTCCATGAAGGTACAGTCTGGGAAAAATGAACAGAAGTTACATTTTGTAAATTGTGGCACAAAAAAAGGATTCTTCTTGTTCTTTTCCTTTTTTAAGGATTGAACATGTTTGAAAATTCCCAAACGACATGCATTAACAGTGTTGAACATTATACATTTTATGTCTCTGGCAGGCACATGTTTCAAGTACAGATGTACAAAAACCTCGTGCTCTAGACTTAACTGGAATGCCATCAGTTTTTATATGTGTATTTTTATGTATGTGTGGAATTCCACTTCCCCCTTTAATGCACAAGGATAGGCAATGAAAAAGCACACTAACCCTTATTCAAGTTTGTATTCATCCCCTTGTGAGTAGAGACGTTCTTCCTCTGTGAACACACCACCAGTGAAAAGAGTGTCTGTTAGTGCTCATGAAAACGTTCCAGATCTGTCTCCCATCCACTGCCTCCTTTCAGCACTCACAAATGAACCATTACCGGGTGTTTCTCTTTCTTGCTTCATGTTGTGGATCTGTGAGAATGCCAATTATAAAACTTATACCAACATTTATCGTGACCTCTGATATAACTGCCATTCTTTTTTTCCAGAATAATCTGGAAAATAACAGTAGGAGTAACAGGATACTAGAGATTATTCTATGATTATAATGACAATGTACTATTGATCAAATTATTCTGTATTTGTCTCTTTTGTAACTTTAGTTTAGTTTGGTTTAGATTAGTTGGATGTGTGTGGGTAAGGGCAGGTGAACTTTGTACAGGATCTGATATCTGATTACCTCTGTGTTTAAATAATGATGACAGTGACAATGACAGTGAGCCATATTCAATATAAAATACCCCTCTAATCAAGAGGGGAGGGCCATACAGATGCTGAATGAACATGTATGTTGTTTTGGGTTTTTTTTAACCATCAACCCGGTTATTTTCTTAGTGGGCCGGTAGCAAGCTTGCTGTCTGTGTTTGGGATGACCAGAAGAATAACAAGACAGACTGCAAACAGCTGAGGATATTGAACAGTCAATACTTAGCATTGTGTTTCAGGCTGCATAAGCATGTCAAAGGAAAGCTTCTGTGGGAGTTCAGCCACCAGTCACCTGTTTTTTACACAATGTTCACTATGTATTGGACAGATGAGTATTAAGGCCACACTGAGGTAGAAGAGGTAAAGTATTAAAATTACAATTAACAATAATGTTAGGAGAATAAAGTCAAAATATTACAAGCATATACTTGTAATTTTGTGTTTATTAAGTGATGATTTTGAGAAAAAGATTGAACATTCATTCATTAATTCATTCATTCATTATCTGAACCCACTTTATCCTCACTAGGGTCATGGGATTTAATATTAGAAGTGTCAAAATTCATGACTACATTCTCAAAATGTCCAATTTTTTTAAAATCCTCAGTGTGTCCCAATACTCTGCTGTGGAATTCCTGACAATAATGCTGATATACCATCTGAAGCATAAAAAGTCTACATGTTATTCCACATGTTTCAGCAATATTTCCTAAGGTAAGTTCATTTCTGACGGGGTAAATTTTCTCCACACAATATGTAAAACAATGTCACATTTGAAAGACACTACAAAACAATGAATAACTATAATATTCTTGAGCATTTTCATCCCAAGGCATTTAAGTTGAACTTAAATTGACCTATTGATGAAATTAGTAGTCAGTACTGGACAGGGACCAGCCTGAAAGCCAACAGAACTCTTAAACAGTGGTGTGCTTGATACGACTTCTTGCTTTTATCCTCAGGAAGCAATGGGAAATGTAGTCTATATATCCAAGTATATTAATCAGGGTCTCCCAGATATGGTGGTCTGTTACTACTTAACTGTGTATGTGTGTGAGAGAGAGAAGTTGTGTATGAAAGTGCCTATGTGGTTTACAATTTGTACTTTCATTTGTATATAATAACATTAATGGAAAATGCTGTGGGTGTGTGTGTGTGTGTGTGCGTGCGTGCGTGCACGCGCGTGTGTGCGTGCGTGCGTGCGAGGTCTCTATAAAGTGCTTCCTGAGTTTCTTGGTTTTTCTGTCGGGCCTTTCTTCAGTACAGTCTAGTAGCCTCATAGAGTGACTCTGTACATGAAATCATACCTGCGACCGAGCTCTTATGTTTGTACAGAAAATGGTTTAGGGTATTTCATGACGCATGCAGACACAATATAAGTACTTATGAATCTATATCTAATTTGAAAACTTGTATTTGGTTTATTTATGCTCTTATTTATTAACTCTTTTTTTTTTCTATGGCATTCTGTTGAAGTGGTCTGTCATGCTCCTCTGATCTTATGTTGTATTGTAAAGAGATGATTATATGTCTTTACCTATTGATGAGCCCATATTAAAATTAACTACCAACACTCCATTTGTGACTTCTGGTACTTTTTTGTGGTAGTTTTCAAAAGTACCTGTAATTGCAAAACAAGATGTATACTGTAAATGAAATCCACACCAACTTTCTCAGCATTTAAACACAACAAAAAGTGGAAAAGTAGTTGTATTAAATTAATTGAATTGTTGGATAATAATTAGAATATCTTGCTGCATACTACTCTTCAGGCCCTCACTCAGCTACTGCATAAAGCAGTTTTATTTTATACACAACTATTTGGTGAGTCAATTAAAGATGCATTTTTTAACAAATAGAAATGTTTTTTAACTGATGTAAATGTATGATCACATTCACTTCAGCCTAGTCTATAAGAGAATCAGAATATGCTCAGTTTTTGTTTTTTTTTTTTTTGTTTTTTTTAATAATTTCATGTTTTTCAGTTCTAATCAAAGTTGGCTACCTTACACAAAGGACGTGAAGTGAATGCATACTTCAAAAAAAACACGTAGAATACAAAATAGTGATTTTGATGTCCATTAATTATGTATTAAAGATATATAACTTAAATCATTGGTTATGAAGTTGTTGTTTATTTATTTTACAAGAACTATACACTCACTGTAGAACAGAAATGTCACCAAGATGTGCGTCCTCCATCTGCATCCACACGGTGGCAGTAATGCACTGTGTATAAAAGCAGCCACAAAACCCAAACCCAGGTTACTGCTGCAATACCCATACATCCCTGCAGATAGAGTAAGAGGCTCAAAGAAGCTCAAGAGAGCAAGCCAAATAAGGTCTTGTTTAGACCTAAGATATCTGACATCAAGTGTCTAGTTCTCATGCATTTTTTCATACCTGTTATTAAAATACTACAAATTTGACTCCAGCGATTGCTGGTGATGAGATCTGTGTTCCCTTCTCAAGATGCAAATATATAAAAGCAAACTGAAATTTCTAGCAATTTTTACTTTATGCTTTTAATTTTCTATCCTTTGCACACTTTCATAGCATCAAGACATAAAGACTCCAATGTAAGTGGAACAATAGCACAAAGACAAACCCTCAGTGAATGCATCTGTGACTAAAAAACAAATACAACCCCAATTCTAAAAAAAAGTTGGAACACTGTAAAATGAATTAAATGCAAAAATCTAACAATTTGAAAATCTCATAAACCTGTATTTTATTCGCAATGGACCATTGAAAACGTATCAGTGTTGATATGTCTAAACTGACAAAACTGTACTATTTGAACAACAAAATTGAGGTGTGCAGATCTGCAAGCGCCCCGTTCCATATACACTAATGCACCCTAGTACCACCACAGAAGGCTTTTGTACTGGCTGCTGAAACATAGCTGGTTATAATGTAGTCTGAGTGCAAATATAACAAACATCCAATATTGAGTTTCAGTTTTGTCCCATGTGCACAAGAATTTCTTCAAATAATTCTTTTGCTTGTATTATGTACTGTAAACGATGAGACATTCTAAATCTGCAGTTTTACATTTACATCAAATAAATGTAAAATTCTCCCACACTTTGTAGTTTTTGGCAGATTAGTGAATCTGTGTCCATCTTTACATCTGAGAGACTTTGCCCCCTAAGATACTGTTTTTACATTCAGTCATGTTCCTGACCTGTTGCCAGTTAACCTAATTTCTTGTAAAATGTTCCACTAGCACGTTCTTTTTACTGCCATTTACTTTTCTAGTCATTTGTTGCCCCTGCCCCAAATGTTTGGAGATGTCTTGCTGCCATCAAATTTTACATTTTTATTATTATTTCTTATAATGATCCATTTTTCAGTTTCAGTATGTTTTTATCCTCTATTGTGAATGAAATATAGGTTTGCAAAAAAAAAAAGCATCATAAAGTTTTGCGATTAGTTGATGAAATTAAAAAGTAATTTGTACATTGAAGTAATGTTAACATTCATTATTGTAAATCCCTTGTTTTTATTTGAAGTTAGGATGGTTTAATAGTCTTCATGTTATTTTTAATGTGATATTCAGTAAATATAAAAAAGAAACCCCTATGATATTCAGGCAAAATAACTGACCTCCGCAGTGTCCTCCCTGACATCTGGAAGCCCATTATTCTTCTAAAATAATTTCTAACAGCACTCTTCCATTTCTGTTACTTTATAAATTTGCATCTCAGACTTTTTCTGGACCAGAACTTCTGATTCAACAGATGAGCAGACAATCAGCTCAGATGATTTGCTCTTGCAGGACGCTCAGAAATCTCTGTTAATCTTCTCCAATCCTCCCTGTAGCCGTCAATAGCCCCCGGGCAGAACTGGACTCTCTCCAGGTTCCTCACATTATATTAGCCCAGCTCTGGGAGCCACCAGATTAATGCCCAAATCAATTAGAGCAACAGCAGACCAATTACCCCCCCCCATCCACACACACACACCAAAGTCCCAATACTACACTCCCCACCCCTCCCCTTTCTACCCCTCCCTGTAGCATTCTGACAACTTCTGAGGATTACCAGACTTAGCTTCTGTAGTGCTGTGTTTATGCTTGTCATATTGAAGGGGAAAGGGACTGGGAGGGGTGTTATGGTCTGTACATGATGGTGTTGCTTGTTTTGAGGTTAAAGCAGTGTTTTCAACTTTGGGGTCGGGACCCCATGTGGGGTCGCCTAAAATTCAAATGGGGTCACCTGAAATTTCTAATAATTGATTAAAAAAAACCACCTCAATAATAAATAAATATATGGTGAGTTGCAAGAGACAATCCCAATCCATAAAAGACATGACAAATTGTGAAGCTGACACTGAAGCGCTGTGGTACTGTTTATCTGTCAAATGTTCAAACTGAAGCGCTGTGGTACTGTTTATCTGTCAAATGTT
>JAPQRP010000011.1:23908462-23919580 GCA_037367295.1 Apogon hyalosoma | reverse complement strand
TATGTATGTATGTATATATAAATTCTGTTTTGTAATGATTGTCAGAACCATATGTGGACCTGGAGTCATGTGAGGCGTCATACTGTATAACTATTAACTAAATGTTTAAGAGAGCAGACATGACCCAAACTAATGAACCATATTATTGTGACATAAATATGCAAATGAAATGCTAATGAGAAGATACTGTATACCCACAGCAGCTGAAGGTGTTTAAAGCGCACGCGGGCATCCAGTCTGGTGGGAGGCTGTTGAATGCAGCTCTGTGTTGCCAGGTGCTGCCGAGACACATTTTCCCGTGGTAGAGCCGCATCACTCCCTCATGTGTCCCCACGGCCTCCTTCCTCTGCGGCCGCCCCCACCACACCACACAGCAGCCGCATATATGAGCCATGTTTGCGCCTCAAAAAGCTGCAAACACAAGACTGACTCGGCTTGTAAAACATAGCTGCAAAGCCGGAATCTGACGAGTTGGATTTAAAAAACTTCCACAATAACCGGTGGGTTACCTGACTTCTCTTTATCACTACAGTAGTTCTTTATAGGCTTCAATAATGTGACGGTTTACTTAGTAATGGGACGGTATATACTGTTCAAATAAGGTTTTAAACATCACCATTTTAAAGCTGCAAGAAACATTTTTCTTTTTCTCCAGGAATCTCTCTGGGAGTCCGTCCTCTTCTCATTGTCAGCGCGTCAGGAGCATGTAATCCCATTACAGCTATTAGAAAGTCAAATATTGGCCAGTCGGTGCGGGCTAACTTCATCTGTTTGACAGGAGGGCCGCTTCCACTTTGATCCAGCTCGGTGGCGGCTGAGCCCAGGGTTAAAACAGTGGTAGTATTGTAGTTTCTCGCACCTCAATGCATTTGTTGCGCTGAGGCTTTTTAGTGCGTGCAGCGCAGAGCAGAACACTTCTCAACATCCTTTTGCTGCAGTCGCAGCCAAGCGGAAGGGACTGGCTGAAATACTCCGGCTATCTTGTCACTCCCGTCGCAGACTTGGCAAGGCATTAAAGGAGTCGACTATTTTACAGTCTGACAGGTTTTATTCCCTTTATTTCTCACCAGGATTTAACATTAGGCTCGCAAGTTACTGAAAAAGAAGCTCACACACACAAACAGGCTTAAAAAAAAAAAAAAAAAGAATTCCATAGGTCCTTTTTCACTGTTCCTGTTTTTTTTTTTTTTTTTTTTTAGTTTATCTTAAGTCAAATTAAATGTTTGTTTATTTATGTATTAATTTATTTTTACAAAAATAATCAAAATTCCCCAAAAGTGGGGAACATAAGTTAAACGCCAAATTTAGGTGATTTGCACTGTAATGTAACGGTGTTTTCCACTGATATAGTAGATGTGCTTTTAGAGAGCTAAATATTTCAGAAGACTGTAATTGAGTGTGATGACAGATATGATGATCATATGAGATATTATACGATATGATGTTTTATAATTCATATTTTGTTTGAGTGACTCTTCTGTAGGCCCTACGTACAATATCATTTTATGCAAATGCATGAAAAGGATTTGACCATTCATCACTTTCAGTTTCTCTAAGACGTTCTCCCTGTAACCTGTGGGGGTGCTTGAAAAGAGCCAAACATTTTCATTCTAAATGTAACGTGAAGTCTTGACATACAACATGAGAAAATCTTCGCTGCTTTTCGAGTTTAGTCAAAATCGGTTGCTATCAAAGCGTGAGCAAGCATCTGAATCGACACTGTAATTTTTTAGCTCACAGAAGTTTAAGTGACTGATGGTGATGCCGTTGTAATGGTGAAGATAATGGTGAGATAGATCACCTGATATCTCAGATAGATCACCTGATATCTCAGATGGATCACCTGATATCTTGATGGCAGAAAGATACAGCGATTGCCGCTTATACGCACCGCAAATTAAGACAAAATATTTTTAGTTTAATAAGGACTATCTGTTCTGTGTTATGATTAAAAAGCTGAAGTGTGATATTTTTTTTTTGAAAAACATGGAGGGCGACTTAATGAGACTTGAATCAGAGGTTATTGGGTGTCCACTAATGCCTTTAAATCTGCTTCCAATCTCTCTGTTAACGCACCAGGACAGATCCCCTTGACAGGACCTATTAGTTTTGATTCACAGATTATCTCCTGGTGGAAACTGATCTCGTGGGCTTAATGTCTCTGACAGTGCATTTTAGTTGTGCCAATTTTGAGACTGGCAGTCAAGACTCTCAACTCGACTAAACGCGCTCCGATTTTGGGAAGCCGACTGGTCTCCGAGAAAGCGATATGCAGGGCTGCGTGGATAGAGGCAGGAGATGGCTTCATTCTCCTGTGTCGCACGCTCTTTTCTTCTTCACGCGAGTTTCCAATCTAAATGACATCTTTATGTAATCTTCCTTGTCCCGCTGGAACAGATCGCTCTTCGCCGTGTTCTCCGGGGATGCACCTGGTATTTCAAACTTTGTCTCTTTTCATGTCCTTGCGCCTCAGTCCCTGGACAGCAGCTGTCTTAAAGCAAGCAAAGAGAGAGGCCCTTGCAGCGTCTTCGAGACGGGTTGGCACCGTTTTCTAGGTCTTTAATGTCCCAACAGCCTTTGTCCAGGACACAATATGGCAACTGTAAAGAATGACGTTTTGCCATAGTAAAACACATTTTCAATGACGTGACACTGGAGTGAAAGCGCAGCGCCGGCCAGCCAGGCTAAACACATCGCTGCGTTTGTTTTATGCGCACCAGTCAATTACACAGAGACCTTAAGTCGCGCCTTGATAAGCCAATTAAATTTATGTCTACCATGTTTTCACGGACAGAAAAGAGGAGGATTTGGTGTATCCTTCTCCTCAGATGGGTGATTTTCTTCCCATCACCTGGCGCTTTCTCCACAAGAGAACCGTAACCATACGGCACTCACCATCTCGCATCATTGTTTCCTGTGTTCATTACTCATTACCAGGATTTAGCAAATCCTCTATTAGCTATGTTTTGTGTTATATTTTGATCAGCAAGATTAAGCAGATGCTGCGATTGTAAGGTCCACACTGTAGGGCTACTCAAGGCTGAAAGAGAGACCGGCACTCTGTGGCGAGCTATAAGAAGAGAAAAAAAAGCTTTGACCACATCTTCAGAGGAATAAAACATTTAGGAGCCATAAACAGACTTCAACCTACTCTATTTCAGCCTTTGTGTTGTTTGTGAATAATTCATGTTAATAGGGACAGGTTTGTATACTTTGAATGCGGGACCACAGGTGCGGAGTGACAGGATGAATAACCGGCCCTGATTTTTGCCAAAGCTTGAGGGCTCTTGTCCAGGGTCTCCAAGCTGATGGAAAATATTGTTATCTCTTTGATTCGCAGCATTACTTTCATTGAGAACAAAGAAGGGTGATGAAAAGCTTATGCTGGAGTGAAACGAGCGATGACGGTGGCCGCTTCAGACCCCTGAAAGAAAGAGAAAGAGCCGAGTCAATGGCAATGCGCGCTGCTGGTTTTGTGCGCAAGTGCTCCATCTAACTCAAATAAAGGAGCCTATCCAACTTTTAAAGGACCACTTTTTGCCTTTAATAATGGCTGAACGGCTGTAGCCATTAAGCATATGGTGCTAAGGCGCTTGTCTTTTGTCCCCGTGAAGCCCTTGTGATACTAACTTGTGTTCTTGTCGGGATATTTAACTTCTCAAAAGCTCCAACTTTATGCACCGGCAACAAGTGGCTCCGGGGCGCACGGGCACCTTTCCCCATTGAGAAGCTCTGCTTGACTGAAACAGAAGAATTAGTGTCCGTGTAATTAGGACACAATGTCTGGTTCTCTATTAGACACACTGTCATACATTTTGGGGAAATTATTTTACGTTTTTGCCTGGGAGCGCACTTCCTTTGGATTTGTCTTCTTTTGCGCAAAGAAGTGTCTGTTGCCACGGACTAACACATTTGGACTTGAGTGTGCGCATGGAGTCATTTTAAAACTGACTGAACGCTACAATCCATTAAAGTCAGTTACCCTAGAAATTAAACATTTTTGTTCCTTATGTTTATTTTGTGGCTACTAAATGGATAAAATACAGTAGGCGGTGAAATATGAGGTCTTAAAATGTCGACTCCAAAAGGCTACCAAGAGAATCAATAGGGGGAAAAGGGAAAAAAATCAAGAAAAAATAGACTAACTCTTAAGTGATTCTGATATTTGGTGCAGTGCATTCATGCGTAAAACCCTATGTTTACAGTCTGGCTTCACTGCGTAATGGTGCCTGGTGCGCGCATGAAACTGCACGGGTACAAGCCACCCTTCATTCACCCAGGAGCGCACAAGGGACTGCGGGCTTTCAGCCAGTATGTAGGTTTCCCCACTCTAATGACTAAGAGGATGCACCAATGATGCTCTCAAGTGTTGGTGGTCAGCTCGATAAAGAACTTGACTGTTGGCTTCCAGAGACTAAAACAATAAAACAGAAAGCGAAAACTTTTATTATTTATGTATTTAAATACGCGCACAATATGACAGTAATTATATTCTTAATACTATCAATTATATTTTAACACCAGATAGTGTTCAACGTGGTCCAATTCAAATAAACTAATACAGTCCATTTTTGAGAGTTTTACATTTTGGTCTGTGCTGTAAGCTGCCGGGGACTGTTTGCTCAGTGTAGCTGAACACACAGCATGTATTATGATTAATGTGTGTGTAGGCAGTTGACGTTTCTCACTTTAAACCTTAGACTTTTGTCATCAGTAACATGGAAATGAGCCAGTGAAGTATTTCATATTCGCTCCGTTGTCTACAGAGCTACATACAACAGACATAATGCAGACTGTAATGCTCAGCGTGTGAGCGCAGACTAGAATGAGGCTGGATTGTCCGTATACTTATGTCAGTCTAGTTTTGACTGGTTTCCATGTGTCTCTCCATTTAACTTATATCAGCAAAGTTCTTTTCGACTTTGGGAACAACAGTTCCAAATATCACGTTTTCTAATTAATATGTGTAATGTTTGAGTATCACAGTGGTCCAGATGCAGCCTCCAGAGGCTTTGATAGTAGCGCAGAGAGATACTCGCTGGAAACTGCACATGCATCATAACCTTAATCTAATATTAGCCATTATTTCAAATGTGACTCCTATTGACTGATAAAGATTTGTTTCCTGTCATCATCATCATCATCATCATCATCATCATCATCTCTCTCTCTCTCTCTCTCTCTCTCTCTCTCTCTCTCTCTCTCTCTCTCTCTGGGGTGTTTGTGTGAGTGCGAGTAGAGCGGTATGACGCAGCCAGCTGGCGGCCTCTGGCCTTTGAAACCCCCCCCCTCCCGATGGACGGAACACGACGGCCTGGCCTCCACGCTGGAGGAAAGGAGATAAGTCTTTGACTGAATTAGCCATAAAGACGTCTTGCTATGATCTTTGTTGTGGCTGAATGCAGGGTGGATATGAGAGGCATTGTGCACAGCTTTTGCGTGCCCCATCATGAAATATTACAGTCCATTGAGGAGAAATCCCCTTTGAAATAATATGGAAATGAAGTAGACTAGTTGACTAATGCATAGGTATTACAAAATACGATATAAATGAAAGCGTTTAATACTAAGTAACTATTGAAATCAGACATTAACTGTTTATTTTTTGGAGAGACAAATAATTCGATGATCAAGTTTTATACAGTGTTGAGTATTTCGCAGAAAATATCAGTACGCAACCCGCATGCATTGACAATGATCGATTTTCCTTTTTTAACTTGCAAAAATCCATGGATAACTCAACAAAAAAGTGATAAATTACTAATATGCTAATTTCAGTCACGACCGTTTGTACGTGTGCGTGTCCATCCATCTATTACATTCTGCGCCGCTGATCCCCGTCGTGCGCTTGAGGACAGTCAGCCCGTTTATACCGGGGATCCTTTGTTCGCCCTTAACACTGACTACAGCCTCCAGGGAAGGGAAAGTTGCTTTTTGAGTTTTTTATATCCTACCCCACCCCCACTCAATCCCGTCTTCCGTCAGTTGCCAGGATTCAGTGGTGTAAAAGCATGCATCATTTTTCACCAGCTCTCCGTTTTGATATCGACAAAAGCGGCTGCTATGGAACAGCCTCTCCACTTGTTCGCTGGCTTGAACTTCACTGATGTCCGACTGCTCTCTTTTCCTCGTCTGAACGCAGCACAGCGGGGATGGATTTGCAAGACAAATGCGGCTGTGTGTGTGTGAAGGAGTCAAGTGGCACAAAAAGGCCGTTTCAGTCAGCCGATGGGATGGAGAAAGTCAGCATTATGCAGACGTCAAATCAATCAAAAACAAAAGCCCGCATGCAGAAAATACGAAGTTTATGCTTTTGAAATGGCAGCTCATTTTATGTTAAAACGGACGACAGCAGAATTACAGTGATCAGAACTGGAATATTTTGAGCAAACTGCACGGATTCTTTTTTCTTTCTTTTTTTTTTTTTTTTTTTTTAATGTGCGGCAGCTATGAGCCATGCGCAGTTGGTAAAATATTCATAGTTTCTATCAGTTAGCAAGTGGAGCTCTGAAGACACATGGAGTTGATGGGAAAGGTTTTAAGATAGAAAAAAATGAGAAACAGGCAATAGTAAAAATTATCTGAAATGTTCAAAGTCCTGCACCTCCCCAAAATGTTGACCTCAACAATAAATATCCTAATGTTTCACTCATCTATCCAACTCAATCTGAAACTCAAATGTATTTGTTTTCTAAAGTGTAAAACTTATTTTTTTTTTTTCTACAACCGTTCACTGACATGGTCATAGTCAACCGTCATAGTCTTATAAAAGACACTTCCACAATGGGAAGAACCCATCAGATTAAACAGGAGATGCACTGGATCATGTCAACTTATTTTGTGAAAACCTGCATTCATTGAGAAAAAAAAAAAAGTCGGAAGTGGTCACGGTTGAGTAGGGGAGTGATGTGAGGCCCGTTGATACCAGTCTAGGAAAGTCTGTCTACTCTTCCTGTGCGGATGTTAAGTACAACTTTCAAACCAATTTAGTGAAAAATAAGCATTTGTTGGGGCTTACATATACAATTTACAAATGTACAAAAAAATCACGACTTCAAAAGTATTTAGAGTTGATCTTAAAGATTTCCAATGTTTAAAATGTATGTTAATTAATATTTCACATGATTTTCTTTTATTTGAAGGAGATCCATAACAAGGACTGGTCAAAATGATCTGGATTTACAATATAAGTACTGTTTACTTAAAACTACTGACAAGTAAATGACACCAGACCTTCACGTGGTATATAAGTCTTGAAGTACTAAAGATAAAACTGCAATTTGTCATTTTTTTTCTCCAGTTTTTTAATTATGCAAATTATCTATAACATTTTAATATAATTATAATTATGACCAGTTTTTTAGTCAGATGACATTAATAAGTTAATTTATTAATCATGTTGGAGAAGGCCCTGTGATGAACTGGTGACATGTCCAGGGTGCATCCTGGCTTCACCAATAGGTTACTGGGATAGGCTCTGGCACCCTGCAACCCTCACAAGATCTAAGTGGTTCAAAAATGGATGGGTGGATGGATGGATGGATGGATGGAGAAGAGAAAAGGATTTTGCTCTGTTGGTAGGATGAGTACTGAAGGTGGTTTCTCTCCTCTTCTACAGTTATTGAAGACTATTAAGAGCATTTTCAAAATAGTTGTCATTCATTAGTCAAAATCTTATCTATATATTAAATGAAAGAAGTCAAATGTCTAGACTTATTAAAGAACAATAGCACTCAACTCAGTAGCCTTCAAAATTATAATTTGGGACATATCTTAAATCTGTACTGAAGATTAGAGAGCTACTTGTCCAACTTTGTCATGACCAGATGATCGTGTGTGACACTTTGTGCTTCCTCTCCCCTCAGCTGAGGCCCCAGCTGGCTGTGTGGTAAGTCACTGCTTCTTCCAGTGGCTGGTGGCCAGTGCTTACTGGGAAAGCTTCCAGTCACAGAGGGACTGCGATTAACCCAGGAGCAGTCCAACTCGGCAGGAAGCCCTCCACAACCAGCCACTACTATTTATTCACTTTGCAATGAAACCAATTACTTTTCGAGCAAGCCTCAGCACTGGCACTATATGTGTTGTTCTTACAGACCAATAGAGCATGTGTGTGAAAGGAGAGGCAGACGTGAAGTAGGAAACCCTCCTGAGCTGTTTCAGCAGGCTGTAAAATATACCTAAAGTCAGTTTCCATGGAGATGCGCTGGTGTTTGAGAGCAGCCTGAAGGTCACACAAAGCTCTTAAGAAAATAAGAAGTTTATTGTACAGGACTCTCAACGCTTATATTTGATTTTATCTGGTGCTTATTCAGTACATTCAAGGTTGTGAATATTTTTCACTCAAACTTTTAACTTAAAACATTTAATATAACTTTTCATCAGTTTCCCAGCATCCTTTGCTTCATTTTTTGCATATTTTGCTACAGTAACAAATGGCTTTGCCAAAACATTAAATTTAATACTGAATCACAGCCAACATGACAATCTCAAGAATATTGCATTTGGACAGAATTGTATAAAAAGAAGACTTGCACATGGTCACATATCCTAGTTTGTGTTGGATTCTGGAGGTTACTGGGAAATGGTCAGTATCAGAGTCAGTATCAGTTTTTAGAAATCAGTGTATTGTAGTTGGTATGTAGGCAGCAGAGATGTTTGTTAGCTAACTTCAAAAATTCCTGCCTAACCTCAGCACCAAACTCTCCCTACAGACTTGCATATGTCATGTCAGGTTCAAAAACATAAATGCATACAAAGTTGCAAGGGCTTAAAAACACTAGAAAATGTAAAAAATATGTTTCCTTTATTCATCACTGTTAACCATGCTTTAGCATTTTGGTTAATGACTGCTTTAATGTCAGGAGAGCGTACATAGTTGTTGAATCAGTTAATAAGGGGTTAGAATGATTGTTGCTCATCACTCGTCCTCTTTTTCCTCTCATTCCTCCCATGTCAGATCTTTTCATTAGAGCTCTAAAGACAACATACTGTTGTATGTGCCCTAAGACTGGACCATCTGGACCAAAATAAGTTACACATTTTTGCTCTCAACTCGTCACACATTGGCACATTGTCAGGGCGTGACAATCTGACTCATATGGAAACCCCTAGAATGTCATTTTTCACACACAGGGTAGTCTGAATGACATCTACACAATGCCATGGTTATAGTTTGGTCAGGTTTAGGCAAGGAAACAACTTGACTTGGGTTAGAAAAAAATGAGGGAACACCTAAAACAAGAAAGACCAAGAATATATAAAAATAAACACAGTATGAAACAAGACAAAAGCCTATGTTGTCAATTTCAGGGATCCAAGGGGCACTGACTTACATTGTGCATAACACTGAAGCTATAATCATGTTGAAATGGACACTGAGGGTTCGTAATATGATATGATGATGATATTGATGATATTGATGATGATGATGATGATGATGATGATGATAATATGACAAACTAGGAGTAAGAACAGGCTCATGAAATACTACATTAACTAGAATATGTGTGCTCTTTAAAATGAATGTGCTTCAGGGAGAACTGTTGGAAAGGACAAGAAAAGCAAAATACCAAGACAAAGACAAGCTTCATATCCTTAGGTTAAAAAAAAATACCCAGTAAGATGTTCACAATAATCATAATATAGAATAAGTGATAACACATCAAATGTATTTGATATACAGCCCAACATCCAGCATATGCCCTCACAATGGACTTGGACAATATCATAAATGATGAATAAATCCTGACATGACCCCTTCTTATATAAGACTTTGGCTAAACTATAATGTGACAGTGCTCATCCAGCACATTTTTCAGTTTAACACTGGAAAAATGAACGAGAAGAAACTATATCTTAGTGTCCATCTCAATACGCAAATATTTGTGAAATACTTGTATAATTCTTTCAAGAGTCATATAACACCATTGCTGTTTCTTTCATTGTCTTGTTATATATATATATATATATAAATAAAATCTCCATGAAGTGAGTAATAACTAGTATTAGAGTATAATGAAATGTGAAAAAACATCAGATTACCTACATCAAAATGTTTGTATTTAACAGTTTTCACACAGTATATCACTCTGATATTGTTTTAAACACATATTTCTTTGCTTCAAAAATTAAGCACATGGTGTCCAGAGGAGTGGACATTTTTAAAATTCATTCCTTGAAAAATAGGTTCATTAAAAAAAAAAAAAAAAAATCAATTGGATAGATTTTTTTAAGGCCTAAAGAGGAATAAAAATACTCAGGAAAAACATCTTGACTAAGGTTCTCATAATTCATGGATGACAAGGTTAAAACAGTAGTAGAATCCCTGGGTGCCAAGAATTTTTTTTTCTTCAAAAGAAAATCTCCACTTGTTTTTTTTTTTTTTTTTAAGATAATGTTAGGGCAGTGGAAAGAAAACAGAGTGTGACTATTTGAAGTGGGAGCTGATAGTCTGAACACAGGCATCTGTTTAATACATGTCAATTAAACATGTCATTATTAAGTTATAAGTCATTAGTAATGTAAGTAGAGGAGGAGGGCAGCAGGTTCTGCAAATCCACTCATATACCCTATCACTGCTCACACTAATTGACAACCACATGAGGAGAGAACAGCTAATTGATTATAGGCTTGTCCTATTCCAACACTGTGGGAACCATGGGAAATCATTCAGTGGGTGACTCAGTGTGATGGCCATAGGAGTTAATATTCCTGTTTGAACTATTTGTTTCCTCAAACACAAGGATCTGCTCATAACTTTGTTTAGGTTTAGAGCCAGAGTTCTAGATTATACTTTTAAAAATTTTGCATTCATTTCATTCATTTAAATTAGCTTAATTGAAAATAGCTCTTGCAAATTTGCCAAATTTTTGAAAGACTAGATTTCTGTAAAAGATAATTGTCATTTGTTACTGAAGTTTACACTTTTCTTGTTAATTCACTTTTCATGTTGTTTATTTTTATATTTTATCTGTTTATTACATATTTATGAATGATATAGACTGATGAATATATATATATATATATATATATATATATATAATGATAACAAGGAAAATAGCTCATAGTAGTTGAATTTCAGAGCTGATATCTATCCATTTTCAATGTTTTCTTGATAAT
>JAPQRP010000011.1:23896833-23908362 GCA_037367295.1 Apogon hyalosoma | reverse complement strand
AATTTCAGAGCTGATATCTATCCATTTTCCATGTTTTCTTGATAATAACCAAAATCACTTCAGTTCTTCCATCAGTACCTATGTCATTGTACTGACAAAACAATGCTTTTATTCATTCCATGTTTTGACTTTTGATGGTCTAATAATTTTTTTCTGCAACAGTATTATGTTTTATGTTAATTAAATTCAAAATCTATAAACATTAAATTCAAGTGAATACCTGTGTGTTTTTGAGTTTATTCATCTTGCAGCTACAAATTAATGACAAAATGACATGCTTCAGTGTATCAGTGTCACCATTATGTTATTTTTCTATGCCACATTTTTGTTCCTCTATTATTATTTATTGATTTACGAATTTTATCAAGTTCCAGTTGTATGTTTTAAGAATTTAGCCAGACAAGCAAAGACACGTTGTTGTGGTTTCTCAGTAACCCACACATACTCATGTAAAACAATTTCTAACATGAAAAAAAATTACATTTTAGACACATGTACAAACAAATTTATCAAAAGTCACCATAACAATGATTCTGTTAACCTTTAATAAGCTGCAGGTTTTTTTTTATCCTGTAAAGCCTGAACCATTAAATCACTGACAGAAAATTCCAGTTTTTTGAACAACCAAAAAAAAAAAAAACTAAATGTTTTTCCAAATATCAATTTCCATTTATGAGTTTCAATTTTGTATCATATTTGATGCATCAGGTCTCAACGCTCAAATATTATTATTTTTGAACAAATATAAACATAATATAACACAAGCATGTCTAACAAATTGATAATTCCTTTTCAAAATTGGCAAAGTTCCGCCTTTGTCCTCATTTGTGACAATCTGGTAGTGTCACTGGAAAGGCCTCTGGTGAACGAATTGCTCCCCTCTGGTGGACTATCCGTGTATTGCATGTATCTAATTGCATACATCAGGTTTTTCAAGTAAAAAATATCACACTGATCATGTAGAGGGCTTCAAAACTCATGTTTCAAATATGATACATTTGGCATTATAGGGTTAATGGTTGCTTTTTCAGACTGGGAGTCAGCACACACAGTGTATGAGCTAATATCTCAGAATTACAAATACTGTGTCATATTGTCATGTACAATGAACACAGTGGTCATTGCAGGAACCAAGGAAGCACATTTGTATCAGTGACAGTTTGGATTTGCAAAGTCTTCGTAGACAGCAGAGGACCAAAATAAGCATGGAAGTGAAGGAGTTCATAGTGTTGTCTAAGTTTCTTTACACGGAATTGGTTAATTTAAGTATAAATCCCTTTTAGTGGCACTGATTTCCTCCATGGCACACTCTTCCTTTCATGTCTCCTAAGTCCATTACCTCATTTTTGTCATGTTGTCTAAGAACTCAGATTGCACCCATCACCACAGTAAGCAGGAAGTCACAAAATCAGAGACTACTGGTATGTTTTAACATTGTTATGTTTTCTATGTTGTTTTTATCTTGTCACATTTGTCATTTGTGATATTCATCAGTGGACACAAGAAGAGGTCATCTCCTCTACATGTTGTTATTCCATCAATAAATACTCAAGCAAACTAAAGATTCTGTGATAGTACCGGTAATGTAATTTTGGCAGCTCTGAAAACTGCTTTTCGAAAGTAGAAAGAAGAATGTGTTCATATACTTCCAAACCTCTAGTGGTTAAAAGAAAGGTTCTCTACTAACTAGGATTAATCTGGTTGGGAACAAGAACATATTGTATGAAACAGATTATTTATTTATTTATTTAGTCATTTACAACTTGAAGAAAGCTCATAGAACATAGAAATTCTCCACATTCAGCCCCACAGACTTAGAAAAGTAGGTAATGGATATACATGAGATAGAACAATACTAGAGGAGTGTTTTTCACTGCCATGCTACTCTGCGCTCCCACTGACACAGACAAAGTCTCAGGCTATGAGCTGAAGATGTTCTTCCTTCCTGCTTGATTAGCATTGTTCTTCCACTTGAGCTGAGCTGAAAACATCTAATTCAATGAATATGTGAAACTGCATTCAACTTCCCAGACTTTTCCCACTAAGAATGTGCTTTTTTTTTTCTTCTTCTTCCTTCTGAAATTCACTTGATCTCCTCAGTTAGTTTTGGAATCTGAGCTTTTAACTTTTTTTGACAATACAATCATTTCTATAGAAGTGGTTGATGTTTTTACTGTTACAAAAGTAGAAGCATGGATTCTTAGGGGAATAAATACTGTGGTAAAGCATAATCAATGATAAAAAATTCTTTATGGCTCCAAATGCTGAAATGTCCAAAGACCATGAAAGTCAAAAATCTGCTGTGTTTCTGACTGTGTGCTGAGCAGTGTTGTGTGTAACGCATTACAAAGTAACTACTAAGTAATTATTTTTTACCCGAAAAACATAGTTACGTTACTGTAACGTGTCACAGTAACGTAACTATGTTTTTCGGGTAAAAAAATAGTGTAACGTGTTACTGCTGAAAATTTGGTAATGAACTGTAGTTCCTTTTTCAATTCGGCACAACGTTACTTTTCTTGATTTGACAAGTGTCACGTACAATTTTTTTCCCCCACATTATTTTTTACATCCTAAGAATTATGTGCATGCTCCAAACTGTTGGGCATGTGCAAACACATTCTTTTTGATGCATCATTTGAACATCTGGTTGTCATCCAGTAGTGAAACAGCTGCGCAATAGTTACAGGCTCTCATTTCACCTTGTTTCACCTGGTAACTAAATAAGAGTTGGACAAAAACTGATAAGCCCTTATGTGTTTTGTGTTCACCCATATGCCCATAACATGTATTGAGGCTATTTTATTTAAGTTGTTTGACAGGGCTTAGTGGTGGTGTTGAAGCCTGTAGTAGACCAATGTTTTCTTGTCAAGTGTTCTGTTTGTGGTATTTTTTATAACAAAGAGCACAAAAGAACTACCTGCTATGTCCTCCATAGTAGAACTTTATGTAGCCCTACACATTTAGGAACAGATATGTGGTTCTGCCCAAAGTTGAGCAACATAAAAGTAACGAATAACATAAAAAGTAACTTTCCATGGAGGGCAACTAAGTAAAGTAATACATTACTTTTCAAAGAAGTAACAAGTAATGAGCAACAGTTACTTTTTAAAAGTAACTTCCCCAGCACTGGTGCTAAGTGAACCTCACATCATATTGATATAATGTAAAGACCATTCTTACAGTCAGGTGTCAATTTCAGTGGCAGAGCTTAAAATATTATGATGCATTATCCCCAAGATCTTCCTGTGTGTGTGTGTGTGTATATATATATATATATATATATATATATATATATATGTATATGTGTGTATATATATATATGAGTTTCACATCTTTTATGTCTCCATGTTCTTACATCTGTTACACTGTTTTTGTCTTGTGTCTTTTTCCTTTGGATGGGATTGTCTCATCTACTTAAAAGAAAAACAATATTGATATTGATATTGGCCTAACATGCACAATGGCATGAAAAAATGACCCTCAAATGTGTGGTACCAAAATAGTGAGCCAGTTTTGCCACCATATTAAAATTTAAACCAGAGGGAGACTATTGGCAGAGAAATAAGCACTCCTCTGATTAGATAGTTTCAAAGTATTTGTACTTTATTATTTCCTTGCTATCTATTAGAAATACATTAAAATATGTCATTTGCTTCAATAAGAAAGAGCAATAACAACTAGTATGGAGAAACAATGGAGCCTGCCATTGTTCAAACGTCTGAATGCACAGATTGCAAATTTATAAGTTTTGATGTTTTGTAGAAATGTTTTGTAAAGCAGGGAATACCGTATCCTCCTCTTCAAAACTCTCCGTCACATTGGCAATTCATTTTGATGCAAAAAAAGAGTCATTGGTTTGATCCCATCCCAAGTCATTTTTTGTTACCTATCAAAGTGAATGTCGGGTCCAGCCCATGGGAGGGGCAACATGACATTTCCACGGCATCTTCTAAACAGGTCAGCCAAGGGAACCATGGAGTCCAAAGCAGTGGGAGGGGGACACTTTCAGCCAAAACCGTGTAACTGAATCTAAACCAGTGGTTAAACCCTTTCAGCAGTGCAGGAATGGGGAGAGCCCAAACAATACAATACCATTCATAGGCTAACACAGCCCAAATGGAATGACCAGGGAGGGGTTTGAAACAGCAAAAAGGCTCTCAGCCGGCCAGTCAGTACGTCAGTCAACTGCTCACAGTACAGGGGCCCAGCTCTACATAAAGCCCCACATCTCCACATCCACATCTTTCTCTCTGTATTTGTTTTTGACTGTGCGCTGCTTAACTCTCTCATTCTTTTTGAGCACTTCAGGAATAAGAAAAATGTAAAGGCGCTTCAGTTGGCAGTGGCAGAGAGATGTGATAAAGTGAAAGGGGATGGAGAATGGGAGAACTGAAAGTCAGTCTGCCCTCAGCCTGACCTGCAGCTTTCAGGGGGCTTGAACACATCAGAAATCCCATTGTGAGAGGTGATTAATTGAGAGTGATAACTTACCATGAACACAGATTGTTATAGGCTTTAATGTGGTAGGCCTGGCTTTTTAAACACTGCTTTCACATAGCTCTGTGGTCCAGCATATGGGCCCAGACGTATTCACTGACAAAAGACGAACGGAAATTTATCACGCTTGTATGTCCTGCTAACAACATGTTGCTTTTTTTTTTTTTTTTTCTATTCCTGGTTCTTTCATAGCTTTACTCACTTTTGGGCCTTAAATACCTCAGAAAACTCAGGGGAGATATCACGTTCTTGATATAAAAATGACTATATCTAATGGATAAGTAACCCATATATTGATTTAATTCTTCAATAAATCAGTTTCACTAACAATCAGTTCAACTTTCATCTAAGCTGATTATTTAGTTTGGCCGAAGTTAAAGTAGGTGTAAAGCAAATCAAATATTTTATTTTTTCATTGTTAAATAACTTGATCTGTTAACAATCAAACCAAATTCTCATTCAGGTGAGAGGAGTTCATTTTGTTTCCTGTTTTGCAAACATTTTTCACTGAGGAAAGAAAATGGATGGATGGAAGAAAAAATGGATGAACAAACATAAGTGTATTCACACAATATATGATTTGGAATGAACTATCTACAGTTTTCTTTGAAAAAAAAAAAATGCTTGCATTAACCCATAAAGACCCAGCACTACTTTGGTGGCAGTTCTCAAATTAATTTTTCTCTCTATTTATAAACATTAAGTGATTTATTACCACTTATTATAATATTATCCTCTGTATTTAGTGTTTTTTTTTAATGTAAATGAGGTATTTTCCCATATTTAATCCTTTGATCATGTTGAGGTTCATTAAAGCTCAGAGTAAATCCAAAGGTTATTAAATCAAAAACAGAGAAAACTGAAGAAATAGTGACATTTTCAACAAATATATCAATAAATGAGTATAAAGCAAGTGGAGCCTCTGAACATCCAACTGGGTCATATCTGATGACCATGAAAAGATGACAAACTGCATTTTACACCAATTATTTACATGCATTGATAGGATTAGTGGATCAACAGGTATTAAACATTTTAGATCAGTAGATGGTTTTGGTCACCAGTGGCTGTTTGGGTCTTTATGTGTTAAATACACTAACAATAACTGAACCATTCCATTTGTTAAAGTCATATACATGCAAAAAAGTACTAAAATAAGATAAAAAGTTACAATATGGACATCTGTACTTTACTTATGTATCCATTTTTGTGACAATGTGTTCCTTTTACTGCCTACATTCTACCTTTCTATTCCTTTCATTTTCAAAACAGGCTTTAGTTTTCAATCTCAGTGGTTGAAGTAATGACACATATAGAAGATAAATCAAAAGATAAGGCAAAACAAAAACAAAGTGAACAAGGGACCAGGGTACAAGCAAGACAAAACAACAAAAGACATGTAACAAGATGAATACACACAAAAATAAATAAATGACCTGATATAAATTTAAAAAAATCTGAGTTGTTATTCAACAAGATGATAACAATAGATAAAACAAATGTGTTATGAATTTGACAGCCTGTATTTTTTCACTCATACTGCAGTAAATAGGTTCAATGATTACTTCTACTTATTTCATATAAGAATGTGTAAGTCTACTGAAATAAAGAATGCAAAGATCTTGGCTGTGTATATGTTTATATTTAGTTCACCTTCACTGGAGAAAAGACAGGTGGATTTTGCCTGAGGCTTAGCCCAGAGGCCTGTCTGCCTGGAAGGAAAGCAGTAGAGGAATAGAAGGAATGAGGAAACCGGAATGAGCACGGCGGACGAATGAGTGTTGTGTGGTGACATTCTGTGTTTGTTCCTGGCTTTTCAAAGGTGTCAGGACCCTGCTGCCCCATCTGATGGCCCTTATCTATCCCTGCTCAATTACTGATGTGTCAGCAATGATCAATGGGCTCTGATTTTCCTGGTTTATGATGAGGAGAGGGGCCAGGGGTCAGGGAGGGAGACA
Organism: Apogon hyalosoma; assembly: GCA_037367295.1. Lineage (NCBI taxonomy): Eukaryota > Metazoa > Chordata > Actinopteri > Kurtiformes > Apogonidae > Apogon > Apogon hyalosoma. The sequence continues at coordinate 23,901,904 of JAPQRP010000011.1, read as the reverse complement.
GAAAAAGGAGGGGAAAGGTTGGGCCCTGGCTGGAGGTGGCTTGAGACCACATGGTCAGGTCATGGTGGGTGTGTGTGCAATTGTTTGTCTGTGTGTGTGAGTACGTATAGCAAAACTGGTGGTGCTGTTGTGTGTGTGTGTGTGTGGGTGGGTGGGAAGGGAAGGGAAAGGAAGGGGAGGGTTAAGTGGTGGGCAGCCAAGGCCCATGGGGTCATATTGTATCTTTCAGGTTGGAAGCGGCCAGTAGCTCTTCTAAGAGTGATGGGGTCTCCAGCACGCTCCCTGTCAGCCTGTTGACTTCTACTTGACTGCAGCCATCAGTGCAGAGAGGACAGAGAGCCATGAGAGACACAAAGTGCCCTGTTCACAGGCAGCATAGACATAGTGATAGATGGATGGACATATACTAAGCTATTGAGTCCTCTTTGAGTCTCTGTGGGTGTGAAGGTTCTCCTGGTGACCAATAGAGGACCCAGGGGTTACTGCTGGACCAATCAGTTCACAGTCAGAGAAATGAAAGTCAACATACAAACAGTAGGAAACAAGAAGAAATGAACAGAGACTGAAATCATCATCATCAAACAAAACACCATTAAAGGTGAGACACGGTGAGCAAAAACATCAATTTTTCATGCAGTGGTCAATTTTGAGATTTTGGGCTAATTCACTTCTTCAGTATGTGTTCTTTCAAGGTGTTATAAAGAAAATGTAATTAAATAAAAGTCAACATGCAAACAGTAGGAAACAAGATGAAATGAACAAAGACTGAAATCATCATCATCAAACAGAACACCATTCGAATCACAAAATAGGTCTCCAGGGTTATCCTTTTGATAATGTATCAACCATACGTCAATCTAATCACCAAGGAAAAAGCTGCATTCATTCTACATTTCTGCAACTTGTGAATCAAAAATCTTTGTTTGATGACGCGCTAACCTGAAAATATTCCAATGATACCATAGTTAGGGTTTAGTTAGATTAATTCAGAAACACATTTTGGTTAGGTTCAGGAAATGTGTCAGGTTTAAGGTTAGGAGAAAATCTGCCAAGGAAACTCAAAAAGATAGACTCAAGAGCCACTGGTCTCTGCTGGCATGACTGTGGTCAGAAGGGATCTTTGATTCATTTTTTGTGTCACTGTCTTATGGTGAAGTCTTTTTGGTTGTTTGATTATAGGGCTGCCCAGATGAGGCCTATGAGACATTGTAATATAGCATTGCATTTTTATCTGCTAAGAGAATCAGATTATTAAATTAGAAGATTAGGGAGACCAAGTGTCTTTCAATTATAACATAACAATTTGAATTTTAGATCTTCTTAATATGAAAGTTCAGCTGATATGTTTAGCAATGAAAATAATAAGTTAGAGAGAATGTTTCTGCATCAACTCTTTGCTGTTAATAACAACTAATGCTGATCAGCCCTGCATGTGAATATTTCAGAACTTAGTTTCCTTTTTATATTCATTCATTCATTGTCCAAACTGTTTAATCCTCAAGAGGGTTGGGGGACTGCAGGAGCCTAACCCAGCTACCAGCAGGTGAAAGCAGGGTAAACCCTGTATATGTCACTAGTTCACTGCAGATGGGCAACTGTTACCTCTCACATTCACACCTAAGTGATAACCATTTCACCACTGTGTTGTCCCTTTTTACAATGTCATACATATTATTTCACAGTAAAAAAAAAGAAAAGATGAACTTATCTATATGGATACTGCATATGGCCCTTCTGTGATATGTGTTGTAGAATTTGTATTACTGTGGCAAGTGTTGTGTTATTAACTTGGTGTAATACTTTGTGTTTCCTGTCAATTTGTCTTGTAGTATATATTAATTAACCCTATAATGCCGAACGTATCATATTTGATAGATGAGTTTTGAAGTCCCCTACATGATCAGTGTGATATTTTTTGTCTTGAAAAACCTGATGTATAAAATTGGATACATGCACTAGACAGATAATCCACCAGGTGGGAGGAATCCATTCACCAGAGGCCTTTCCACTGACATTACAAGACTGTCAGGAGGCAGAACTTTGCCAGTTTTGAAAAGGAATTACCAATTTGTTAGAAATGTTTGTGTTATATTATGTTTTTGTTTGTTCAAAAATAATAATATTTGAGCATTGAGACCTGATGTATCAAATATGGTACGAAATTGAAAATCATACATGGAAATTGAGAATTTGAAAAAAAAAATGTTTTGGTTGTTCAAAGAACTGTAATTTTCTGTCAGCAATTTAATGGTTCAGGCTTTACAGGGTTAAAATATAAAATTAGATCAATCAAGGACCAAGTGATAATGTGCCATATCTGCCTTTATACACAAATATATATTGTCATATATTCACAGACTTAGGGTTGGCAATAAAAGCACGTTATTGTAAGAAAGTGCTGTTTACACCAGATTTTCAACACTAATTTAATGTATTATTATGTCTTATATACATGTTTTTACTATACAACAAGCACTAGACAATGTTGAAGAAGATTTCAGCTGAAGCAACATTTTAAGCTGTGCAATAACAAGACACATGTTTCAAATTATACTTTGAGTTAGTTTGATCTAAGTAGCATCTTTCATGAAACTTGATGCTTTGAAATAAGACATCCATAATTAAATGATGGCAAATTGTAGGAAAATATTTGCCTACATCGAAAATCTATAACAATCAGCAGATGCATATAGACATCAAGTGCCCTCTAAGCCCTAACCAACCTAAACCATCTTTTGTGAATGTCTTTGAGGCTCATGGCTACAATCTGCTCAGATTAATTAGCTGCATTCTGTGCTTTTGACAGCTCTATCTGCAGTGTGAGCTTCCATATTGACAGAGGGGAGAGCTTAAACACCCCCTCAGTCCAGACTTATCGATGCTACTCATGACAGCTAAGCTCATTAAGCCCACAGACCAATTATCAGTAAGTCAATATGAGGCTAGCAGATTATTGCATTCTTAACTCCAATGGCCAGGTCAGTGGAAGTCTCAGCTTCCTAATCAGAATCAACAGGAGGAAACACAACAGCAGTCTTTGCTCTTTTGACACTTCATCACAGCCCCAAGGAAAACATGACAGCACTGTTGACAGCCAGTGTTAAATAATACTATGCATGAGGTATATTACAATAAAGCTTTGGGGTCCGATCAAGCAGTAACACGTGGACACATTGCATGTTCAACGGTCTCTGTCATGTAAGCAGAGTAACTTATATGCATGTATTAAACATGTTTGAGTGGGTATTTATAAGCACTTTAACATTATGTATAAAAAAAATTTGGGGAGATAAAATTTTTAGGTGAAAAATGTCAAATTACTGCTCGGTAACATGTGGAATTGAAACGGACATCAGTAGCTTAAAAAAGCTTTACACAAACATTGAAAACATGCGGTTCTTGACAGAAATTGATATCAAGTTGGCCAAAATCTTTTAGATAATATGTTCAGCTATGCTGAAAATAAATTTGGAGTAAAATATTGAAAACCCTCTGTTTTATTGAAATAGAATGTGGTAACACGTGGACAGGCTGCAATAGTAACATGTAGATGACTCTTTACCATTGTATGCGTCACCCAAAATGTTGATTTATTTTTTAAAACAAGCCAGATATAATCACAATGCTTTATTTAATGTATTTAATACTAACACAGTGTTATTTGCAATTTGTGGTGGTCCATAGGTAAATTACAATTAAAGAGTCATTTCTCGGTAACAGTTCACAAATAGTCTTTTTAAATGTGGGAGATTGAATAAATTTTCAAATTTTTTAGATATAATTTTCAGCGTCAAATTCAAGCTATAATTTTATGTCTGAGGCATGGCTATGGTGTAAAAAGTACAATCGATAAAATCGGTTGTAACATTTTTCTACAAGTGGTATTTTAAAAAGGATAACAGTTCCACAAAATAGAGATCTTTAGCTAAAAAAATGAGCCCACTTGATATATGATGTATACAAATTTACTTTTTCATGTTGATGCTCACTTTCGCTTGATTGGACCCTTTGGCAATATGATTAACTGTAAAAAAGCAAATTTTGTATTACTATACATTTTTACATGATCATTATTATAATGAGCATTATTCATTATTATCTTCTTATGTTTTCTTGTCTTGTTATATGTTTTACATAATGTTTATCTACCACTATTTTTGTCTTGTTATATGATTTATCTTGTTTTCATTTTATTAGGAGAAAGCACAGGTATTTGTGTTTGTTTGTGTTGTTGGGAGTAAAAGTAAAATGTCAGAAAAAAAGTTCTCAAGTAAACTACTGATACATGCGAATTCTACTGAAGTAGTTCCCAATTCACTCAGTGATCATAATTAATGAGAAAATAATTTTATATTTGCATCTGCAATCTTTGCATCTGCAAAAATAGATGCATTACATTATGCATTGCATTATACTAGTACTTTAATAAAACCACGCTCAAACATCTGAAGGTTCACTGAGCATAGCAGAAAGAACATATAAAACACTTTATAGACAGTGAGATGTGATCTCAGACATGGTCATAATGTTGTTTCAAATGTCTATTTTTATCATAAAAACTGTCAAAAAGGACCAGTTAATTAAACTTGTGTGTGTGTGCGTGCAGGTGTGTGTGTGAGGGTGTGTGTGTGTGTGTGTGTGTGTGCGTGTGTGTGTGTAGGTGTGTGTGAGTGTGTGTGTGTGTCCGTGTTTGTGTGCGTGTATGAATATTCATCGGTTAGAATGAAAAGCTGGATGAGCTGAGTAGGGCTTAACAGGATCTGCACCTGGCAAACTGACATGTTTGTATTAAAATGCTCTGCAATGAAAACTAAGGGGAACAAGCCAGTTCACAATAAATATGTTTGTGAGAGCATTATGTATCAGTGGAGCCATAAACTCAATTTGCAAAGAAGAAGAAATACACTTGTATAAGAGACCAGCAAATGTTTTGCTGTTGTCTAACATTTTGTTACACCTACAGTGGCTTGCAAAAGTATTCATACCCTTTGAAGTTTTCACATTTTGTCACGCTACGACCACAAACATAAATATATGTTATTGGAATTTTATGTGAAAGACCAGCACAAAG
>JAPQRP010000011.1:23864469-23875480 GCA_037367295.1 Apogon hyalosoma | reverse complement strand
AAGAGCACAAATCCACTGAAACACAGAGAGTTTAGAGGATTTATCTGTGCCGGCTCTGCCACTGGAAACACCTGTGACATGACGGCGTAGATGGCTTGTGTTTGCAGTTAGCCAGTGGTACCTGGCTGGAGGTTTGTTTGTGTGGTAGTGTCGTAAACCATGACATTTCTCACAAGACGAGATCTTGGACCATAGAGACAAGATTTAGGTACACAGGACAGTACTAAGAAGTTGCAAATGGCAGATTCGACCCTAGAGGCGCTAGTGGGTAGGCAGAGGGCTTCCAGTCAACCCATAACAAACCATTTAACCATCAGAATTACTTTGAAGCTGTTTAATTAAGGTAAAAATCCTGCCAAGTTCCCCTTTAATATTAACATGATCTGCTAACGCTACAATTAAGTAAAATAATTAGAAATTGTATCTGTTGTGATGCATGTGTTTGTCAGTATAACAGAGGAGAGTCTGGTTCATCAGGTGGCTGATAACACTCCATGGACTTCGGTGAAGTGGAGGTTGCAGTGTTTGGTGCCAAACAAGTAACAATAACACAATGATTCATGAAAACCCATGGTTAAAATTCTTGTAAACTTGTTAAACATAGTTTTTCTCAGTCCTTTAAAAGTTGGATGGCCAAGACATCAATAAACTTACAATGGGGGGCAAAGAAGAACTATCTGAAATTGGAGAAAGTTTGCTTCTCTGATTTTCTCAGTGCTGGTAAGTATCTGTTTTGTATAAAGTGACGGAAGAGTAAGTAACAGTATTTTGTAAATGCAGTGCTGGTTGTCTTACAGGAGAAGTAATACAGGAGAAGATTTTCATACCAGAGGACACAATAGTGAAAGGCACAGATGAACATGGTGTAGAAGTGGATGAGTTTGTCTTTCCAGAGCTTAAAGTCAGAGAAATCTGTTTGGACACTGACACTGAAAATGGTAGGACATTAAGTGATTTCTGTGTTTGCAGACAAAAGTTATGGGATTTGCATCTTAACTCAGATCCAGAGCTGAGAGTTGATCTAAACCAGATTCTTAAGCCAATTCACAGTCACCAACAGAATCCTCCAGGAGCTGGGGGAGGAGGGAGGAAATGGTGGAGACACACGGATGCACAGAAAACTGAACTATAACTGCTAAAAACTAGAACTGCTCTTATTAGTACAACAGCCCATAACTGTTAATACTATCACTCCAAGTACTAACAGTGGATATACCACTACAGCAGCTGTTTGTAACCAACAACAGGAAACATACTTTCCCAGTAACTATTTGATAAACACTGTCACAACTATATGGATAAATGAATAATAATGATGGTGGAGGGGAGAAACAGGACCACAGCAGCAGGTCCAGAGATGATCCAGGGAAAACCAGTGAGGACATTAAGAACAGAGACTCCAGGGAAGAAGTCAAGTCAGTAACATGTATTCTTCTGGGGTGTGAATAGAGGAGAAGAGGAGAGAGAAGGTCAGACAGGAGGAGGAGCAGAAAGGAGCTCAGTGTATCATGAGGAGTCTCCCAGCAGTCTAAGCCTATAGCAGCAGAACTAAGAACAGGCTGAGCTGCCCTAACTATAAGATTTATCAAAAAAGAAGGTGTTCTTCCTACTCTTAAACATACAGAGGGTGTCTGTCTCCCAGAGGCAGAGCTAAAGAAACGCCAGGAGTCAAAGAGCTGAGAGCAAGGCTGTTAAACAAGCTGTAACTAGATTATTCAGCCAAAATGTAAATTTTTTCCCTTCTGGAATTCATCCTTTTGTACTGTTTTGCTTTTGTTCAGGCACCTAAATGAATTATTTCATTCATGCAATGTATCCAGGGAAGGTCTAAGACTAAAATGTGATCATACAGGTTATCATTTCCAGTTCCGGTCCAGTGTAAATGTGTTTACTTGAAACAGTAGAATTTACAGAAGATGTAAAAGCATATGTTCATGTTGCTCCACATGCCATGGTCAACCTCACAAAGTGGGTAAAATGTTATGGAGTTGAGTAGCATGTTGGACTATTTGTTTGCTCAGGCACTGATGAAAAATCACCACTTTTCAGCAAAATAGCCTCAAACATTTTGCACAATGAGCAAGTTGTGTTTGTTTTAGCTGAGCAGGAAACTTTATTTCATGACCATTTCAAGCTTTTCAAGTGACTGAACACATGCCTAGGAAGGCATTTACTCTAAATAAAATCTGTTGTGAACAACACACTGCACAGCAGTAATTTTTTCATAAAACTTATGAATAATATAAAATAGTTAACTCTGAAAAAGGGCTAAATTAAATGTATTTTAAGTGTTTCTCCTTACACTGGTAATGAGTTGAAGATTCAAATAACCCAGTTTTAGGGTTACATATATTTTATTTCACAGGGGTGGGCAGTTGACTTTTTACTGAGGCCACATGAGAAACTTTGACAGTTCCTTAGGGCCAGATTAGTACACTTGCAGCTCTGCTCAATATCTATCTCTATAAAAACAGTAAATGAAACAATACAATGATACAATGTTCATATTTTTAAAAGTTTAAGTTTAACTTTTAATCAAAGTCTTACTTTTTAACATTGCTTTGTTGCTTTTATTTTTATTTCTATTTGCAATTGTGGGACAGTGGGGGGGTTTGATGTAAAGCACTTTGTGCTACATGTAACGTATGAAAAGTGCTACACAAATGAAGTTTAATTGGTTGATTGATTGATTGATTGATTGATTGACAATGAAAATGTGGAACATAAAATACAACTATTTAATGAATATTCACAAAAACCTTTTTGAAAATGTGCAAAACCAGCTTCACATTGACTTTACATGAAAAACAATAAATGCATCCAGCTTTGTTTGTTTGCATATCTCAGTTCCTTTCCTTTTTCTTTACCTCTGACATCAGTGAAGAAATACTTAGAAGCCCATATCTTGTTAAAAATTCTTCATTCTGAATCAATCTTTCTTTCTTTTTTATTTATTTATTTTTTTTTTTGGTGTGACCAATAAACCAATCAGTGCACAAGCCTTTTGCCAAGTATGGAAAATATGTGTGAAAAAAATGTTAATTTAGCAAATCCTTCAAAATAAATGCAGTGCCATTGTATTGGTTGTATCTCTTATAATGATATATGCATTGACTTTTAATTTTCCATTGACCTCATGCGGGCCAGTCAGGGTCAGCTATCGGCCTACATGTGGCCATACAATGCCCAGGTATGCTATATCAGATTAGAACTTTGATACGCGAGGAATAAAATTTCAACTCAAAAAAGGGGTTCAAGATCAACTCCAAAAAATAAAATAATTAAAAATAATAAAATTAGAAATAAAAAAATAATAATAACAATAATAGTTTTATTTACCTCTAGAGTCTATGCAATGGTTACACATTAAAAGTGAGTTGCTTTCAACTGCAGGGAATTTATTCAAGCAGCCAAAATTTGCTGTGTAGAAGCTTATGTCCATGCATCTGTTTTGAGAAACACATGTAAAAAGGAAAAAAAGGTGAGTCTGTGCCCTGAAAACACCACAACACCACATTATAACCCATAACTACATGTGCACAGTCCATTGAGCTCTTTAAATGAAAAAGAAAGATGCACCTATTTACACTGGCTTTTAATACAAGTATGTTACTTTATTTTATCTACTGGTTGTGTTTTGAATGTTCTTATGCTATGTATCCTATTATTGTGTATCTGTTTTTATCATTTTAAATATATTTTATTGTTATTTGTATTAGTTTTTCTGTATTGAGAATTTTTACTTTGATCTTTGTACAGGATTTTTGGCTGCTTGTGTTGTTTTAAATGTGCAATAGATATAAACTTGACCTTGATAACCCTAGGAGCAAAAACAATACAAGAGACTAGAATAGGCTACAATATTATTGTATTTGTGGAAATGCTTGCAGAATGAAGGGATCACATTTAAAATGGTTGTAATCCCTAACTGATGAATGCAATACCCCCTTCAGTTCCTTGAATTAAAGTCCACACCTCTGTCACATCTTTAATACTTCATTTCCAATCCACTGTGGTGGTGTTCAGGAGCAAAATTACAAAATTTGTGTCACTGACCAAAAACTTATGAACCTGACTATATGTAGCTAATCAAACAATACACTTATTATTTAATCTTGTACTTTATCATTAATGATGACAATAGGACTGTCACCCTAACGTTTTATTCTAATAGGAATGACATGCTTTGTTTCATTTCGAATTACATTATTATGAAGAGTTTTATGCTGCTTTCCTCACACTTGTCTCCAAGTGCACTTGTCTTTTTGGAGAAACTGGGGACTAAGCTGGCCTTACAGAGAATAGAGGAGTGAGAGAGGTTATTAATTCCTTTAAAGAGATCGGTGAATCCAGTCAATAAGCCTGGGATCATTTCATCTCCGGGCTAAGGCTGGTGTTTCACTTGTCCTTGGTCAGTTGGTCTTTGATGAGAACCCAGAGGGCCCCTCTTTGTCCTGACAGGGTCCTGACCAGGTTCTGACCTCCAAACCACTGAACTCAAAGTTCTGCTGAGGGTCTGCTGCCAGGTCCTCTGAGTTAGTCACACTTACATAGAAAAGAGCTGAAAGCAGATGGTTCTTTGCATCCCCATTTCATTCTAATGCTAACAAAGTGCATCCATTGCTGGTAATGAGAAATTAATATTCCTCAGGCCCATTGATGTGGAATGGAACAAAATGTGATCAATGTTGCTTCATCCAAACTACTCTTTTAATGAGGGGCAGGAAATGGAATTGAACCTCTAACCCTAACCCTGACCAATCAAACTAGTCAGAAAAATACATACTTATGGGTTACTACAACCACTACTTCACATTGTTAAAGCTCATCTTAAAGGTCCAGTGTGTACATTTTAGGAGGATTTCATTCTAGAAAAGGAAGAGAATATTCATAATTATATTTTCATTACTGTTAAATCACATGAAAATAACAACTGTTGTGTTTTTGCAACGTTATAATGAACCTTGATTATGAATAACAGTTCAGAATGGATTGAATTTCCTTCTTTAAAGTGTTTAGTACAAAGTAGCATTAAGGTCACTACCATTACCTACTATATTTGAATGTGAACCATAAACTCTATGGATCACTTAATTTAAAAAAAAAAATCAATATCTTACAATTAAAAAGAAAATCTGAAGTTGTTTTTTTTTTTTTTTTTTTATCTAGACAAGGACAATGTACAATATACATTAACCTTAAACAGGAGAGATGTGGTGTGCCAGGTTGTAACACTAGGGCTAATTTTGACCTGTAGTCCCTGGGCAGGCTGACGTTATCATGAAAAAGCTTAAACAGTCAGTGGGGATTTAATATTCAAAATTGAGCATGCTCATGTTTTTGAGGTTGTTTTTATCATTAAAATGTCTACACTTGCTCCTGTGTTCTTCATTTCTGCTCTTCTGTTTATCTATAGATGATCTGGTGACATGTCTAGACCATGAACGTCAAACATACGGCCCACAAGTCAAGACCAGCCCGGCAAAGGGTCCAAACTGGTCATTGGATTACTTGGTGAAATGCAAGTTACACTGAAGTTAAAAACAATCAAGGGTGTCAGAATCATTTTATTTCAGTATTTTACCCACATACAGCCCAATTTACTCTTAAGTGAGCAAAAATACTATCAACAAGTGATGCCAGGCACAACAAACCCTACCACATATTGCAGCTTGTTTTGGCATCAATCTAGCTGATGTCATGTCTATGCATGTGGTGATGTCAGTATATCAATTGCCTCTATAAATATGCCAAGTTTGAAGTAAACTAAAACAAAATTGATGTTTTTATAGACATGTAAAATTTTGCCCATTATAGGTACATTGGGGGGAAAAAAAGATTTTAAAACTTCATAAAAATTTAAACTTTGACCTACTTTTCCCAAAATGTAACCACATCTGTTTTGGGTCACTGGCAATCTAAAAAACCAGTCTGGTATGAATTCAACCAATAGTTTTGCTGCTACAGACATTTGAAATGTCATCCATTATAAGTAAATGGGGAAAAAAAGATTTTAAAAATTCATAAAAAAGTTGAACTGGTCCATAACAGTTTTTCAGTCAACAATTTTCTATCAAAGTCAGTTACCTCTCTCATCCACTGGTGTTTCTTTCTGGGGTCTTCTGTGTCTTGTCTTGTAAGCAGTGTTGGTCACAGCCAGTTTAACAAGCAAACTGAGCCAAAAACAATTCCCCTTGCATCCCCTTCGGGCGGGGGCAATGATGGACTGGATTTCTATGGTACTTTTCAAGGCACTTTACATTATTAATGCTCCACTTTTCATTCACACGTACATTCACACACTGGTAAACTGCTACTGTAAACTACATCTGTAGCCACAGGCTGACTGCCCCTCTGACCACTACCAAACATTCAACATGAGTGACACTGGAGGGAAGGTGGGTGCAGTGTCTTGCCCAAGTACACAACAGCACATGACTAGAACAGAATGGGATTTGAACCACCAACCCTCTGGGTTATTGGCCCACTTAACCTCCTGAGCCACAGCCACCTAGTAAATAAGGACAACTCCAATTTTTTTTTTCTTTGTTTTAGTGTAAAAAAGTACAGTAACATGAAAATGTTTACATTTACAAACTATCTAATCCCACTAACTGAGAATAACCTGAACAAATATGAACAACCTGAAAGAGTCTCATGAAAAGTAAGTTACTACAGCCTGTTACTACATGTTTTGTGTATTTGAAAAGCTACTGTGATGTGTAAGCTGTAATGTACATGTGTAAATGATAAACTTAGGTATAATATTTTGCTTATTTTTCTCAAGAGAGTTCAGGTTGTTCATGTTATTCACATTTTTGTAAAGAATAGTTTATAGATTTAAACATATTCATGATGTAATTTTACTTTTTTCACTCACACATAGAGAAAGGTTTGGAGTTGACATTAGTTATAGGTTATTATGTTATTATTTTACTGGTCTGGCCCATTTGAGATCATATTGGGCTGTATGTGGAACCTGAACTAAAATGAGAATACCAGAGCAGTCTCTCTACTCTCTTTAATACTAATATTTTACTAAACCTACGCATGGTGATGAAAAACTTGCCTTAGTTACCTACTGTATGATCTAGGTCTAGGTTCTGAGTCTAAAAGTTGTTGTTTGGAACAATATGGCTTTTGTAAAAAGTATGTGCAGTGAGTATGTGAGCATTCTATTGTAGGTCAACATGTGTAAGGACAGTAGTAGAGCTACAGGGTAGCTGTGCTTTTAATACTACTTCACAAATACATGCACATGTTCATGTGCAAATAAAAAAACACAACCTACTAAAGTGCAATTTGCAAACACTCATTGCCTGTGGTGTTTGACAACACTTGTATATTTGAGCACCATTGGACAATGTGTGGGAGCCCTCGGAGTGAAGACAAACAGCACACAGGTGGATTCATAGCTTTCAAGGGCTTCTTTATCTAGTATAAATGTTTGACTGCCATTCAGTAGTCTTATGTAACTTGGCTAGTCACCTCAAGGGCTCCGGTGCAAATGCTAACAAGACTGATATACACCATATCAGTGATTGATGAGTTATTCACACCAGGGGCAGACAAAAACCTGAAACCTGCATCAAACTGGAAAATGAATCAACAGATAAACAGTAGGTGTTCCAAACATTACCGAGGTCTGCTTTCGTTCACCTCCTAGCATGATATAAGCCATCATAAAAATAGTCTACAATGACTAATTATTTATTACTGATAAGGATTATCTACAAAAAGTTGCAAATTACTGGATATTGACTCAATCAAACTTGATATTCCTTACTGGACCATTTAGAATCTGTATATATATAAACATTCATTTCATACCTTTTGTATTAACACCTGACAAAAAGTATACATTAATTGTTAACTACATTAACCAACAGTTATTCAGTGTTTTTAGCAATTATTTAAAAGTGGTGTTCATATTAAGTATTGTTACATTATGTACATCAGAATATCATTAGACTCATAGCATAATGTCCTTTGTCAAATCTTTTTCAGGACATAGCCAATGATGCAAAATGAAACAGCAGTGTTAGGAAAGTTATGTAGATATCACAATTTGGCCAGAAATGTAACTTGAATAATTATACTATGAGGCCAATGACATGTTAAAGTGCACCTGTACTGGCCATGTTTACAACATTAACTGTGCTTTGTGTATTACTTATAAGCAAGAGAGGCATAAATTCAATCAATCAGTCAGTCAAATTTTATTTATATAGCACCAAATCATTACAAAAGTTATCTCATGACATTTTACATATACAGCTGGTCAAAACCAGACTCTAAAGCCAAATTCAGTAAAAAAAAAAAAAATCATAAATGCCCCATACTGCACCTTTTTATTTTGTGAATTACAGGCGGAAGTAGAACCTATGGGGAGCATCCATTCCAGAAGTGATGTACCATTGTTGTTTATGGATGATCAGCGCAAGTAAAAAAGTAGCAGTCGGTGAGTGAGATTGAGTGGAAAGCATGTGAACTCACTTGTTCTTTGTGCATCCTTGAGCTTTGCACTCCACCATTGTCCTAGGGATACAACCCAGCACTGGCCAATAATGTGTCATCTTAGACTGGTGTCTGCTGCACGAGGTCAGTGATTAGACCATCGCAGCCCAGCCAATCAGACAAATCAACAAGTCTGCATCACTACCAGTGCTGGAACAGCCCGTGAAGGAGGCAACATGTCACTGACCATGTCTGACTGATGGAGCAGCGACTTAGTACTCGTATGTAATTGACAACGGGCTATAACACGAGTTACCTGACAAAACTGTTAGTATTATATGTGATCTTATGAAATAGCTAGCAATTAAAATTCACCACAAGTACCCTTTAATATATTAATAAGCTATAACTAATAATGTGTCTAGTAATAGAACATTTAAAACTGCAAAAAAGAAAAGAAACTTTCTCTCTGCAGCAGATGGATCTGAAAACATCCCGGTTACACATACTAGCAAAAGGAAAAGCGTACATAATAATTTGTCCTGAAATTTACTGTGTATGAGGATTAATATTATTAATTAGTCATCACTGTATGATGTCTGATGCTCTTAAATGAGTAATTGCTTAATGCAAAGAGACAAATTCATTGGATTCAGTTTATATTTAAGTGCATCCACTTCCCTAATCCTTCCTATTTGCATTAATGTCTTGCAACTTTTATATCCCATATTTCCCAGTAAGCATTCTGCACGACTGTATTTATCTGTTCCTCAAATTAACAGAACTATTGGCAAAAGAGCTTTCAAGTTTAAAGACTTAGCAGATTGGAAAAACGTACTTGCTGATATTGTATCGATTAGCATATTTTAAAATACATTGTCTTAACCCATGAAGACCCAGAGTTACTTTTGTGGCAGTTCCCAAAGGATATTTTCCTCTATATTTAACATTTCTTAAGTGATTTATCACCATTTATTGTAATATTATCTTCTTTATTTTGCATTTTTTCAGTGTAAATTATGCATTTTCCAATATTTGATTTACTTATCATATAGATGTTCATAAAAGCTCAGATTAAAGTTAAGGGTTATTATATAAAAAACAGAGAAAACTGAAGAAAAAGTGACTTTTATAGTAAAATATATAATTAACTGAACATAAACCCAGTGTGTCCATCCACTGTCATTGATCAAACTTTATGGGTTTTACTGGTGAATCAATACTGTAGAAGATGACGGTGTTTCCACGGTAACTACAGAACCTCTGAACTTCCAAATGGGTCATATCTGATGACCATGAAAAGATGACGAAGCATTTTACACCAATTATTTACATGTATAGGATTAGTGGATCAACAGGGATTAAACAGTTTACATCAGTAGATGCTTTTGGTCAACAGTGGCTGTCTGTATGGGTTAAGGTGTACTATTCCTGTTTTTTATGAAGTCACTCTGTACATTGCTGTGTACATTTCCTACACTTAAATTTGCATAAAGTTATTTATCACTTCAATCTCTACAAACTTTTTGTTGATGGCTTGTTTGTCATAGTGGTCCTTGTAGTTTTCCCGTGTTGTTGATATTTGTTTCTTTGTTTGATTCCTGTGTTTTTTGTTTATTTTCTCTTCAGCCTATCATTGCTTTTTTTTTTTTTTAATGAATTACATTTTATGAAGAAAATGCTATTGACTGTGGTAGAGAGCCCATCTAGTTCAGCAGAGGCTCATTTATACACATCAGTGGCAGATCCAGAAAAAAATGGAGGGGGGAGGGGGCAGGAAAATGGTGGGGTCCAGGAGCCCAGGTTGGGTTCAAGGGGGCAAAGTCATCCCAAAAGTAACATTATAAATGCTTCAGATCACTAAAAGTGTAATTTTTTTCTAATCATACCCTAATAAAATGATGCCCTGTGATGAACTGGTGACACATCCAGGGTGTACCCCACCTTCACCCACAGATAGCTGGGATAGGCTCCAACACCCCTATAACCCTCTCAAGGATAAAGCGGTTAGAAGATGACTGACTGACTAATAAAATTAATACAATTTAACCTCACTAATGTGACCACTTTTGCAACCAAGGCAAAGAGTTCACTTTAATAAAGCCGGCCTCATTCGCAAAACTTTAAAGGGGAAGGATCGGTTTAATGGATCGGTTACTTTTACCAATCCCTGATCCAGCTAAAATGTTGATATCAGGGCCGATATTCGATCCTAATATCAGATCAGTGCAACCTTACTCCTCCCCCATCGCCAAGACAGCAGGCAACTTCATCTTGGAAGAAAAAAGATTTTGGTTTTCCCCAAGCCACTGTGCTGCTTTCCTGCAGTCATGAATCACGTTGTGGTTCTATAGAAAAGTGGGGAAAAAAGGTTGCCTTCTACAACAAAATTGGTGCAACAACAAATGCATATAACAAATAGAAAAAAAGCTTACAATTTCCACAGTTGTCTCCATATTAAGTGAGACAGCCTGTGGAGTCTGCAACTGCTCCTGGTACTTAGGGAAAAAAAACAATCAGATCAGATATATGCAGTGTAGTTAATGTGGGATAT